>BSBM01000722.1:7462500-7997500 GCA_027924585.1 Larix kaempferi | reverse complement strand
TTGTTGTTTTATGTTTTCAAACCTTGAATATCACTCTATTTTTTCCACTGCTTTCCATACCCCTGCATATCTAAAAGGTATACTTTATTTTATGACTATAATCATGTTTGCAAATCTGATCATCATAAGCATATAATAAAGGTTAGAAAACAAAACTTAATTCATTCCTTTGAAGCAGGTTTCAAGTTGCAAGCTCATTTATCTTCATGAGCATTTAAGTGTCCTCAAAATCCATTGTTAGTTTGGTCAAATGGAATCTAATCAATAGTAGAGTAGGTTGGGAATTAATCAAGAAATCTATTTCAAACTAGAGGTTCCAGGATATTGTGAAGCTCTCGTGTTTCCAAGCTCAACATTTGAGTAATAAGGGAATATTCTTATGGCATGATCTCTAGGATCTAATGGCACAATATTGGAAGAATTGTTGCACTTTGGATTTCCATCATGCTTTTCTTCCCTTGACAACCCCACTTTCACTGAGCTTATTGGAGTCATCCTTTAATAGGAGGTGTTCAAAATTAATAATGTCTTGTCAGCTTCATTTTGGCGGCATTGATGATGGAGTTCTGGTCATCCTCTTCAACAGTATGACTCTCAAAATCTATAATCCCTTATACATCAACATAATAGGATAGGACCTGTCCAAAATGCTAATTGGGTTTCCTCATATCCAAAGGATAGATGAGTTTGTCGGTTTCATAGTGTGTGTTCTGTGCATCTGTCCTACAAGCTCCAAGTTTTTGTGTGGCTGGTTATTTATCAAGGGCTCCCTTCCAAGGCCACATTGGTGAAAATTTGTCTCTTTGATGGTCTCTTCCCTGGATAAACAAAAGGTTTATTGTAAATGTCGATAAAAATACTATACAATATGGAACTCATGCAATGGTCATTCACATATCATTATTTGTTGATGTTACCTTTTCAGGCAATGGAAATATCCAGAGCGAACTTACCAAATATGGCATTTTTTGCCACATTATTTACATGTATTTGGAAATATTTCATATTTTCCACTGTAAAGAAGAATCTATGCAACAACACAAATCTATTAGTGGATATTCCAATAGTATTGGAAAACAATTATTGGAAAAGTTCCCCCTAGGCCGCTCATGATCTTGAACATTCTTTATGAATGTATTGTTGTTTACACCCTTTAAAGTACCTCCCATTTTATTTTGGAACAATCAATTGTTTGGATTTTTAGATAGATTGGACACATATTTGAATTTGACATGACTAGTATGCAGGGTCTTGTGGGCGAAAAAGGCTTTCCAAATTGTATCCCTCTCAAGGATCCTAACCACCTGTTTAGCCACCTTCTTGCTTTGACATAATGATGACAAGGAACCATGGGTAATTCATGTTCTCTCCCATCTTTAGGCCATAAAAGAGATTTCAAGGTCTTATCCAATTTTAAAAATTAAGACTTGGTTGGAAACCAACAGGAGGAGCAAATAACATAACAAACTTGCAAAATCTTGGAAATGACTGTAAGCTTACCAACAAAATGTAAATATTTGAGTTGAAAATGTTGTAGTTTATTTGTAGCTTTTCTAGACACCAATCCCACAGAGTATAGGGAGAGAGACCAATTTTGAGGTATTCCTAGATATCTCACAATCTACCTTGGTATCATATTCGATGAAATACATGAGGTTTTATAATCTAGAGTATCTTCACTGCCAATGAGCCAAAATATACCTCAATATTTGTTGATCATTGTGACCAAAGTTGTGAAAAAATTATCCAAACAATTCATAACTTTATAGTCCCTCCAAAATAACTTGGTTCTAAGCATACATACAACATTTAGTCATCTGTGACAAAATTATTGAGAACCTCCTTATCCCTAGGAACATGAATGTGTGAATCCTCCCCTACATATGATTCTAACTATTAGGCAAATGCATCAATTTACTAAAACATACTAGTAGGGTGCCAAAGGGCAGCCTTGCCTGATGGATTTGTGAAGAGAAATTTTATCTTATAAGATTCCATTAACTGCAACAAAAGTTAACACCTTTGTGAATAGAGTATGCACCATCCTAGTGAATGAGGACCCAAACCCAAGCTAGTGCAACATGTGCAAATTAAATCTCCAATCCACCTTGTCTTAAGTTTTATCTAAATTAATTTGCAGAAATAGAGTCATGATTGCTCTCCCTGGCCTATTTCATGCACTCCCATACAATAATCACTATGTCAAGTATAACCAATGTTATAGGTAATATGATGCTATGATTTAGTCTAGTTAGAATATGTTAGAATATTTGGATGAAATGAGTTGGTTTTGGTTTTCTGGAAAAATGTTCAGAAGATGGAGTCAAAAAGTCAACTTGATCAAAATGGTTCGGCTTCTGAGAGTAACAAAGAAGGTTTAGATGATGTTGTTGATAAGTATAAATTTGGAGAAGTTTGAAAATGGAATTCGTTGCATGTGATAAATGAAGATGTCAAATGTATCCATCTACTTTTGTAATTCATTGGTAGAATAAGATCAACATTCAGAAAATATGCATCCCTCGTCATTCTTGGTGTGGTGTAGTGGAATAACATTTTCCCATAGTTTTGTTTTAATTGTTTGTATAAAATCATAATTAGTATAGCTTTCATTTTGCAAAATTAAATTAGACTAACCTCCAGATGTGTCGTTAGCCCCACTCATTTGCAAACTTGTTATTAATTATTCACATGTGCCACTCTGTTGGAAATATTTTCACAAGGAATGATTTCATTTTGTGTTGTTCTAAATTAACTGGCATATGGGGTCACTGAACTAGAACAAATAATTTCCTCTTTGTAATTAGCATGGGATTCCAATTGCTATCAATCATGGTTCATAAATTCATGAACCGCTACCTCATGAGGTATGCATAATGCTCCTAATAGTCAATGCTCAAGTGTCAAGTTTGACCCTAATAAGTTTTGTCCCAGGGAATCAACTAAAATTTAGTTCACCTAGTCTAGTTGTCATAAATAAAATCAATGGGTCCTAAAAGCATTTGATCAGGCATGTTATTGAATAAAAATTCTATTTATTTGGGAATGAACTTGGAATAAGGCTAGTTCAAGTGTGTTGATTAATTTTATTTCACTTATAATCTAGTATTTGTGAAACTCTGCATTATCCCTAATAGAACATGGCTAGAAATTGTCTTAAAAGTGCTAAAATGAAATCTGCCATAGATGGATGAAACAAATCTGCATAAATATGCTTTATATGACACCCAAAATTTGTATTATTAATAGGATCATATGGCTGGAAAATAACATACAGAATTTCTACAGTTACCTCCTTAATGTTAGGCTTTCCCAAAGATTCAAAATCTACAATACCTTCACTAGACACACCGCTACAAGTATCATAGACAGGGTCTTTACAACTTTTTCGACAGTCCATGTCCCTACTATGATTCAAAATCAAACCCTTGTCTTGACAAAGAGAGGATGAAGTGGATGATTGTGTGCTTTCATCAACAAAATATTATTCACTTGGAGATGCATTAGACATGTCTTCTTCATCCACCCCCTTCTTCTATATTTGAAATATGATGCAAAGGTGGTTCATTGGATGAAAAAAATTGCTCCATTAAGGAATATTCATAGTTAGGATCCCATTCCTTGAGAAATATCTTAATAAAACCTGTAAATGAATATTTTTCTTCTTTTCCCAAATCATCAAACCACTCCATTACAATGCTATCAAGGGAAAACATAAAAAAATCATCATGGTATATTCATGAAAAATAGCAAGGTCCAAGGTAAGCTTCATGAAAGAAAATTAAATGTGTTTTTAAATTCACTAATAAAGTCAATTATTAAAGGAAATGGTAATCTTAGTTACAATGAGCTATTGCATATATTTGACCTTATCTGACCTTTTATCTCTTTGGCAAGTCAAATAAGAGGTAGTTACAAGGAGTTATTGCATATATTTGACCTTATTTGACCTTCTATCTATTTGGCATGTCAAATAAGAGGTAGTTACAAGGAGCTATTGATTAACTATTGTTAGTAATTACATGTTACTGAATATTAATTTAACACAATGAGCCAACTGGTAGTGTTAATGTGGAAAAGTCGAAAGAGATGAAAATTATGTTTTGTTACTGTTGTTCTATTTAGTTTCAGTAGTACTTGTTTATTAGATGTAATAAAATAAAGGAGTTTACATTTGGTGGAGGCATGCTAAATATGTATGATGATAGTGTAAAAAGCAATCCTTAATGCCTTGTAATTTTCTAATATGAACTATGCATACCCAAAAAGGTCCTATTTGAACTGTTTTCCCATGGTGCAGATAGAACCAAACATGTATTTGTTCGATCTGTCTTCCTCGAGCGAGGGGAGTTTAAGAAGGCTAGAGGAAAGTGAGACATCTAGTAGGTCTACAAAATTTATATCAACTAGATGTCAAAAGATCAGAAGAAAATTCCATAAACGCATGGAATTTTTTCTCGCTAAAGGGGGTCATGTTCCTATGATGATGATACAATAGGCGACATTGAAGTGCCCTTGAGGTACAAACATCTAGGGAAACAATGGGTACCCAAGGATATTCCTCAACTGAACACAGATTTTTGTGTGAACGAGAGGATATATCAAATTGCACCATCGTCATTAGATGGTTTGGGGTTGTTTTGCATGGATGGCATAAAGGTTGGTTACGACAGATGTACATAATTGATGGAGTATGTTGGACCCTATTAAAATTGAAAATATTGGATGCACCTGATCCAATATACACGAAGTATGCATAGATATGGATTGTCAACAAATTATTTACAGTTGAAAGACAAAGATCAAAATAAAGGAGCAACGTTGTACATTGATGGAAGACCAAAGGCCATAGGGAGTATTGCGGGGTTTATAAACAGTACACAACCAGGGTCTACAATTAAGAAACCCAACTGCAAAATTGAGGGGCGTGAAGGAAACCATGTTTTTGTATGTGCCATTAAATCAATAGATACAGGGGAAGAGTTGCTTATTAATTACAATTTGAATCGATTAGATACAAACATAGTTACTATGGGAGTGGTACATCTAACAATTTACCCAACCTTTTATTAATGAATTTAACATCTTAAGGATTTTACGTTAGTTTATTGTTATAATTTCGTTTAAATATTCTATATTTGCTTCACAGGGTAGTGTTCGGTGCATCTCCCTGGAAGCTGGTCATAGGAGTACAACTTCCTCGTGGCAGCAGGTATACATCTTTGTAATAGTCAAAATATAATATGAAAAAAGAGTTTTTTTTTGCTGTTTTTTTTCATTAGTATATTCGTTTGGTTTATATAATGTTATCTATATTTGATGTAGACTATTGATTGGGGATGCCACTCGGTTGTTGATTAGATGACAGGAACCTTGGGGAAACAGGTAAGCCTAGTTGTAATTGTACAATTTAAATATGTCAAAAAAATTTGTTATTATATTGTTTCAGTGAGTATTTTGGTTTCTTTTAGGTAATGTTATTGATGCAAGGTTTTGTAAGGGGCACCTCCATAGCAGTAGGTAATACTAGACCTGCCTCGAGGCAACAGGTATACATCGATGCCATTGTACAAATTTAATATGTACAAAAAAAAATTGTTGTGTTTTTTCATGAGTATATTCATTTGGTTATATAATGTTATCTATATTTGATGCAGAGTGTTGATAGGGTAAGCCACTCGACTATTTATCAGACGACAACAACCTTGGGGCAACATGTAAACCTGATTGTAATTGTACAATTTAAATACGTCAAAATGTTTTGTTATTATATTGTTTCAGTGAGTATTTTGGTTTCGTTTAGATAATTTTTTCAATGTTTTTGATGCAGGGTTCTGTAAGGAGCACCTCCCTATTAGTAGATTGGGGCAGATCACCTATAACCATTGATCCAATGAGTAGACGATCCTCGAGGCGGTATAATTCATTGGAAGTGTACCAATATAATATGTAGCATAATGTTTTTTTGTTATGTCTTTTTCGTGTGTATATTGGTTTCATTATGATAATGTTTTCTACTTCTTTTTTGCAGGGGGGTGATCGGGGCAAGTCCATAGCTGTGGATTGGATGACACCATCATCGAGGCATCAAGTAAACCTAGTTTTAATTTTAGGAATCTATCATGATAGATATGTTTTGTTAATATAATTTTTCCCTCTGTCTATTTCTTTCATGTCAGTAATGTTTTATATATTTTTGTTGCAGGCCAATGATTGAGCATATGAAACAGCATCACAACAATCAATATCTTTTGATGCGCAATGATGGCATTGGTTCTTCTCTAGACCCGGTTAAGTTGATAGAGAAGACCTTGAAAAAAATTAATGAGGATATCCTTTGTCTGCTATTCATTATTCCGCGAACGGATGAGATTAAATCCAAGATTGATGTTTTGGTAAAGAGATCTCATGCCTTGCAAGTAAGTGTTAATTTTTAGTATTAATTCACAATACTATAGGATCTTTGCTGAGAGAATAACATCTACAGTATATCAATGCATGACAATCATAATATGACAAGCATCACAAGCATCACAAGAATCAAAAGCATAGAGACAAGAGACACAGAGTTTCTGTGGGGAAAACCCTAAGGTGAAAAACCCCACAACTTCCTCAGAGATAGAGAGAGCAATGGCTCAACCAAAATACAACCAAATAATACTGAGATAGTCTCCTAGCAGATGATCCTCCTCCTCCTCACCAGTGCGCCACTTTTAGGAGAGAGAGATAGTTGCTTTTCCGAGTGAGTAAAATAGAGATCTCCTATCTCTATTTATACTCACCTTTTTGCCCAGTGACCTACTGGGGCCGACTTGTCTACTTAGATACATCCACATTATATTATATATTAATTAGGGCCGACCCCATAAGGTGGTCTAATAACCCATCGGCAAGTACACACACTTGCGACACTTGTCAATCCACATGACGACACTTCCTTATAGAGGAATAACACATCTCTTATAAGGGTACAATAAATATATATATAATACACCGATGAAATACATTCCAAAGTTACATATACATCAACAGTAAGTTGTGGAATCTTGAATCATAATATAAATTCATTTATAACTTTATAATTTTTACTTTTATATGATAATGAACTTATAAAATATGGTTTGTATTTACAGGATTTTCTACGACCACACACTAGTGGTTAAGGCGGTGTTGGTCCCAGTGATGCTCATGGAGTCATCACATGAGAAAAAGAATCCACATACATCGAATCATGCGCCATTGTTATTGACTGAACGGTTGGCAACACGTTCTGCGACACCCCTAAGGCCAGCAGAGAGTGCACCTGCTAGTGACCAACGCACACCGAATCGTGCAGAAGAAGGGGTCGATGCAGAGAATGCTAGTATTGATATTGCTAAAGAAACATTTCCTGGATCTTCCCATGTCACTAGCACAGGTACAATACAGACAACATTTTTGGTGGACAAATATCTCGTTCCAATAAATATAGAGAAGATCCCAGGTAATTATACATTGTTCAAGTTAGTGTTTATAATTTGATTGTAATATACCGATAAAGCATTTTTTTTCAACTAATGATGGCATGATCGTTTCGTGGGAAATGATGTTTTTAATAAACATCTAAATGATTTTTCCTTGTATATCTTTGGGCCCACCATCCGCACAAGGTGGGATAGAAAAACAAAAAATTTAAAATATGAGATCACTAATTAGTTGGTTGGCATGTTCGGCAATGAGACCTTCAATCGATCTGTGGTCCTAAAGAAGGTTGGACAACATATGAAGATTGTCCGAGACCAATATAGGATTCACCTATAAAGGAACCCTAGGTATGAGCGCCCTCTGATGATTCCAGCAAGAGAGTGAAAATCCCCAGTGGAAGATGGAAAGGAGAGGGCTCTGAGAAAAGAAGGAAATCTACCACCAGGCACACGGAGGTATGCAATACTTTCCACAATGCAGTAATTCTAAACCTTATTATTATTCATTTTTATATCGAATTTGGAAAACCTAAAGTTTTTCAACACTTGCATAGGCTATTAGACACATCAAAGGCCACAAAGGCAATACTAGAAAAAATTGGTCAACACAATCTTGGGCCTGGTGGTTACTCGAATTTGGTGGCACAAATTGTAAGTATCGAAAAACCAATAATGCATCCAAATAATAAATTGCAAATTTTTTTCGTTTTATTGCACCACAAAATGTAAATTAATGATGTTATGCCAATATGCAGGCCAATTGAATCAAAGAAGTTCCCACTGAGGAATACTTGAAGCTTGGCTTCCAGCACTGCTTTGGAGTTGTTGTTAAATGCCGAAAAAGCTTGTCTAGGAAAACACATACTTCTGGTGATCCATTTGGTGCACAGGTATATAAAATCTATATAGTTTAATGAATATTTATTACTTGTGCAATCTATTCATTATAAATATTTGACATAAAATGTTGACTCTGTTTTGAGCAGGAAAGCAATAATCCCGTTAATGTCGAGGATGGACAACAACCAATCGAAGATGATGCTTCGAATCCTGGTACTGAATTTATTCATATGCTACAATTTTATATATATCATTGCAGATGGTGAACATTAATTGTACTTCTCCATGTTTCAACTACAGAGCATGTAGAGGGTCACACTGTACAGGTTGAGCCTGGATAGGACTATGAAGAACATGATGTGGCCACAACATATAAAAAAACACCTTTGTAATGTTTTTTTTCAATGAAATACTTGTCATTATAATAAAATAATATATCGATGTAACATTTTCACATTATTGCAGCAAATCCGGACCCCTTGCCGCAAAATCCACATTGCGAGTACTCTACTAGGAAGACATCACTGCAAGTTGGTGAAGCACTAAGAACTGAACAACAAGTTTCAGAAGATGAGCTTCTTGTTGATTTTGTAAAAAGAAAAAAAATTAGAAAGAAGTGGCTGAAGAAATATTGTGTAATTATTTTTGATAATATAATGTCATGCATGATTTTTTTCCTACAGAATGAATGAATGGTTTAATGAATGTTAGATTTTATTGAATGAATGTGTTGACTAACTGAATGAATGGTTTAAATAATGTTATCTTTTATTGAATGAATGGTAAATGTTTGTTTATGATGAAATCTGCATGTTTGCACGTAATTTATTTTTTCAAGTACATGCATTAGGTATGGGGAATTGAGAGTGATGTGAGGGGGGGGGGGGGGCATAAGAGCTTACACCTTCATGTGGTTGGCCATGTTCAGTAGAGAATATTAAATTATTCTCGAAACAAAGAGGAGCTCAATGAATGGATAGGGTGCTTCCTTTCTACAACCCACTCGTGTGTCATCTAAATTTTGAGAATTTCTTGGGGCTTGTTATGAAACTAAAGCATCTTATCCTACTTTCCAAGCCTCTGACAAGGTAAGGAATTATTCATTTCTCACTTACTTATGATAGTTTGAGAAAAAGTAAAATCAAACGAAAGTAAGCACCAACTATATAAACATAAGCAAGCAATTCTTACATAGTGATATTTTCACATAGAAGTCGTTAAAATCAAGTTCCACAAACCTATTTATGTTCAAGATCCATTTTCATTTGCAAGACATAGTGGATCCTACAAATCTCTACACATCTTATCTCTTGCCCCACAATTGTCAGAATATCCTTGTATATTCATGACATTTCTAGAGCTCCTGTCAACCTGCAACCTTCCTTGGTGGTCTGCATCTTTGACTACCCACCATGCTCTCTAGCCACACCAAAGGCTCTACAACAAGCTAGCACCAACACCATCAAGTCCAATTTTTTTATTTCACTAAGCATGCCTCACACAAGATCTCTAAGCAAAGAGCTCGAAGTATCCTCTAGGGTTTCTTTGTCACATTCCCTAGGATCTACGTCCATATCACAAAAGGACTCAAATATTAACACTTCAAGTATCCTCTAATTTTTTCTTCCAAAACCCTAGTTCCTTCCTTGTTTGCATAAATAAAAGTACAAAGACTCAAGACAAATGCATCTTAGTGTTGATGTATATTTAACTTTGGAATGTATTTCATATATGTATATTGTATTCCTATAGAGATGTTATTATTCCTCTATACGGAAGTGTTTGTATTCCTATAGAGATGTTATTATTCCTCTATACGGAAGTGTCGTCATTTATATTGTAAGTGTTGTAACTTATACCTGATGGGTTATTAGACCACCTTGATGGGGTCGGCCCTGTATAAGTCATGTGGGTAAAAGGGTTATTAGACCACCCTAGTGGGGTTCGGCCCTGTCAGCATTGTGTTATGTGGTTAAGTTGAGGCTGACCTAGTAAAGGTTATTAAGAAAGTCAAGTCAAGTATAAATAGAGTGTGGGAGGCACTCTATTTTATCATTCTTTTATTCTCACACACACTCATTGGAGAGTGGCGCACTAGTGGAGGAGGAGAAGCAGCTTCTAGGAGAAGACTATCTCTTGTACTTGGTTTGTATCATTGCTCTATCTATCTCTGAGGAAGTTGCCAGGTTTTTCACCTTCTTGGTTTTCCCCGGTGAAACTCTATGTCTCTTGTGTGCTTGCATTATTGTGTCCATGTTTGATATGCTGTAGATATGTTGTACATGTTATTCTTTCAATTAAGATCCTAGATCAAATTGAAATTCTGAAAAACTAACATGGTATCAGAGCTAGCCTTAAAGAAGGCATGGTATGGCATTTATGACACTTGTTGCACTTGCAAAGCTAGGGCTTGATATAGAAAAAACCAGTAATCGTAGTACTTTCGCTATAAATCCATTTCGGCGAGTGTTCAAGATCTAAAACCTTTACAGGTCAAAGATAAAATTTTCATGTACCTTGTGTCAGAAGCACAACTTCTAATTCACTGCACTGTGTGATTTATGATCTGTACAATCTAGGGTTTCTGCCTCTTCCAGATCTCAGTCATAAACAGGTGACCTAGGAAAAAATGTCATAACTTGGGCTAGGAAGCTCCAAATGAAATTTAGTAAAACGTGACAGGCAGGGAACGGACTGTAATTTCTTAGTTAATTTTTTCAGAGGCCGAAATTGAACCAGTGGCATGTGGCACTCCGTACAAGTTCGCTCTCCTGGTTTATCCCATAAACAGGTCATGTTGCGACACTTGGCATAACTCTCTCTAAGAGAATCCATTTGAGGGCATACCTATGGGGTTGGAAAGATAACAGGACGGGATACCACAGAAAGCATTTTCAGACCATGTAGATCTGAAATTTAGGAGTTACACTAGAAACAATTAGGTGCATATTTTTGTCAAAACAGAATTGGATTTTGAGCACCTTCATTCATGGCTCCGGAAAGTTAGGGTTTCGGAGAATGTTCGAATTTTTGTATCAGAGACCACGGATGGATGCTCCTCATCAAAATAGAAATTTAGAGACCAATATCGAATTTTTTGGTTGGGCAGAAGGCCGGGCTTGATCAAACCCTAGTTCGGGACTTTGATTGGAAAGGTGAAAAATTAGGGCTTCTGCAAAAATGGGAATTTTTGAAATCGGTGACCATAGATGGAAACTCCTTGGAAAAGTCGAAGTTTAGATCTTTGGATCAAACTATTTGGTTGGGTGAAGCTCTGAGAAACTCAAACCCTAATTCAGGGTCCTCCCTTGTGAATTCAAAAATCTAAAAGGCAATTTTGAGGGTTGAAACTTTGCAGTTTTCAAATTTCAAGTATACCAACTTGACCAACTCAGAAAGGCGCATCTTTCTATCCTTTCATAAGTTTGAAATTAAAAGTTTGAATTTTTAGGGCTTTCCTGAAAAACCCTAATCCAGCTCCAGATCCAGTTTCTACAAATCAAGTGGATTGGGTTAATCCTAGAAGAGAATGGATTGGTCACCTGCATAAGTGAAGAAGTTCCTGTTTCAGAGGGAGATGAGGCTAAGGCCTTACATAAGAAGATTACAAGCAAACTCGACAGGTATGACTTACGAGTATGTTTCGAAATCTATTCATGATTAAGTTTATGATATGTTTGTCTTCATTAAGATTAGTACAATCTTGATTAACTGTAGACTTGTCATATCACCTTAATAAAAATATGAATGCATGATAGAAGATATTCATTGATTAGGGTTTTGACACTTATGATTGTACTAATGCATTATGTTGTTGTATGAGGTTGATGTTGTCCGCTAACATGAAAGGTACATCAAGAAAGACAAATCATGTTCTAGTTCAAGAACATATGACCAGGGTGACATGAAGACAAATATTCATCCATTTTCATGGATCACATAGAAGATCTACTTACAAGGTATGTATAACTTGGTTCTATAATGGTTAACCTATGAGATATGCAAGTTACTAGCACAAGTCATGGAAGAGAACAAGAAGACATTATGCGGGTATGTTAGACATAACTAGCTAGCATGCTAATCCAAGTATGTTTTTCGTATATCAAGTTAGAATCCTACCTTGTGTTAAGATCTCTTATATAAGTACACATGGCATGATTGATAATGATTATTCATTGAAGTTAGTAATCAAGGGTTTATGCATATTATGTCTCTTATCTTGATTGATGATATGACTAACCAGAAAAGTCCTTTGGTCAAATAAGAATATGCATGAGTAAAAGAAGTATTCCCTGAAACCTTGAATACTAATGTTTATTATCTGTGTTTGAAATGATCATGACTCTACATGTTTAAGATTATTGTGTTTTGATAGTATTGAGATTATACTAATGAATGTATATATGAGACCTCGAGGATAACACAATGATGATACTAGTAAGTATGCATAAGTGATCAAGGATGGATATAAGTTCAAGGACAGGTAATCCAGGAAGCAAAGATCAAGAGGGAGCACACTCCAGTAGTTCCTGCAAGGAAGCAAATATTGAGAGGGAGTCCACCCTACAAACCAAACAAAGATAAGTATTTGAATTGTCATTTCTTGCATATTTGTTTGTTTAAATAATATTGTTCAATGATGTATATGCTTATATTCCTAGACTTAGGGTGTGTAATATGCATATTAGAATAATTGCATTAATGAACAATATACTACTAATATGCATGTGATGGGTAAGTGGTCTATGGAACTGTACAACATTCCATTGCTACTTATCTAGAATGAAACCTCTTTGCTGACATGTTGAGAGTTGTGCACACTCTTAACAATGTTCTGGTAGAAATTGGAAGGAATCTAGAAAGTTACGGGATATGGATAAATGTTGTATTGAAGCATTGGCTAAGATAATTGCATGACTGAATGACATATTTATTTATGTGTAAGAATTTGTTCTGAAAACTATGAGATGTTTCTAATCATGCAATTTAACTTGTTTTGTAGGAAAGATCGTATAACATCACCTACAAAAGAAGGACTACAACATTTGTTCAGCAACAAAGTTATCTATTGAAGATATTGAAGTTCCCAGGATTCGGGAAGAATGCCATGATCGAGGAGTACCAGTCGATCATGAAGAATGATGTTTGGGATGCAGCCCCAAGACCTGAAGGGAAGTCTGTTGTTACTTCCAAGTGGATCTATAAGATCAAGCATGCTACAGATGGTAGCATAGAACAATACAAAGTGTAGCTCATGGCTTCTCTCAGAAAGAGGGGATAGACTATGAAAAGACTTTTTCTCCTGTATCCAGGTACACTTCCATCAGATCAGTACTTTCCCTGGCTGCAGTGATGAAATGGAAGATACACTAGATGGATGTCAAGACTGCTTTCTTGAATGGTGTAGTCGAAGAGGAAGTGTATGTGGAGCAGCCACTCGGTTTTAAGACATATGACAGGGAGTCATATGTGTGCAAGTTGAAGAAAGCCTTGTATGGCTTGAAGAAAGCTCCTAGGACTTGGTATGGTAGGATAGACAACTTTCTATCCAGTTTGGGCTTTACTAAGAGTAAAGCAGATTCCAACCTTTACTACAAGGTTGAGGAAGGAAATCCTGTGATACTACTATTGTATGTGGATGACCTGTTTATAACAGGTGAGGATGAGTTGATTGCCGATACTAAGAGGAAGCTTGCTGGCAAGTTCGAGATGAAGGACTTGGGGATGATGAACTATTTTCTAGGCATGGAGGTGTGGAAGAGTGTAGATGGGATCTTCCTTGGACAATGGAAGTATGCAGTAGAGATCTTGAAGAGGTTCGGGATGATGGACTTCAAGGCCATGGCCACACTTATGGCATCGAACCTAAATATTCTATGTGATGCTTCATCTAATTCGGTTGATTTCACTATGTATCGTCAGATGATTGGGTCCTTGATGTACCTGAAAAACACTAGACCAGATATTTGCTTTGTGGTGAACACATTGAGATAGTTCTTGACGGATCCCAGAGGTGTTCACATGGTTGCTGTAAAGCATATTCTGAGGTACCTGAAGGGTACAATTGATTATGGGCTCAAGTATGATGTGAATCAAAAGTTTAACCTACAGGGTTATGTTGATTCAAACTAGGCAGGAAGTGCTGCAGATAGGAAGAGCGCATCTGGGTGTTTCTTAAGTATGGGATCAGGTGTGATCTCTTGGTTTAGCAAAAAGAAATCTTTCATAGCACTGAGTACAGCCGAGGTAGAGTATGTTGTAGCATGTTCAGCTAGTTGTGAGGCAGTATGGCTCTGAAATCTACTATCTGAGTTATTTGATCTCCCGTTGGATGCTACTGGTATCTTTTGTGACAACCAGAGTTGTGTGAAGCTGTCTGAGAACCCGGTGTTCCACGACAGGTCGAAGCACATTGAGATCAAATATCACTATATCAAGGATATGGTGCAGAGAGGAGTAGTGAAGATCCTGTATGTTGCGACGGATGAGCTGGTTGCAAATGTACTGACGAAACCACTAGCCAGAGTGAAGTTTGAGTACTTCAAAGAGAGGCTTGGTGTTCTTCAGATTGATGACACTTCGAGGAAGAAGTGATGGACACATTTGCAGGATCCATTCCAAGCATAGTGAGAGGAGGATCCTTCCCATGGCTGAGGATGTAAGCGCTAGATGATGAGCATCAGGACGATGCATCAGTTAATGCTTTGGATATGCATCAGTTGGATGCTTGTTATGATCAGTTGGATCATGTATATGTATATGCATCATGTTGGATGCTTGGACCATGTATCTGTATATGTATCAGGTGGATACATTATATGATCAGGTAGATCATGTATGTTGATATATATCAGGTGGATACATTGTATGATCAAGTGGATCATGTATGATGATATGTAACAGGTAGATACTTGGTATGCATCAGGTGGATGCATTATATGATCAGGATGATCATGGATTACGAGCTTCAGGATGTTGCTCCAGATGACATGCATCAGGACGATGCAGTGATGATGATCAGGATGATCATGTACATCAGGATGATGTATGGTGAGTATCAGGTTGATACTCTGTGGCTGTGGACAGGTTGTGCAAGGGTAGCATGTAATAAGTACTGGAGATATGGACATGATGAAAAAGGCCTCAGATGCTCTTTAGAGATCTTGCTTGGAAAGACACTCTTGTAAGGTTTTGCTAGACCATAGGTAATAAGTCCTAGAGATCTGGACAGGATGAAAAAGGCCTCAGATGCTCTTTAGAGATCTTGCTTGGCAAGACACTCTTTTAAGGTTTTGTGGGGACCACATGTAATAAGTCTTGGAGATCTAGACAGGATGAAAAAGGCCTCAGATTCTCTTTAGAGATCTTGCTTGGCAAGACACTCTTTTAAGGTTTTGTGGTAGGGATCACATGTAATAAGTCCTGGAGATCCGGATAGGTTGTGCTAGACACATAAAAGGCCTCGGATTCTCTTTAGAGATCTTTCTGGGCAAGACACTCTTCTAAGGTTTTGTGACAGTCACATGTAAAAGATCCTGGGAGATCCGATAGGTTGAGCTGTGTGCTCGTAAAATGCATGGTATGCTCTTTCAAGGTTTTGTTGATGCACGCAATCAGTCCTGAGGATTCCACAGTATGGCCAGTGATGATGAAGACCTGCAGGTGGTGGGCCTACATCCAGTATGAAAAAGGACTGGCTCTGTAGAACTTCCTATGACGAGTAGATTGGAGATTGATTGAGATAGCAACAGCAGACGATGAAGATGATGATGATTCGATGACGATGATCCAGTGACGATGATCCAGAGAAGAAGACTTGTGCTAGCAGATATGTGTCGAGAAATACCTTCCTAGTTAAGAGGAAGTGTTGATGTATATGTAACTTCGGAATGTATTTCATATATGTATATTGTATTCCTATAGAGATGTTATTATTCCTCTATACGGAAGTGTCGTCATTTATATTGTAAGTGTCGTAACTTATACTTGATGGGTTATTAGACCACCCTTGTGGGGGTCGGCCCTGTCAACATTGTGTTATGTGGTTAAGTTGAGGCCGACCTAGTAAATTTTATTAGGAAATTCAAGTCAAGTATAAATAGAGTGCGGGAGGCACTCTATTTGATCATTCTATTATTCTCACACACACTCATTGGAGAGTGGCACACTAGTAAAGGAGGAGAAGCAACTGCTAGAAGAAGACTATCTCTTGTACTTGGTTTGTATCATTTCTCTATCTATCTCTGAGGAAGTTGCGGGGTTTTTCACCTTCTTGGTTTTCCCCGGTGAAACTCTGTGTCTCTTGTGTGCTTGCATTATTGTGTCCATGTTTGATATGCTGTAGATATGCTTCCCATGTTATTCTTTCAGTTAAGATCCTAGATCAGATTGAAATTCTGAAAAACTAACACTTAGAGATACAAATGATGTAATTAACTCGCAAATGGCTTAAGGAAAGATGAGGTTCAAAATCAAATAGGTAAGGCAATCGATACATGGAATACTTATGATAGTTTGAGCAAGGGTAAAATAAAATGCAATTAAGCATCAACAACAAACAAATAAGCAAGAAATTCTTACATAACGATATTGTAAGATAAAATTCATTGAAATCAAGTTCCACAATCCTATTTATAGACATAATTGAACAAGAATATCACTAATCAATTCAATGTTTAACAATAAACCATGGGCGTGTAGCTATGGATGACAAAAGATAAGGTTGATAATAGAATTTTATCAATGTCCATTGAATCAACACAATAGTAGGTCAAAAAACTCTAGGGTTGAAGCTAGGACATAAACCCTAGTTGTGGGCATAAACCAATAGAGAAATGAGTAAGGAATTCCCACACTCTCTTGTATACCATGTTGAGGTTCGTAAGATTCCGTAGGGATAAAATTGAACCAACCAGCAAACCCTATATCCTGTAATAAACAAGGAGAAAAACAATGTTAGGGTAGCACAACATTACAACCTAAGAAGTTTATTAGAGATCATTTATGGGTGCACTAGAGGGAGTTTCCATAAGTATGCTAGAGAGAAGATGCAAACCAATAACAAGAGAGTTTAGGGGGCTCATAGTCTAAATCAATAGTTGTATTCAAGAGATTAGGAAGTTCACATGAGGCATGGGTCCTTGCCCAATTTATGCCAAATGTAAAATTGTGTAATTCTAGGATTTGGGAGGGTTTTAGTTCTAGTTATGGTACATGTCTGGGTTTTAATTCTAGTTATGGTACATTTATGGAAAATTCATTGAGTGAATACATTACTATACTTGTCGTATTACAATGCTAGAATGTAATCTTTGCATTTCTTATTTATAATGGAACTAGGATGAACAAAATTTATTACATCTGTTAGATTTCATATAATTTTTTCTACAAGCTAAGGCAATAAATGAATTGGTGATGTTTTTTAATTCAAGAGTTTGCTAGCAAAATAATGTAGTCTTTACAACTTTGGAATATCTGTTCTATCTCTTATCATCATTTTTCATGGTACTAATAATATTTGTAATATGATGTAGTTGTGAGGGACCCTGCATGAGGTCTTTACATCCAAATAGAGAATTTGTAGAGGATTCCAACTATGAATATCTAGATTCAACAAAAGTGCAAGGGTAAGTTCAAGATGACACCACTTCTTGTAAACGAGATGCTAGTTTTTGGGCTTTTCCAATTCTTGTTATTATCTTGATTTCCCATGATTACTCGTATTTGGTGCAAGATATACAAAAATTATATTTCCTAAGTTGTAAGCATAAGAAGCATCAGTACAACTTGATAAAATGGTATTCTATTTAAAGTAACACGTTGTCTTATGCACATGAGTATATTCATGTGAACATATATAATATATATTGACATGATGGTGTATGAAGGTCCCATATATAGCTTCATCCTTGGGGGGTGTCAAGATTGGCACAAATGGTCATAAAGACCTGTTTGACTGGGTCCGTATACAACTTACAAAACTTAATGATCAACATGATGTTGTACAACTTTTGAAACCGACATCCCTTGCTCTACAGGTATGGCATGATATTGTAGTTGTCCATCTTTTTCTATAATCATTGTCTTTGGAATATTTCATTGAAAATGCTATATGGATAATAGGACAATTCATTCTAGTGATTACATTCCATTGGCCAATAAATTTATATATTTTTATGTTCCAGTTTAAAGTTATTTGTATGCTCATTCTACAAATATTTATTTGAATTCGTGACTGACTAACTGTAACTGGTTTTCTAGCAAAACATTCTCAAAGGGGCACTTGTTAGTTTGTACTTTTATTGTTTCCGCATCAATTATAAAATACCACACTTTTTAGATCTAGCAATATATCGTCCTTAGTTAGAAACTTGATGATGGAGGTATAACCTTTGTACCCATTGCATCTGCAAAGAGCAACAAATGGAGAGCTACACCAACCTAATTATTTCCTATGATTAGTTATGGATAGATCAACAATGGTGTATGTAATTTTTGTCATATATTTTGGAATTATACAATGTATTTTACCCACCACTATTTTTTTATGATTAAATGCCCCATGCTACCACAAAGTCTGCATATTAATAGAATATCATTTACTAAGTTCGTGGCTTTCCCAACTAAGAAAAGGTTTACAAGCTTCCCAATATTTTTATATGCTTTAGAAGGTCGATTTGTAACTTGGAAGGATGAGAATCAAGGTTTGCATGGATGAGTTTGTACACCCTTGCTTACCTTGTGGAGGGGAAGTCAGTTCCATTGGATTAGTGCTCCACCTGGTGAGGTTGTGAGCTCTAATCAAACAACATCATAAGATCTAAGCAATCCATAATGGGACATATATCATCACTTGGAAAGAATGTTCCAATATGTTTCAAATAGATCTCCCACAATGTCTCAAGATTAATGATGTTTTCAACATCGAACAACTCAAGTTGTATGAGCCTTTAATCATGAAGGAAGAAGTTCCAATTAGCTATCTCTTAGCTAGCATTTCATATTTTTAGCATCCCTTGATTTAAAACAACATGCTTATGTTCGTACTAGAACCACAAGACAAAGACATATCACCACTTACTTGGTTGTCCAAAAAGGCACCTAACACACCCAATAAAAGTGGTTGTCCTACTCGAACTTTGAGTAGTAGGTCCCTCACCTACAATGGAAATTGAGGATAATTTCCTCTAAGCAAAGAGAAAATAGAGAGACTCAGTAGTAAATGAAAAATGGACCATGTATAATATTGTACATTTATATACAAATTGTAGATAGCATCTCAAACCCACAAATAGAGATTATAAAAAAATACCACAGATCTAATGGAAAAACATCAAACTACTTCATCAATATAATCAACTAAGACGGCATACTCTACTTTGCAATAGCGCACATGCAAGCCCTTTCTACTAATCCAACCAAGTATAGTTTAGGATGTGCAATTGGATAAAAATTATGATTTTTCGCTGTGGTCACAATCCCCTTGATCTAGATCTCAATTAGGATAGTTGTTCCCTCTTTTTGCAGTCACAATGCACAATTGACATAAATAAAATTCCTTCGTATGGGATCTAGGGTACTCAATCCTACTATTTTTTTCCTCCCTTCTCTGGTGCATTCAAATTCTAGCATTTCTTTGGATGTATCCTAAAACATAAAACCTTATGGACTACTTTATATAAATGCAATGCACTCAAAGTCCCTTTAAATTTTCTAATTATGAATCTTATCGATATGAGTCTTAGCCTTAGCCTCAACCACAACCACAACCAAGGATACAAACTTCCCCAAAAATTTATGATAACAAAATATGTTTTACCTATATATGTTGCTCAAGTTCCTCTTTCTTGTTCTCCTTTGTTTTTCTCCTCCTTCTCCTCTTCTTAATCGCTATCGCTCTCTCTCTCTCTTTTCTTCCACTAATTTATTTTCTCCCTCTTTCCAATTTTCTGGTGCACCTCTTCATTCCCCTCTGGCTCTTAGACTCTACTTCTTTTCCTTCACAAGTTGTTTTATTTTTTGGGTACTTAAATATCTCATAGATCCTCTTAACACCATCAATAAGAATGGAAAATAATAATTCTAAATAGATGTATTGCTAAAATTTGCACTAGTAATTTCTTTCCCAGTTTGTTTTATTTCTTGGGTACTCAATTGGTTCATAGATCCTCTTACCACCATAAATATGAAGCAAAAATAATAAATATAAATAGACGTATTGAAGTTTATCTTTGTTTCATTGTATTAGATAGACAAACACAATAAGGAAATTGGTTTACTTTGCAAGAATTGTAGTACAACAATTCATTCTATAGAGTTTGATCCAAAATGTACTCATTTATGACACTTTTATTAGTATCATCCTCCATCCATCGCATCATATTTAGACCTGAAGCCTAAGCTTCAAGTGACAAAGAATCACATGATCCATTAACACCAACAATAATTTATCCAAGTTTATTGCAGGACAATTTAGCTAAACCACAAAATAGAGTTAAACAAGTAGATCAACATTACAATGAAAGACCCTTTAGGGTGGAGGATTGGGTATTTCTTAGGACACAACCAAACAAATAGATGCCTCTGAAGAAACAAAAGAAGGGTAGTAAATTAGTGTCCATGCATTACATTTGGAGTTTGGCTTACATTTTCAAGTTGTGTTCTTTTTCACATGTCCATTTAACCTTCTGCGTTCCATGACATGATATGCACATGTATTGTTATCAATTACTTGAATTAGTTATATCCCTCACAACACTTTTTTACCCGTGGCACAAGTTCTCTAAGAGTAAATTATGTCCCTTTTGGAGTGCTAAGGTTTCTCCACACATGATATTATTTCTTAGAATGTAATTGGGTTGGCCAGATAAAATATTGATTGGCCTTCTACTTGTCAAGCATGCCAATTTTAAATGATTGAAGTAGAAGATAAATAATCATCATCTTTCTATTTGTCAATCATGTCAATTATGAATAATTCAGGTAGAATACTAGATAAAAATAATGACCGGTGTTCTACTTATGAGGTTTTGATTAAAAAAAATGAGGAATTGACCACAACACACAAAAAAAATATTGGGTGGAATTACTTTGTAATGAATTACCACTGGATATAAACAAATAAAGAGTCATAGAATCTTCTTTTGTAGTTTTAAGAAATGGAAAATATAAGTTATCAAATGAACCCCATCAACTACTAAGAGTAAATGTAGTTTCTTTTATATTTTCCATGATACTTGTTAAGAAGGATCGGATATGTTAGGCCCTTTTATATTTGACCTTTTTTAGAAAGGATAGGATAAGAGTTAACAGGTGAACCCCCTTAACCACTAAGAGTAAATGTAATCACCTATGCAGAATACATGCCCTTTTAGAATGCAACTCTTCCCATCCTTTATTTTTCTTATATGCTTTTCACCAATATTAGTTCCATAATGATCTTTTCATTTGTAGTAAAAGTTCATCAAATCCTTTTGATATGCATTTCTTTTCAGTTTGTTTACTTAGAAAAATACCACAAAATTTTGTTCTAGATATTAAATATCCTTTGGAATCAAATTTTACATCTGTATGAACAAGACCATAATTAAGTCAACCCATGTGCCTAGGTTGTAGGTAAGTGGAGTATTTATATAATTACTTCTTATATGAATAGATATTTTAGTGATTTCAAACTTTTTATGAGCATATTTTTAGTTCTTTCAAACATTTTACAAGCAATTTTAACTAATTCCTTTATATGGGAAAACACTGCTAAAATAGATGAAATTCTGGGTAGAGCAATTGAAGTTGAAGACATACAATACTGAGACTTCGTGAGATTGATACATAATCCATTTTCCTTATATTTGATACTTTTCTATACTTATTTCTTTTATGGTACTGATAGGATATCAC
This sequence comes from Larix kaempferi, assembly GCA_027924585.1. NCBI lineage: Eukaryota > Viridiplantae > Streptophyta > Pinopsida > Pinales > Pinaceae > Larix > Larix kaempferi. The sequence goes on along the minus strand of BSBM01000722.1, from coordinate 7,975,301 downwards.
AACTTTCTAATTTATTCATTTGCTTTTAATAAGAGCATGTTGAAGGGTATCTTGAACATTTTTCTATGACAAAAATATACTTTGCTATGGCTTGTTCAAAATGGGATGCATATTTTTATATAGAAGTTGATGATGATGTCCATGTAAATCTAAGTGAGGGTTGGATCTCTTATTTTTTAATCTATATGTGAAGGTGGAGTGATTCCCCCCACCACCTTGATGGGGCCTTTCATGACCTTATTTCTTGAAATATTTACTTTTTTATATAATTGAGGGATCTTGTTCTCTTCCAAGGACCCTTGCAAAATATTTTGCAATACATCAATCCAAGACAAGAGTGTACACAATATTTATGAAGTATGGTCATGTCTTGTGAATAAGTAGCAAATAGACATATTTATACTATTCCAAAATTGGAATTGATATGATAAAGAACTATGTGGAATTATGCAACATCCATTTGGTTACTAAAATTTGAAATCCTAAATTTAAGCTTCTTCACTATTGTCATTGTATTGAAGTTACTCCATAATTGGGATAAAATTTTCATCTTTCTCTTATGACCTATGTTTTGGTATATCTTATGACAAGGGGTAGGGTACCATCAACTAGAATACTGGAAACTTGGTAAAATTTATGCCATGTCAAAGGATGTGGCATGATATGTATCCCAAAATCTCTAATCCATTGAATGTTTCTCCATAAATTGATATAGTAAAATGAATTAGTGTTTTTAGTTAAAGCTGCTCAAGTACTATTATAACTAGTTCATGTTGGTGAATTAGAGATATATTACATAGTTATGCAAATGAAGATGTTTCTATTGGATATTGGTTTATAGGAGTGGATGTTTAACACATCAATGAAAAAAAACTGTTGTGGAACTCCTCCAGGTGTGTAATTTCATTTTCTTTGTTTCCTACAACAACAATACATTGTCAACATTCATGGCTTTATATAATCATTTGAAACAATGTACATTTTATGTTATGAAATACATAATTGTGAATGGAATGTAGTTGGGCGATATATGTGCTACCTCATTGGATTGAAGTTGTAGAGTAATTTTCAAGTTTTCAAAAATGAGTGCATCGCCACTATAAGAAAAGTGAATGTTGTGTGGAATGCATCTCTGTATGGATTACTCTCAACTACCAAAAGATTTGACATAGAAATTAACCCATCAAGCACGTATCCAATGACACTATGATTGGAAAGGAGAAGCGAGATTGGTACTATTTGAGACTACCAATCAAACTGCTTTGGCCTCCATTATAAATAGTGAAATTTGTTTGATACCTATATTGAGTGCCATTTGTATGCAAGTCAAGTTAGTTTTGGATAACAGGCTATGTTTTCCACAAGGTAAGGATTTTTACTTTTGTTGCTATGGACATGACCATAGACAAATAACCTAGGCTTCTACTTCAAGAAGGTATGGAACTCATGGATCATTATTAGAGATATATTTTGAACTCGTGGATCATTATCTTTGTTTTGTTTTTTTAATTCCCCACATGCGTCGAATATCTGACTCTCCCTTCCAAATTATCCGACGACATCTCCATACCATCGGCAAGAAGAGGCATCGGATATAAGACTTTTTATAATGTAATTTCCGTCGGATATCCGACACCCCCTTCAAAAGAATCTGACAACGTCGCCATACCACCAACGCCAAACGTCGTCGGTATTTCTAGGTGTATGTGTTAGATATGTGTTGGATATCCGACCACCTTGTTGTCGGCTATCTGATGCCCCCTTCAAAAGAATTTGATGATGTATCCATACCACTGACACCAAACGCCATCAATATTTATAGGTGTATGCATCAGATATGTATCGTATATCCAACCTCCTTGTTGTCAGATATCCAACCTCCCTTAAAGTATTGTGTGTCAGATATCCGACCCCTTATAAAGTAATAAGTGTCGGATATTCGACGAGTATATTAAATGAGTTGTGGTCGGATATCTAACATGACTGAGTCGAATATCCGACATGGCCATTTTGCTGTCGGATATCCATCGAAGTGAAACCGACGTTTAAGAAAGGAGAAGCTTGTCAGATGGTCGACAACGTGATGTCAAAAATCAAACATATATGTTGTCAGATTTTGGGTTCAAAAATGCTAGTGATTGTCAAGGAAGTTGGGAGGGGGACTATCACCTTTCAGAGAGAGTCCATGGAGCCCATGACTTCAAGGGATGCCTTGTATGTCCCTAGGATGAAGAAAAACTTGATTTTAGTTTCCACGATCGAGGATATGGGATTTGGAGCGTACTTCCTAGATGTCAGACATGTACACATTTTTCCCAAGGGATCAAGTCCATCTACTTCTTTTGTGATTGGAGTTAGATGTGGGAAATTGTACAAGCTCTTGTTTCAGCCTCTTCATTATTTCAAACACAACAAAAACAATAGTTGTGATCTATGCGAGCTATGGAAAAGGAGGATGGATCACTTGCATTATCCAAATCTAAGGATGTTGAGAAATATTGTGACTAGATTTCTTGAATTCAACACAGAGCATAATGATGTATGCAGGGGGTCTCCTTTGTGAAAGTACACCAAGACTTCTTTTTCAAGCAGTGGCAGTAGATCGAATAGATTACTTGCTTTGATTCACTTTGATTTATGTGATCCCATGTCTTATGTTTCGTTGACTATTTTTGAGTATTATTTCATATTTATTGATGAATTTTCTAGGGACATCTGGATTTACTTTTTGAAGACCAAGAATTTAGAAGAAGTATTGCAAAGGTTCCAAGAGTTGAAAGCTCTTTTGGAGAACAAGACAGGTATGAGGATTCGGGTGCTAAGATCAGATAATGGGGGTGAGTATACCTCTAATGCATTTGATGAGTTTTGTATATAGGAGGGGATCATGAGACAGTTGACAATTCCACATACCCCACAACAGAATGAGTTTTTTGAAAGGAAGAATAGGGCCATAGTGGGAGAAGCTAGAGTGATGCTTCATGATCATATTCTTCCTTTATTTGTTTGGTTCGAGGCTTGTATGTTGTTGTATACATTCATAACATGAGTCCGCATAGATCCTTGTGGTGTATGACTCATGAGAAGGATTTTTCAAGAAAGAAGCCCGAGGTTGGCCATTTTCATATATTTGGTTATCTGACTTACTCTCATGTCCCTTCAAAGGAGAGGACAAAGTTAGAGTCCATAGTCTAAAATGGAATTTTGGTGGGGTATGATGAGACTTAGAAGGAACTTCACATATATCTTCCTTCACAAAGGAAAATTGTTGTGAGGTGGGAGGTGAGATTTGAGGAGTAGTAGGACTTTAGGAAGTATCGAGATTCAGAGTAGGGGAAGCATCAGGTTTCCACACATTAAGTGAGCACACAAAGTCTAGCTTCACAGAGTGTAGGGTCACATGTATATTGGAGGACCAGTCCACAGGTTACAGGTGCTTCAGGTTTAGGGAGATAGTCTACAAGTTCACCAAGTACAGGTTCAGGTTCTCGGGTTATAGGTTCACTAGTTCCATCACATGTTTCCTATTCACTTGGTTCATCAGCTACTGGTTCACCAAACAAAGGGTCAATGACCACAAGGACTACATCTTCAAGACAGTCAGCAATATGTGGATGAACAGGAGAAATCCCCCCCATTGGAGACTACTTTAGGTAATAGGAAGCCTAAATGGAATTAGGACACATTAAAGGAAGATCAAGAGTTAGTGGGGAAATCCAACAGACATGTAACTTTGGGTGAGTAGGGTTCCTGAGAGATTTTGCAGTTACATGGCTATGGTGAGTTTGTGAGTCAGATCCTTCTACTTTTGAGGAGGCACTTGAGCATAAGGTATGGAGAGATGCCATGATGGAAGAGTACCATTCCATCATGAAGAATGATGTATGGTATATTGTACCGAGACCAAAGGGGAAGTTTGTTGTGACTTCTCAGTGGATTTAAAAGATCAATCATGTTGCGGATGGTAGTGTGGAGAAGTAAAAATCTCGTTTTGCGGTGCGAGGTTTCTCAGAGGTAGAGGGAGTAGATTATGGCGATACCTTTGCACCAGTTTCTCATTACTCTTCGATCATATCAGTAGTCTCCATTGCAGTGGAGATAAGTTGGAAGATCCACTAGATGGATGTGAAGACCAAATTTCTCAATGGGATTCTATAGGAGGAGGTGTATGTTGAGCCATTGCAAGGATTTGAGGTTCATGGTAGAGAGTCTCATGTTTGTGGGATGAAGAAACCCATGTATGGATTGAAGCAAGCTCCTAGATCTTGGTACTCTAGGATAGATTCTTACCTGTTGTAGATGGGATTTTACAAGAGCGAGGCAGATCAAAACATTTACTACATTGTGGTTCGGGATGATCTACTCATTCTTTTTCTCTATGTGGATGATTTGTTCATTACAGGTACAGAGCGACTCAACGAAGCATGCAAGCAATATCTTGCTTTAGAGTATGGATGAATGAAATTGGGCTGATGTGTAATTTATTCTTGTTCCCCAACCCATTTTCAATTTTTCAGAGCATATCATTAAATGCCAAAACCCCATTGAATAGTATTGTTGCAAATGAGATTTTTATGCATAAAAATTATTGAACTTCAAACACTAGGAAAATTTTACACACTTTTCAATGAACATAAATTTAAATTAGCCACACACATAAAAATATGGACTCATAATTTTTAGCCAAATTGGCCCAGGAAAAACTCCTAAGGGAAAACCTAATGAGGGAGATGATTTTGTTTTTATTCTTCAGAAAGGTAAGGTAGAATAGTATAATATAAATTCAATTCAATTTATATCAACCCACATACATATAGAAACTGCCTTGAAAATTGTGTTGATCTTTTCCTCATTTTTTGTGCAGTACTACCTTAAAAGACGTGCCCTACTATAGGTTGTATCGACTATCAAATCAAATTGTACTTACTCCTTGTTTTTCTTGACAATATAAAAATTCTTCATACATATTCATGCCACTACTACAAAAAATTTACTCCTCGAGATTCATGCTCTACTACAACCATTCACACCTTGGAAATTGTGCCCTACTACAACAAATTTCTACTCAAAATTTGTGCTTCTATGGACTGCATTTAATACTATACGATCTATATTGGAAAACATGCTTGCTATAGTGATTTTATTCATTGGAATCTATGCTTTGTTGTTGTACGATTTGTCGAGGAAAATGTGCCCTCGATATTGAAATTTGTGCACTATTACTTAGCCTTGAAATATATGCAAGGGTTTGTCTCCTCTCTCTCTTCTCCACTACTCCTCTCTCTCTTTCTTTTTCTCCAAATCTCATGGAAAACAATAACACGTTTTTCCTTAGTTTCTCCCATTTTTTGTTCATGGTAACCACCTCCTTCACACCAATGGTAAAGATTAGATCTTGACTTAATGATATCTAGGGCTAGGAATAAATGCTCACTAAAAAATCATTAAATAAACATTAATGCACTTTTCATTTAAATAATTAATGAAGCATTTAGTTACTTACTTTATTTCTTACAAATCCAAATTAATTAAACCATGAACACACTTTAAAAAAGTGAATTTATCTCTCATAATGTACATCTCTCTTTTATAAAGTGACTAGGGACCACAATGGACACTTTTCCACTCCTAGGCATCTGAAGTGGAAAACACTTGTCCTTGGTACAATTTTTAACACTCCCTCTTACCAAGGAAAGTGTTTCACGCAACTCCTAACTTATCTCTAAAATGATTAAACTTGCATCTTCACAAAGACTTTGTCAGAATATCTGTCAACTGCTCCTCAGTAGGAATATACTGCAACTCCACTACTCCTCTCTAGACATTGTCATGAATGAAGTGGTACTTGATCTCAATGTGATTTGACATGTCATGAAAAGATGGATTCTCTGATAGCTTGATGCAGATTTGATTATCCCAATAAAATGTTGTCGGCCTCAAATCATAACCAAATAAACCAACCAACAACTTTTGAATCCAAACAACCTCAAAACTAGACTGATTGGATGCGATGTACTCTACCTCAAGAAAAATCAGTGCAACTGAAATCTATTTATGATTGAACCACGACACTGCTGCCAAGCCCAAATGGAAAAAACACCTGGAAGAGCTCTTTTGGTCTGTCAGAACACCTTCCCAATCTGAGTCTATATATCCAACCAATCTGATTCCTTCTCCTCTCCTATAGTCCAAACCAAAATCTATTGTGCCATATAGGTATCTCAACACTGCAATAATATGCAAGGATCTGACATCTATAGAAACTCACAATCAAACTCACAAATATGTTGCAAAGAAGAAGAGAAGGAGGCACTCAATGATCACTCGTAAACACAGTAGAATAGAATATAATCTCAGTATTATACAATGAATAAGAATGTAAGTGAATGAATACAATAGAACAATAAGGTGCATAATATAGGATTCGAATAGGCCAAGTAGAGCATTCGAATCCCTAACTCAGAGTGTGGCTTGAATGATAGTGGAGTCATCATACAGTCAATGTATCAGTCATCAGAGGTAATAATCAGTCAATTGAGTCTAACTGAGTGAAGTAGGCACTAACTGAATGAAGGAGGCTCAGTGGAGGGCGCATGAGGAGTGTAACTGAGTGAGGTAGACATGAACTGAATGAGGGAGGCTCATTGGAGGGCACATGAGGAGCTAACTAGAGTTGAAATGGACAGACTAGTCTCACTGGAGGTCTATCGGAGTGAAACAATCAGTGGGGGAGTCAATCTAGCCTTAAATAAAGGAAAGACTAAGTGATAACTGACTGGTAGGTGAGAAAGGCGCCTAACTGGATGTGGTAGGTGAGAAAGGCGCACTAGTCATGCAAGAGACTGGAGAAGGGTGCCTTTGGTAGGTGGGAGGCCCCCTGGGGGCTGTAGATAGACTGTGGAGAGATAGAAGCAAGCTCCATGAGCTGGGAGGTCCACCATGATGATGAATGGATGCATGCAGAGGCATGAAAATGCATGCAGCATGCAGTTTTACATGCAGGCAAAGAAGAGCTAGAATCAAGCTCTAGGTACTGGGGAGATCACCATGATGATGACTGGATGCATGCAGTTGCATGCAAATGCATGCAGGATGCAAAACAAAAAAGTGACGGGGAGAATATTCCAACAAACACATGTTTTGCATGAATTTAATGAACTCTCCGAGGATCCACTAAGAACTAGCTTAGAGTGTTCACTGCAAAACAAATATATGGCCTGGTGTTGACTAGATACATCAACAAACCAATGAGATAACGATATATTGTCGGATCCACCAACTCTCCCTTAGAAGCATGAAGCTTATTCCAGTTAGTAATCATAGGAATAGTCATTGGTATAAAATGTTGCATCTGAAATCTCTCCATAATATCCATATCATAGTTCCCATGTCCGAAGAAAATGTGCCCCAAATCCTGCCACACATCTAGACCTAAATAGTAATGCATCTGTTAGGATATTTAGACACTTAGGAGTTAGTTAAGATCAACTTGTGTAATATATCCGTTAGGGATAGTGTATTTCTTTAGTATGCATTAGTATGCATTTGTAAATACTTAATCTGACGGTCACGATATGTTTCCGACATAGAGTGATCCGACGGCTCAACTTCTCTTAGATCAAACCTAACCTTGATCCGTGGCTTAACACCCGATTGGTCCATGATCTCTATTTAAAGAGCATGGAGGGTCATTGTTTAGTTGATCGATTATGATCTATTTGCATAATAAATTGTCCCGTAGAATCTATTTGGCCGGGGCCGTGGAGTGTTTCCCTCAAGAGGGTTTAAACCACGTCAAAACATCGATGTGTTGATTTGTGATCTGTTTGTGTGAAGTGGTTTCTCTTGGTGTTCGGTCCTTTGGTAGTACCCTGTGAACCCGAACATGGTATCAGAGCTTTTATGAAGTGTCGCTTCCGGTTATGATCTAGATCTTGAACTGTTGTTGTCGAAACTCAAAATGGTTTCTAGTTCTGGTATATTTGTACATTTTTGGGCTGTGGGAGGTGTTCCATTGCGTCCGGAGCGTCGTTTCCATTGGGAAATAGTTTTCGTTTGATCGAAAACAGTTCCCGGTTGCTCCAGAAACGCGTATTTCATCAGATCTGAAGGTATAATGTTACAGTGACGCATTTTTTTATTTTCGTTTTTTGAAAAAGAAAAAATCTCATATTTCATCTTTTTTTACTGTTAGATTTTTTTTGGTTCGGATTGTTGCTTTCCCGTCTACGTATGCTCTTTTCCGTGCACCTTGAGCGATCTCGGCAAATCAAAAACAGAAAGGGAAAGGGTTTTTCTCGGCTGCGTATGCTCTTTGCCGTGCACCTTACGCGATCTTGGCAAATCAAAAACAGAGAGAAAACGTAGACTTTCTGGGCAAGCTAACAAGATCTAACTCCACAAGTGTGGAAAAGTTTTTTTTGTTTCGATTTGTGGCCTGTTTTGTAGGAAAAAAGGCAAGCACGCAAACCGAGCAAGAAGAGTTAAAAAAAAAAAAAAAAAACCCTTCCTCATTCTCATATTTTACATACCTTTTAATCTAGCTCACTTGGTTGAAAGTTGCTTTATTCCTTAATAGGTCTTGAGTTCAACTCTTAGGAAGTTACTTTTAAAAGAAAAACTGCATGCAATTTCTAATTTCAAGTTACTTTATTGTAAAAGTGCATCTCACTTAAATAATAAAAACTAAAAATACAAGTGAGTCACTTAAGTTTTTTTATTGTTGCACTATTTAAAAGTAATATCATTGTAAGAGTGAAATCACTTATTTTACAAAAGTGGTTCACTTAAAGCAACTTTCTTGTAAAGTGATTGTCAAAAGGTTCATCTTGGGAAGAGGGGGGTTCTTTTTTTTGTTAGACATTCTCTAGCTGCCACGTCACTATTGGGGACATCTTCAACAGTTTCTTTGTTCAAGCATAACTTCATCATACAGAGTCAGTTTTCAGTGCCATTTTTTTTTAAACCACCTATTTTTTCTAGCTCTTCACATCCAGACTATTGGTTTCTGTTTTTATAGTCATTAATTTACAAATATGGCCGCCCATTGTGATATTCTACTTAACAGTTCCAACTATTTCTCATGGAAATCTCATATGGAGGATGTTCTACGAAGTAGGGGACTTTTCAGAATTACCACAGGGAAAGAAAAAGAACCCACTGATGATGATAAGAAAATAAAATGGGCAAATAGATGTGATGAATCTCGTGGATTGATTGGGATGTCAATCTCTACTGATTTGCGATTCCACATATCTGGAATTGATGAACCTAATGCTGCTTGGGACAAGTTGGAATCTATGTTTGGTAAACACAATGAAATTCGAGGTCACCAACTCGAAAATGAGTTGATTTCTTTAAATCCAAGTGACTTTTCATGCATTCAAGATTATTTATCTAAGTACAAAACTCTTAAGCTCTTATGTGCAGAATGTAAGATTGAGAGGGAAGACAAACAATGCATTTATCATATTCTTTCCAAACTTGGACCTGCATATTCTGTTTTTGTATCTACATTTTACTCCATGAAAGCATCTTTGAATGCAGCTAGCTATCAAGAGCCTAGTCTTGAATCCTTTTGTGATTCCTTGATTAGGGAACAAAATAAACTCATTCATCTTGGAATAATCAACAATGCAGATACATCTAGGAAAGCCTTATTGTCCCAACAGAAAGAAAAGTCCAAGCCTCCCAAGAAACAAAATTTTTGCAATAATAAGTCAAACAAGGGTCCCAAACTCTCTCAGTCAGCTCCTTCTTTAAAAAATGACAAAGGATCTAAGCCAAAAGGCAAGAAGACTGAGCGTCATTGCAACTATTGCGGGAAAGATAATCATGATGAATCTAAGTGTTTCAAGAAGATGGAAGCCTTGGAAGCAACAATGAAGAAGCACCACATCAGCCTAGATTCGCCTTCAGAATCTGCCTCTCATGGACATGCACTTTGTGCTTCTCGTTATTCTTATAATGCATCTTCTTCTTCTACTTCAAATGAATGGCTCATTGATTTTGGAGCATCTTATCATATGGCTAAGGATCAAGCCATCTTTTCTACTATGCATGAATGTAACACCAAAAAAATATTTGTTGGTGATAATAGATCTCTAAGTGTTGTAGGAGCTGGAACAGTTCCAGTAGATAATGGTCATTTTAGTGATGTACTATGTGTTCCAAGAATTTCCTGCAATTTGTTATCAGTCTATCAGATCACTCATTCTGGTGAAGGTAAAACTGTGACCTTTACACCTCACCAAGTTGTAATCAAGGATTTTAAAGATCCTCAACAGGTCCTAGCTACCGGAATTGTTGATGATATTACCAGGTTGTACAAGTTTAACAACTTTGGGTCATCACCTTTCCCTTCAGTTTTTGTTGCTCATAGTGATAACTTGAGCAAACTTTGGCATGAGTGATTTGGTCACTTAAATTATCGCTCATTGCAACAACTATGTAAAGAAAATATGGTGACAGGTCTTCCGATGGTATCTTGCAGAGATAGTGTTTGCTCCGGTTGTGTACTTGGAAAACATCATCGGGACAGTTTTGACAAACGTGCCTCTTGGCACGCCTCGGTTCCCTTGGAGCTTGTGCATAGTGACTTGTGTGGTCCTCTTCCATCTGCTTCCTTTTCTGGTTTCAAATATTTCTTAACTTTAATTGATGATTACACCAGACGCACTTGGGTTTATTTCCTAAACCTTAAGAGCGAAGTATTTAACATTTTCTTTGCCTACAAGGCCCTTGTTGAAAAACAATCTGGTCATCAAATTATTAAGTTAAGATCTGACAATGGAGGAGAATATGTTAACAAACAGTTCACTACTTTCTGCACTGAACAAGGCATCCAACAACAGCACACTATTCCATATACACCACAACAAAATGGTGTAGCTGAATGGAAGAACCGGACTTTAAAAGAAATGGCTAATTGTATGATCCAATCTAAGGGACTAAGTCTTCAATTTTGGGATGAAGCCATAAATTGTGCAAATTACATAGTTAATCGCACCCCTACAAAAGCATTACAAGGTATAACACTGGAAGAAGCATGGAGTAAAATTAAACCTGATGTAAGTCACTTTCGTGTGTTTGGTAGTGAAGCATGGGCTCACATTCCGGATGAAAAATGAAAAGCATTGCAGCCTAAAAGTGAAAAGTGCATATTTGTTGGATATTCTGAAGATGTAAAAGGTTATAGACTTCTTCAACCACATTCTCATGCTATAATCATTAGAAAAGATGTTAAATTTGATGAAAATCTCTTGGCCTGCGAGCCTAACTCCGCGATTGTGCCATCTTTGGCCTGTGAGCCTGATTCGGCATTTGTTCCTTCTTCTTCTTCTTCCAACTTCCTTGACAGGTTTCCAACTCCAGTTTCTGATGATGACAGTGAGGATGAAAATCCACCTCCGCCTGCTCATGTTTCTCCAGTTGCACCAGCACAAGTGCTTCCTCGATGGGTCCGTTCAACATGTGAAGCAGCTGGTGATCTTGCCGGCGATCCTAGAGATCAACGTCGAACACGTTTTCAGTTTCAGCGAGCCTCTTCTCTTTTGGCTCAAGTTTCTGAGAATCATGATCCAAAAACTTTTGCAGAAGCTTCAGGGAATCTAGATTGGGATGCAGCCATGGATGAAGAATATCGTTCCTTAATGGCGAACGATACTTGGGATCTTGTACCTCTTCCAAAAGGAAGAAAAATTGTTAGATGTTAATGGGTCTACAGAACTAAGTATGCATCAGATGGAAGTGTTGAAAGACTTAAGGCAAGGTTAGTTGCCAAAGGTTTTTCCCAAGTTGAAGGGATTGACTACAATGAAACCTTTGCTCCTGTCGCAAAAATGAACTCCATCCGCCTTGTTCTTTCCCTTGCAGCCTTACATAACTGGGAAGTCCATCAAATGGATGTCAAGTCTGCCTTCTTACATGGTGATTTACAAGAGGAAATTTACATGGAACAACCTCCTGGTTATGTTCAAAATAACTCTAGCCTTGTCTGTCGCCTTAAGAAATCCTTATATGGCCTTAAGCAAGCTCCTAGAGCTTGGTATGCCAAAATGGATAACTTTCTCCTTGACATTGGTTTTTCTAGATGTCATTCTGACCCCAATGTCTATACCAAGAAAGTAGGAAACCATCTCATCATACTTGTTATATATGTTGATGACCTTATTCTTACTGGTAGTGACCCTAAACTTATAACCCATGTTAAATCCAGTCTTAAACAAAATTTTGAAATGTCAAACTTAGGACATTTGCATTATTTTCTTGGTCTCCAAGTCCTGCAAACCAAAGAAGGAATCTTTCTTTCTCAGTCTAAGTATGCTTGTGACCTTCTTCGACACTTTCACATGGAAGATTGTACACCAGCCCCTTCTCCCTTCCAGTCTGGAGTCAAACTTTCTGCCACTTGTACTTCACCTGAAGTAGATGCCACCTTGTATCGTCAGCTTGTTGGTAGTCTCTTATACTTGACTCATTCCCATCCTGACCTTTCCTTTGTCATTGGTCGAGTTGCCCGTTATATGCAGACACCTCATGAAAGTCACTGGAAAGCAGCTAAAAGAATACTTCGATATATTCTAGGTACAGTTCAGTTTGGGATTCATTACAGTACAGGGGGGAAACCTTTGTTGGTTGGTTTCACTGATTCAGATTGGGCCGGCGATCCTGATGATCGAAAGTCTACTGCAGGTTATGTTTTCAGTCTGGGATCTAGACCTATTACTTGGGCTTTTAAGAAACAACAAGCTCTTTCTCTTTCTTCATCAGAGGCAGAATATCGAGCATCAGTTAATGCCAGTCAAGAAGCTTTATGGCTTTGACAGATCCTTTCAGAGTTTGGATTCGAGCAGCAACAGCCTACTCCACTTTGGTGCGACAATCAAAGTGCCATCAAGCTTGCCAAAGATCCAGTTCTACATCAACGCAGTAAACACATTGAGCTACATATGCACTTCATCAGAAATCTTGTTCATGATCGTGTTCTTGAAGTGCTCTTTTTCCCTACAGATGACCAAGTTGCATACATCTTCACCAAGTCTCTTACAGAAGCAAAGTTTTCTAAACTTCGATCTATGTTAGGAGTTCAGGAACTTGTCATTAAGGGGGGATAGGCTCTAATGCCTCCTTCCTTCTCCTAATAGTGTCACTTTTGTAAATCCTTCAATCCTATCCCAAGTTGTTCTTAAGGGGGGATGTTAGGATATTTAGACACTTAGGAGTTAGTTAAGATCAACTTGTGTAATATATCCGTTAGGGATAGTGTGTTTCTTTAGTATGCATTTGTAAATACTTAATCCGACGGTCACGATATGTTCTTGACATAGAGTGATCCAACGACTCAACTTCTCTTAGATCAAACCTAACCTTGATCTGTGGCTTAACACCCGATTGGTCCATGATCTCTATTTAAAGAGCATGGAGGGTCATTGTTTAGTTGATCGATTATAAGAAGCTCATTTGTAACTTTCTTTCTTTGCATAATAAATTGTCCCGTAGAAGCTATTTGGCCGGGGCCGTGAAGTGTTTCCCTCAAGAGAGTTTAAACCACGTCAAAACATCGGTGTGTTGATCTGTGATCTGTTTGTGTGAAGTGGTTGCTCTTGGTGTTGGGTCCTTTGGTAGTACCCTGTGAACCCGAACAACATCAACCCAACGTCCTTCATCTCAAACTCCAATCCAATATATTTATTACACTCTGCAATGATCCTATCTACACCTGTAATGATCTATACATCCACATACAACACCATAATAGGTGGATCCTCACCAATCATAATGTAGTAAAGATTTGGATCAACTTCACTTTTTTGGAATCTCAACTCATGTAGATGTGCGTCAATCCTACAATACCAAGCTCTCAAATCTTGCTTCAGCGCATAAAGGCCTTCTTTAACCTGCACACATGGGACTCTCTCCCATGCACCTAGAATCCATGTGGTTTATCCATATATACCACCTCCTATAACATTCCATTTAGAAATAAATGTCTTCACATCCAGCTGATTGATGTTCCAACCCCTCTCCACAACAATGGAAATCATTGATATAATAGAATATTATCTAGGATCTAGCGTGAACATCTCATCATAATATACTCCCTCTATCTGTGAAAATCCATGCCATGAATCGAGCCTTATACTTCTTGATGCTTCCATACCCAGTATGATTTATCTTGTAAATCCACCGAGAAGTCACAACTGACTTCCCCTCTATTATCTGAACCACATCCCACACATCATTCTTCATGATGAAATTGTACTCTTCCACCATGGAATATCTCCATACCTAATTTGCATCAACCTCCTCAAAAGTGGAAGGATCCAACTCATGAATACTAGTCACCATATCCATGTAGCTCTAAAATATATCTCGTTCCTTGCTCTCTCTGACCTCCCTCTTGGGTTTCCCCACAAATTCTAAAGCTTCATTAAAAAATTATTTGATCCAACTTGGCTTTCTCTTCCTTGAAGTGGCTTCCTATGGACATACCCTCTTCACGAACATTCTCATCTAACAACTGTCTACCTGAAAAAGTAGCACTTGAGGTCTGAGATCCTATGACTGGTGAGCCAGAACCAAGTAAATCAGAACCACGTGAAAGTGGATCTTTGAACCTATAATATGAGAACCTGTACTTGTACCCAAGGAACTTGTAGATTGCATCCCTGAACCTTAATATCCTGGAACTTATGGACTAGTCACCCCTGATACCTGTGACCCTACACCCTGAATAGTTGGACTCTGAGATGTTCTCACTTATGATGCAGGACCCTTTTGCTACCCCTACTCTGACTCTAGAGACTTCCTAAAGGCCTGATCCTCCTCAAATCTAACCTAACTCCTCACAACAACTCTCATATGTGTTGGAAGGTATGTGCGGAAGGACTTCGAAGTCTCGTCATAACCCACAAAGATGCCTTTATCTATAATCGGTTCCAACATTGTCCTTTTCTTTGAAGGGACATGAGAATATGTCAGGAAACCAAATATGCAGAAGTGGCCTATCTTAGGCTTCTTCCTGGTGAACATCTCCTCAGTATTTTTGCACTCCAAGGCTTGGTGTGGACTCTTATTATGAACATGTACAACATTAATACAAGACTCATCCCATAGAAAGAAAGGAAGACTCTTATCATGGAGCATCGCTCTGGATTCTCCCACTATGCCATTATTCTTCCTTTCAGCAACCCCATTTTCATGTGGGGTATATGGAACTGTCAACTACCTCTTGATGCTCTCTTGTATACAAAAATCATCAAACACACTAGAGGTATAATCACCCCCATTATCTGACCTGAGCACCTAAATCCTCCTCCATGTTTAGTTCTCCACAAGAGCTTTGAACTCTTGGATCATCTACAATACTTCTTCCAAATTCTCTCTTCAAAAAGTAGATCTAGGTCTTCCTGTAGAAATCATCAATGAACATGACATAGTACTTTTTTCCACCTGGACATGCACCTAGGGTTAACACGACATAAATATTCAAGATGCTTGGTGCATCCTTGGGGGAAAGTATTGATTCAGGTCCTGTCATTTGATCTTGAATCCTCCGTTTAGGATAACTCCTAATGAAGCGAAGGGGTGTAGTCCCTAAAAGTTACTAAGGATTTTAAGGTTCTTAGTTACGGATGTGAAGTTTGTTTTTTAGGAGTTTGAGAGATTTAATGAACACGGATTGCAAAGTAGAGTTTAATCCAATAGCATATCATCAATAGAACATTTAATTCAAGCACATAAATTCACTTTTAAAAGAATAAATTCTTTCAAATTATAGACCACTTCAAAAATGGAGTGTTGTTGTAGAGAGAAATGTTTTGCAATTTGTTCTTGGTCAGTTTTAAATTGTTAAAATGATGAGTGAATTAACGGGAAAGGGAATTCCAAATATACCGTGAGGTACGATGAATATGTATGGATTTTTCCCAATGTGGTTCTATATAAGAAAATGTGGTCTAGATGGATTCATAGTGGTGTGTCCAATACTACACCAAATGAGAGTGTAGCCCGACGGGGCCCTACATTCGCTATCTAGTTGTTCTCGCTTTATTTACAAACGTTTCCCACAAAAGGTAAATATCATGACACTGGATTTCAGTCTATTAGGGATTGTAAATTATAAAATATGCCAGAGACTAATTACTATTGACCAAGAAACTATTTTATGATCCTCCACCATGTAATCAGGAAATCCCTTTATGTGATGTCAAGAGCATAATTTAGGTATGCAAAGTCGGGTTCGTTACTCATATTAAAGTAGAAAAGTAAATGTGAGCTAATTAATACAC
Organism: Larix kaempferi; assembly: GCA_027924585.1. NCBI lineage: Eukaryota > Viridiplantae > Streptophyta > Pinopsida > Pinales > Pinaceae > Larix > Larix kaempferi. The sequence goes on along the minus strand of BSBM01000722.1, from coordinate 7,959,009 downwards.
CATGGATATATTTTCCCTTTTGGTACTTCGGTAGAATGTAGTGGGTTAGGGTTCCTTTACTTTGAAAAAGAAAGATAAAGCAACTAAGTAAAACTATTTTAAAAGAAAAGTATATTGCCTACAAAAATGAATTAGTTCCTACGTATTGAGTGCATTTGAAAACCGATATTTGGATCGGGAATTTCAAAATTTAAATTTTATCTTAACTTATTAATCCAAAAAGGAAAGCAACAAAACCACAACATGGTGCAAAATCCCCCATGGGGGTTAGGGTGTGGGCGCTATGTATCCCACTCGATTTATTTATTATTTACTTATTACAACTCATAAATTCTTGTGATCCTTTGATGAAAAATCAAGTTTTAAGCCATACAGGGCACTCCGGCACCTCCCTTTTTCTTATAGGTTGCTTCTCTAAGCCTTGTAAGCTTCATGATCCCTCTACGTTTTTCATAAAACCTGTAAAACCATAAAGTTATTAGTTCCTAAATGTGCCCAAAAACACTTTTGAAGTGTCTTTGGACAACCTAAAAAATACTTAAAATTTTGCTAAAACTTACTAAGTGTAACATGAAAAAAAGAACGCAAGAAAGCAAGATTTCTTGTGGATCTTGGCTTGCCTTTTGGGGAATCTAATAAATGAAACTATTATTTCCAAATATATGCTTTAAAATGCACAAAACAAATATTTTTCTAAATCCCCTAGATCTATATTTAAACTAACTTGCAAAAAGGGACTTCTTAGAGCTAGATCTAGATATAAATTGATTTAAAACTTGAAAGGATATAGATCTAAACTGAAATGAATCAAAGACTAGATCTATTAAATGATATTACTTTTAAAATTAAATTAGATCTGAAATTTAATTCACAAAGTAACCACAAAGAGGATTTAAATCATTTTGAGAAAGAGGAAGCAGGAAACCAAGATCCAAGCTTGGATCTTGGGAAAAGAGTCTCTAGGTGGAGAGCGGAAGGACTTGAGATCATTCAAAAATATCTTGAATGTGTGTAGAATCATACTCGAACTACACTCCCTTCAAGCAAGGCCTTCCTGCACATGCACTACTACTACTCACAAAAAAAGGTTAAATTTGGTATTTCTTGCATTGGGGGTTAGAAAAATATGCATATATACTCATAAAACATAAATATTATGGACCGCAAATGTAAGTAAATAAAAGAATCAAGTAAACTTACTACCTCCTATTGATCAATATTGAATCCTACCAAGGCAATGATTAACTTCTACTGAAAGAAGAAAACAAAAATCTTGAACAATATTACCTCATAAACACATGGAACATCCAACACTATTGCACTACACCAAGATGCCTCCAAATACTTTTATTTCCATTCACTAATGATAAAGAGTTACAATACAAATGAGCAGAGGTTCAATCCTTCCATCCAAATGAAGGATAATGATCTTTCTTTTATAACAAGAGGATCCCATGAAGGGTGCATTAGCCTCTTGGAGTGATGGGAAAGTTAAACAGAGAAGAAGGGGATTGATATTGAGCTGGTTTCAAGGATATGGTACCACCTCTCCATAAGGATATGCACCCTCATCTTGGACTTATCACCATCCAACAACCACTTGCCACTTCAACAATTACGCCCTCTTTGAGAGAGATGCGCCCCCTCTAGATTGAGCCAACTCACCCTCTTGAGGATTTGATTGGAAACACTCTGATTTTACTTCAATCATCCCCTAATTTGATCCTCAGATGAACTAGAAAATGTCAGGGACAAGTTCCCACTTATTTGAGAGATTTTTTATTTAAGTTATAATTAGGGATAATTTTAAGGACCCAAACTTCTTTAAAAGTGTATAAACCTTGGCGAATCTTACCAATTCTTAAAATGTCAACTATAAAATATTTGGCGATATTTTTCTAAAATTATTTCAATTTCTAGGGATTTTATATAGTTTATATAATAATTTGGCAATTTTTAGAGTGAAAAAAGTTTACCCCGTCAAAATTGGGTGAAATGGGGCTTCAAAAAATGCAAATTGGCGAATCTTTTTTTGGAAAAAAAACATGGAAAAATAGCCCATGGGCTAAATTTCGCCCCTAAAATTATCCTTGGTCAAATTATAATAATCACTCAAATACTTTGGAAAGTGGGTTTAGGGGTATAGTGGGTGCTTCGAGTTAGAAAATAAGCACGCACATGGAAAAATCCCCTTCCCAACCATAATTCATATTTTCTGAATTTTTACATTAAAACATTCAAAAATTAACCCGTTTTACGAGGAATTTTTTTGGGGGAAATTTAAAATAAAACCTAGGGGTTCCCAGTACATGTTCATATGAATCAATTAAAGTGACTATCATGGTAATATACATAGACACTTATATTTTAAGTTCCTCCCAATTTTGATCCACCAAGGCGGATACTCCAGCTTTGGAGGTGTGACTGAAAAACTCAGAAATTATACATCACTAAAGAGAAATGCATAATTACCAAGGAAAAAACACTTTAGAGTATATTATTGATGCCTAAGTCTTAGTAAAACCAAGTCTTTTACAAAATATATCATGCTACGTCAACTTATTACAATTCTCCACAAGGTATGAACATGCAATTTTATTAAAAAGGGATCAAGATGCCCTGCTAGGACTTATGATCTTCTAAACATGAACAAGTATACTTTTTCCATATTTGCAAGCTCAATTGAAATACAACTAAGTGCAACTTAGGTGGATAAAATTACTCACAATTGGTCAAAGAGATAGAAGACATGGTGTTGGTTGTGGAGCCTGATCTCTAGATTAAGAGATATTATTATTCAACCGTGTCCGTACCCTGTACCCGTGGTATTTTCCCATTGTATTTCCCTTATAAAAGAAAGACATTGTAACACGGCTAGGGTTGATGTATTAGGTTTTATGCATTGTAAAGATATCTGAGATCAGGAAAGAGACTATGAGACAGTGAAGAGGAAGTGCAACGGCTATGTTGCAGGTTGTATCCCTTCACTTTGCTGGACGGTATAATAATAAGGACTGGCAACTTGAGTGTGGGCGTAGCCCATCTTGGGGTGAACCACGATATATCTGTGTCTCTCTTGTAATGTGTGTGTGATTATATTTTCATTTCTATTTATTGTTATTGCTTTGCGATCCTGTTTTTCTAACACATGGGACACCATAAACTAGAGTGGATCAAGTCAAGTACTCTTAATGATCTGTTATCACTACTCGGAAAAGGAGCCTTTGTGTAATTTACCAAATCACACCCTCTACACACATCACTCTGCTCCGTGTTGAAGTTAGGAAACCCTGTCACCATGTCTCTCAACATCCAATGCAAGTGGGCCATCCTACTATTCCACAGCTCGCATAGATTAGAACTTCTACTGTTGTCGTGTGCCAAATCATGATGAGGATTAAACAATAGCTTGTGCAATTTCCCACATCTAAATACAATCACAAATTAATCAAATGGACTCGATCCATAGTGGAAATTGATACCAAGTTCTTCTTCATCCCAGGGACATACATGACATCCCTCAATGTCATGGGATCTAGGGAATCCCTTTGAAAGGTGAAAGTCCCTTGCCCAACCTATTTGATAATAATGTCATTCCCAACACCACATCCAATTCCAAATTAGTATTAGTGAAATAATAAAACATATCTCCCGCACCTATCATATGGATCAAATCCCTACTATCAATGTACCAGGTGGACTGGTGGATGCACTCAATGAATGGCCAACAAGCAAAGAATACTCTCTCTGATCAACTACATCAATGTTGTTAATGGATGCTCTCTCTAAATGACCAAAATAGAGAGAAACATATCTCTCAAATCGCATTGTATACTCATCAATCTCTCCAGAAGCTGCTCTCTGATGCTTCTTCTTCTTCTTCTTCGAAATCTATCCAACATAGTGTCCAAACTTTTGGCAAGGAAAGCACTTAACTTTGCTCATATCTGTCTTCTGTTCACCACCGTGTTGCTTAGTCCCACCCTAATTTGGGACCCTTCTTGGACTTCTTCTTCTTTTCTTTAGTCACCAACACCACATTCTCTTCATATTCCTTACTATGAGACGAACTGCCCTACAGATATCCTCTTTGGGTCTCCTCCTGAATGAACTTGTGTCAAAGATGATCTGAAGAAGGTAAGTTCTCCCTAGCGACAACGGTCTCTACAAATACAACCAATGGCTTGGTCACACCATTCAAGCTTGTCTGTACTAGCTCATTTCCCTCAACCTTATCCCCAATTGTTCCAAGTTAATTTCTCACTTGAGTGATCCTATTAAGGTAGGATGCCATGTTTTCATATTTGACCATCTGGATACCTTTCAACTTCTCTCTTAGTACCTTTTTCCTATTTTCATTTGAACTATAGTACAAATTAGTCAAGACACTCCACATCTGATAAGCATAATATTTACATGTTACATGATGGATTGTATGATCCTTCACAACATAAAGTATAATCCTCTTTTTCTTAGTATCCTTCTTGTCAAAAGTTACCTTAATTGTAGCGTCTATAGGAACTATAAATAGTTTAGCCTAAGTACTATTAACTATGTCCCATAGTTCATTCTCTTGAAGAATCAATACTATTCTAGATTTCCATGGACTAAAATTGGTTGCTCCACCAAACCTATATTCCAACCGCAACCCAGTACCCATAACCATCACTGAAAGTAAGTCCAAGAGCCTGTGTAATGAACCCAACCACATGTTTTCCCTTTCTTTCAAATCTGAAGTCTAACACTGAATTTATTTATGCTCTTCAAAGTGGCTCTGATACCATGTAATTTAAATTTTTCAATGCATATCATTTAATGCCCAAACCCAATTGAATAAATACCCTTGAAAATGAGATTTTTATGCATAAAAATTACTCAACTTCAAACACTATGAATCTTTTACAAACTTTTCAATGAACAAAAATTTAAATCATCCACAGACATAAAAATATGGAATCAAAAATTTTATCCAAATTGGCCTAAGAAAAACCCCTAAGGGAAAACCCAATGAGAGAGATGATTTTATTTTGATTCTTCAGAAAGGTAAGGTACAACAATATAATATCAATTAAATTCAACTTATCTCAACCTAAAGACATCTAGAAACTTCCTTGAAAACTGTGATGATCTTTTCCTCATCTTCTATGCAGTACTACCTTGAAAAACGTGCACTAATATAAGCTATATGGACTCTCAAATCAGAATGTACTTACTCCTTTCTTTTCATGCCATTGTCAAAATTTTGCATAGAGATTCGTGCCACTGCTACAATGAATTTCTTCCTCAAAATTCATGCTCTGCTACAGCCATTCACACCTCCAGATTCACACACTTCTACAACAAATGTTTGCTTGAAGTTTGTGCTTGTACGAACTGCATTTAATACTGTACGGTTCGTTTTTGAAAATGTGCTAGTTATAGTGATTTTCTTCCTCGAAATTTGTGCTCTCCTGTTGTATGATTTGTCTAGGAAAACATGCCCTCGATCCTTAAATTCATGCCTATTACTTAGCCTCGAAATCTATGCAAGGGTTTGTCTCATCTCTCTCTTCTCAACTTCTCCTCTCTTGTTCTCTTTTCCCCCAAAGCTCATGGAAAACAATAATGCATTTCCCTGGTTTCTCCCTTTTTTTGTTCATGGTAACCACCTCCTTCAAATCAATCGTCAATATTATGTCTTGACTTAATTATATCTAGGGCTAGGAATTAATTCTCACTAAAAACTCATCAAATGAACATTAATGCACTTTTCTTTTAAATAATTAATGAAGCATTTAATTACTTTCTGACTTTATTTCTCACAAATCCAAATCAATTAAACCATGAACACACTTTAAAAACGTGACTTTATCCCTCATAAATAACATTTCACTATTATAAAGTGGCTAGGAACCACATTGGGCATTTTTCCACTCCTAGGCATCCAAAGTGGAAAACACTTGCCCTTGGTACAATTTTTAACACTCCCTCTTACCGGGGAAAGTGTTTCTCACAACTCCCAACTTGTCTTTGAAACGATTAAACATGCCTCACGTTCCCAAATACTTTGTCAAAATATCTACAACTTGATCCTCAACAGGAATATACTGCAATTCCATTGCTCCTCTCTGGACATAGTCACAAATGAAGTGATACCTGACCTCAATGTGTTTTAACCTATCATGAAAAACTAGATTCTCCAAAATCTTGATGCAGTTTTGATTATTAGAATAAATCACTATCAACCTCAATGCCTTACCAAATAAACTAAGAAACAACTTGCGAAGCCAAATGGCCTCACAACTGGCCTGACTGGATACCATGTACTCTTCCCGAGTAGAACTCAGTGCAACTAACTTTTGTTTCCGACTGAACCATGACATTGTTTCCAAGCCGAAATTGAAACAACAACTAAAAATGCTCTTCCTTTCTATCATACCCCCTAACCAATCTAAGTCTGTATAGCCAACCAATCTAACTCCATATCCTCTCATATAGTCTAGACCAAAATCTATTGTACCCCACAGGTATCTCAACACATTTTTTGCAGCAATCTAATGAACTCTCTAAGGATCCACCAATAAATAGCTTAGAGTCTTAGAGTGTTCACTGCAAAACAAATATCTAGCATGGTGTTGTCAGATACATCAACGAACCAATGAGTTGATGATATAATGTCAGATCCACCAACTCTCCCTCAGAAGCATGAATCTTCTTCCAATTTGGTAATCATAGGTGTAGTCATCGGTATACAATCCTACATCTGAAATCTCTCCATAATATTAATAGCATACTTCCTCTGTCCGAGGAAAATGCGTCTCGACTCCTGCCACACCTCTAGACCTAAGTAGTAATGCATCAACCCAATTTCCTTCATCTCAAACTACGGCGCAAGATATTTATTGCACTCTGCAATGACCCTATCTACCCCTGTAATGATCAAGTCATCCACATACAACACCAAAATAAGTGGATCTTCACCAATCACAATGTTGTAAATATTTGGATCATCCTCATCTTCCCCATACAATAAAATAATGAAAAACTCCTAGATCTAGCCTAGGGAGGATTAAACAAACCAAATACCCCAACTAAATTCAATAAATGAGGTGTCATGGTGTGACCCAATAAATGAGGGAGAAACGCCAACTCAAAATTCAATGTACAAACTTCAAAGGCTCTCCAAGTGTAGTGCTCCAAGAAATAAGGTCCAATTGCAAATGAATAACTCATATAGGGTTTGACCACCTAAATCTCCTCCAAAACCAAACAAATCCATCATAAATACAATATAATAGCTCCAAAGTGGACCATGTTACCTCCCAACTTGTACCTAACTGGAAAAGGCCTCAATCCACAAGTACAAGCCGAAGGCACCATTGCATTGATTTCCAATATCACCACACAATCAATCCCTTCAATTTAGACCAACTCTCAAAATCTAAGGGAGGATTCCATAATTAAAATATGTTTTCTTTAAATGAATGAGAATTAATTATACCTGAACACAATAAATTTACAAATAGAAACGATTACTTAAAATGTTGAATGAATCCACAACTTAGAAGACAACTCAATTAAACACCTAGATTCAAATGGAAAATTTTCAATTGTTGAATATGTACCTAGGAAAGTGTTCCCCTAATCATTATATTCCTAAGTCAATAAAAGGGGAAAATTGACATGACCCTTGCATTAATTTTATGAGATGTGAAATTAATTTCACTTTAGAGACTTAAAGTGAGTTTTTGATCTATTTAAGTGGCAGTTGAATGAAAATAATTATTTATGGAGAGAATGTGCATTTAATCTTATCCATTGATATTAGATCACACGACTCAATGTGGTCCCTTGATCTTGTGACCATTCAGCTACCCTAGATGAGAAATAAAAAGGAAAAGGGGCATGAGAAGAGGCATTCAATCATCCAAGAGCAAGTTTGGAAGTAAGGTCGACTTTCTTGAGAGGAGAAGGATGAGTTGAGAGAGAGAGAGAACCAGTAGTCCACATTCCAAGGAGAATTGAGTAGCATGGGACAAAGAGATTTAGGCATGCATTTATATGTAGTTTGTACAACAGGTGAAGGGCACAATTTTCTAGGTGAACTAACTCAAAATTCAAGGAGAATAAATCAACATTCTTTCCCACTTCATTGGCATGAAAATCGAGACTGTCCATATAACAATTAGTGAGGGTCATATAGTCTTTAAATGCAACAAAAAAAATTATGTAGATTATGGCACAAATTTCAAGGATGTGAAGGGCATGAAATTCATGGATATTGCATAAGGGATGTTAACAATCAAATTAAAACCCTTAACAAGTGAAGGTTAGAAGCACATTTTACTATGCACCTGCATTATAAAGACAAAATACAAGTACATAGGAGAACAATCCTCTCTTATCTAATCACTACTTCCATAATCAGAAGGATTGAGTTAAGAAAGAGGTATCCTAAAGAGGCAAGGTTCAATGATTGAACTGCTCACTTGAAGGCTCAAATATTGTCTCCACCAGTCAACAGTGAGAAGAAATGCACAAAATTTGCATTAATTGTGCCCGAGAATCCTGAATTTGTGACAAAAGCCTGAAACTATTATAGAAAGTGGGTTTTTGAGTAAGAATAATCAAAAATCAAGAAAATGTATTATCCCACATTGAAAGTTGAATAATGAATTCTCATTTCCCAATGCTATAAAAGAAAGGAATTTGGGGCATGGTAGGCTACAGAAAGTGAAAGTAAAGGCATGTTGGAAGGATTTCAAGGTTGGAAAGCTCATATTCGACAAAGCTCTTGAAGGATTAAATTCAAGTATGGAGAAGGTTGGCTCAAAGCAAAGGAGGAAGAATTCACCTCAAGCAACAAGGTTGTAAGTATTTCTTTTCCTCAATTCAATAAGATGCAATTCATCCCCCCCCCCAAATTTGTGTCTGAATTTAGGTTTTAGATCTAGTTTTGAATTCAACTTTGGTAGATAGATTTCATGTTTTACAAATTTTTTCAAGTTCTTAGAGATAAAAGATATAGGTAAGAACGTAGAAATATGCTGCAAATGGAGACTTAAAGGCCATGGATGCTCAAGCAAGGAGATCTTATTCAAGTGGCCAACTTCAAGAGGTATTCTATTCTCTTCCTCCCTTCTATTTTCTTGAAAATTACTTAGAAATATCAAAAGAATGAATGAGTATTGCATTTATTTATGTCATTGAATCTCACCAAATTCATAGTAAGATAGCTAATTACTGTAGACACATCCCTACCACTATTTCTATTAACAGATTGGTGACTCCACTTGGGTTAATTTGAAAATTTCTTCAAAATTTTGGTGCTTCAAGCTTAAATATATAATTAAATATTTCCTTAAAACTCTTATAGGACCTATGTACCAAGTTTAAATACCCTTAGAAGCCTTAAACCGACCTTATTCAACAGTAAAAAAGCCAAAAATCTTGAAAATTGGGCTTGGCTTTCCATGTTTCTTGATCTTGAAAAGCTAACGCACCATGTATGTGCACACAAAGCTCCATCCTTACGGTGACATACCATGTCTATGAGAAAAGTGTGGCACTGACTTACTCTTCCTGTGTACAAAGTGTGTTGGCCTCAGAAAGTCACATTGCTCTGCATTCTGCACTTGCGTGTTTTGGGGATTTTGAATTTTTGGAGCTAGTTCCTCACTTTTGTCTAGTTTTTTGTGATTTGTTTTGCTTGGATTGGCTTATGAATCCATTAACTTAGATTTTGGACCTTTTTTTTTGTTGGAAAAGTGGCGGAACCTCCTTGAATAGAAACTTTTCCTTTGGCTAAGTTACCATGACCCAGGGGCATCTAAGCCATCAAAATCACCCAGGGATCGCACCCGGCCTAGACATCACCAACCCTTAACATGGTTGGATTTTTTTGGTATCCATGGGATTAGAACCGACGACCTTTCCACTTAGGGGGTGTCTTAACCATACCCCGCCACCAACTATTCTACATTTCATGGATTACTTAGATTTTGGACCTTACATGGACCCTAATTAGCTAATATTTTGAAGATTTTGAAATATTTTAAAAGCTTTTTGGTTCAAATTTGCAAGAAAATTGTCAAAACTGGTTGTGAGATTTTATTGTTTTAGGGCCACTTTTAGGCATATTTTTTGTGTTTGCAAACCTGCACATGACATTGCAAACATTTTAGGTTAAATTTACCACATATTTGAAAAAAAATGGGAGGATTTGGTTTGAAATCTTTAAATTTGAAATTTCCCTCCAAAACCCTTAAGGATGGCCTAATTTGGCAATTTTTTACAAATTTTCTTATAATTTGTTGTAGATGTGATTGCTTGAGGTCATATTTTGATTTTAGATCCCTGATTTGATAATATTAGGATTTATCCCTAAATAATTTTGATTCAATTACTAGTTTGCAAATGGTAAAAAGTGAAAAAAAAACATAAACAATTGTTTAAAGAACCTTTAGGCCCTTTAAATTTTGAATCCCATACACTTGCTTATCTTAAACAAGATACCAAATCACAATCAATACACATGAAAAGACAATTTGAAAACATTTCACAAAGATATTTTCATTAAAAAACAAAAAATTCAATATTGCACAATGAGATAATTTGAAAAATGTTTCCCTCCAAAACTTGAAAAAAAATAACTTTAATTAGTCAATTTTTGTTTTGGATCTACAATATTTCATTTTTCTCATGCACAATTAGAGAGAGTTGTAGCTTTAGTCTTCAATTTTATTGAGATAAGTTGTGTCCAAGCCACTGTATCCTCTTCACTTGGGCTTTCCAACGATCTTGTGAATGAGAAAGTGGATCTCATTTGTAATAGTTTAGGATTTGATTTTTCAAGCAATTTCTTTTTGAGCCACCGTATCCTCTTCACTTGGGAGTTCGAGCGATATTGTGAATGATAAAGTGGATATCACTTGTAACATAGTAGATTTGAATTTTCGCATACATTTCTCAAGCTACAGTATCCTCTTGACTTGGGATTTCGAGTGATCTTGTAAACGAGAAAGTAGATATCAAGTGTAAAATTTTACTTCATAATTATTCAAAGGGCTCTGCGTATCCTCTTTGCTTGCACTTTCGGGTGGCCCTGCAAACGAGAAATAGATATCCCCATGTAATAGAATTAGATTCATTTTCAGTGAGATATTTTTTTGGTTTACATTGATTTTTGAAATTAGTAATTAACCATATTTCATAAGAATTGTTCCTAAATATAAAAAATCTACCAAAATATTTTGCATCACCAAAACTTCAGTAGATTTGGAAACACATTCAAACATTTGAAAAGCGTTTTTTGCATGTTGTAAATATTTTTTCTTTTAATTATATTTTGAAACTTGCGTGTTTGAAAGACCCACATGAACCTCTAACTTTCCATTAGTTTAGAACATTCATCGAATTGAAAGGTAGAGTAGTGAGCATATTGCATTATTTGGTTCATATTTTCGAGTCAGCACACCACCAGTTTCATTTCCACTCCTGAAACTAAGCAAAGTACCCTTAAAATTGGCGCTTAATATAAAACTAACCAAGATTTGATTTTCATATCACCAACAAGGTTAGGTTAGTGCCTTTTATTAGGTTTGGATAGTTAACACTTCTACGCTACAAAAAAATTTGAAACTAGCATTGATTATTGAGAGTTTAAATCCATTAGTAGCAAAAAATGCTAGTCGGGAAAGCACATCTAACACATGCGTCAAGCATGAGTTCAATATGGATAAGTAAGGGTGGTACCCCCCCCCCTCTTTCTTGTTTAGTGGGATATGATCTCATCACAGAATTCTATGTAAGTGACAATTCCTTGGGGTGACATCACTTTTTTAGAATATATGGTTATGAGAGTTGTCCTAGACTTACAACTATTCTGTCTGACCGTCGATTGTGAAGTGGTAAACTTAGTTGATATTCCTAGGATATCACATAGGATATTGTGAGTGGGGGACACTTTCAGTACATGTTGGGTCTAGGAAATGCCCCTTTTTGGCCATCCTTATTACATCATTTTTCCCTGATTTCATCCTACTTTCATAAGCTATATCCATGTCTTTCTCCAGATCAATAAATGATATTGACAGGTATAATTCGTTATTGCTTTATTTATTTTATGCCTAAGATTGTTAAAGATTCTGGATCTTAGTCCTTGGTTTATGTTGATTTGTGTGATTTCATTTTGTCAAGGTCTAAAGCGCAAGTGTATCAGCCAAGTGGCACCAGCTGTTACTCGTCAAAGCACCAACTCCTCATAACTCTAAGGGACAGTGCATTCATATGTGAGAATCTGTAACAGACTTCCACTGAAACACAACCCAGCTGCAATAGCCAGATTGCATTCTAGACTGCCAAATCCATTGATCCATTGATTGCTGGAGTAACAGCTCCTCCATGAGTAACAACCTTGTTTAATGCGGCTGTAACTGTTAGCTGTAACTCTGCAGCATGAAGATCATAGATCTTCATTGCTGCACGAGTTTAGTGGATCATGATCTGTACTTCCAATGTATAAATATGCAAAAGCTCTCGTAGCCTGGGGTTGGACAATTACCATTTTACATAAACTGTAACAGAGCACTGATACTGTCAATTTCCATCATTAATATGAGAGCAGAGTTCTTCATTTCTGTGTCTTAATTTGTTGTGATTCTCGGCGTCTTTGTTAGAAGGCCAAGGCCCGCCTTCTCACAGAGATAGCCGGTTTAAGTAGGTAGAGTAATTTAGCTTTCCTTATGTTGTGTGGCATGGAATTATTGCAGATGTTATTGGTAGCTGCAACAGAGAATTAGTTTTCCTTTTGGTAGTTCATAATTGCATCTTGAATAGCTGTAGCAGATTGGTGTGACAGTCAACTGTGTAGGATAATTCAGTTAATGCATGTGTGTTTGAATTAGCTGTAAAATCCAAGCTCAATTCCAATATCTTTTAGTTGTTTATGCTTTCTAGGATTTCCAGTAATTATCAGTTAGAGTCCAAGCTTAGATTCTGGTTGCTGTTGTATCTTCAATTGATTTAAAGCAGGCAGATTAGGATTGAGTAACAGTAGCTGTTGGATGGATCATTTTGGTAAAGATCAATTATTGGTAGTTTGATAATTATAGGATTTAACTTCTTGCAAAACAATCTGGTTTATTTCTATTCTCAATTTTATAACTGCTGGGTGATTTCTGTAGGAAGGTAATTTCAATCAAATCCTTAGATGTGTGTATTAGCTTAGTTTGCTTTCAAGAGTGATTTTGGTTGGATAGATTGGTAGGATCATTATCTACATTTAATAAATCAACTGCTTGACATTTTTATGCACAAATTATGCTTATTACCATTGAAATAAAAGATCTCCTTGGGTTTGACAATTTATATTGACCATTCTATGTGTTAGCTTTAATTAACTGACATATAGGGTGACCAACATTTTGGCGTCGTTGTCGAGGATGGTAATAGATAGACAGAGTTAGTAATTGGTTTCATTTGATTTTATTTTAGTTCAATTATTTACAGCATGCATGAATACAAGAAAAACAAATCGGGAACCCCCTTTGAATACTAACATTGCAGGTGGAAGAGGTCGAGGTCGTAATGCAGGTTAGGGAAGACACACATACATTGATGAGATAATTGCTAGAGCTGATTATTACACTAGAACACCGAGGAACTCTACAAAAAGGGGAAATTCTGCTCCTCCCAAACTTGAACATTCAGCATCCACAGTGGAGAATACAACGGGACCTTCAACTCCTGTTGCAGAAAGTAAACCTCCTGAAGATAAGGGAAGCGGTGTAGGTGCACCAGATAGAGAGGAGATCTATCATATCGATGGAACCAGAGTTACTAAAGAGGTGTGGTTGGAGACTCGTCGAATAGCAGAGGAAGAGAGAAGGCGAGAAGAAGAGAGGAGAAGAGAGGAAGAAGCTAAAGTAGAGGAAGAACGCATAAAGGAAGCTATTGAATTTTTTACTAGAACCATGGCTGGTAGAGAATAGGAGGGAGAGAATGAACATGGGAATAACCGGGAAGAAGAAGGAGAAAATAATCAGCCTGGTAATACTATGGCTACATTAGAATTCCCTATCCTCCAGATACCTAGAGCAGCTCCTATGAAAAACATCTCACCATGAGTTCTCCCGAATTTTCATGGTAAGTCCTCTGAGGATCCTGATGAGTTTCTTTTTGAGTTTGACATCCTCTGTCGCAGCTATGATTACACCTCTAGTGCTCAGAAACTAAATTTATTCCCAGCCACTTTGAAAGGAAATGCTCTGCGCTGGTTCATGAGTCTGGGTCATGAGACCATTACTACTTGGGACCAAATGAAAAACACCTTCCTTTCTAAGTACCAAGAATATTGCAGAACTAAGGATAGAAAAGAGGAGTTGTTTAAAATGGTTCAGAAGGATGAAGAAAGTTTGGAAGACTTTGTGGAAAGATTGTTGTACAATTTACAGAGATCTGGTCATGCTGAGATTGGCAAGGATGTGCTCAAGATCATATTACTAAGAGGAATTAGAGAAGACTGCCTTGATATGTTAAATCTGCTGGGAAAAGAAGATATCTCGAAAGAACCTTTCGAAAAGATTATTGAATTATGTCGAAGGTACTCCAGGGGATCCTCTAGAACTAGCAAACGAGACAAAGATCGAGACCAGGATGTCTTCACTAGGACTCAGAAGTCAGCTAGTGGAGGGGCCACTCGAGAAAAATAGGCAACTTAATAGAGAATTTTAAAACAGACATGATGGGATCCATTTCCTCAGAGTTAGATATCATGAGAGCAAAGCAGAAGCAAGTGGTAGAAGATCTTACACTTGGTGTATTCTGTCCTAGATATTGTAGGAAAAAGCACCCACTGAAGGAATGCCCGTTGGAAAAAGAAGAGGTATGTAGGATATGTGAACTCGAGCATGATACTAAGGAATGTCCTTCTTTACCTAAGGTCAAATCAGTCCTACAGGCATCCATTCCGGATGTGGATCCAGCATACTTCATGGCACAAAAGAAACCATGGCAGCCTCGAAACCAACGTATGAATCTAGACCCAACATTTTTTCTGAATAATATGAATGGAATGAACAATATGCATAATATGAATACATAATTCCCTTCACATTATTCTAACAACCAGTGGCATCCATCTCAGAACCCAATGCAAAATATTAATTCATGGACACCATGGTCACAGCAGTCAAACCATTCTCCTTAGAATTCCAACTGGAGAAATTCATACCAAGGAAATAACTTTCCCCATCACCAGACTCAGTATCAATAGTACCCTCCTCAACATTATCAACATCAGCAGTATCAGCACCAATAGTATCAGCAACCACAGCTCCCTTTCCAAAACAATGCCGCACCTATGAATGCACCACTTTGACCACAGCTACCTACACAACCTAACCCAAATTCAAACAAAAAAGCAGTCCATCAATTTGAGACTGCCAACATGCCTGCGTATTCCATCACCCAGATTCCTTGCAATGATATACAATTACGATCAGGAAGGGTGGTGGAACCTATTATCACTGAGGATGTTTCATCCCCAGTGATTGAAACTGGAGTAAATCAGCACTATGAGAACATTGTTAATTCAGCAAGACCCATCATTGAGGATGCTTATACTCCTACTGAAATAGTAGCTGAAACTCAGGAAGCAACACATGATGTGTCACAACCTACACAGTTGAATAGAGAACCACCATACCCTGAACGATTGGCCCTGCAGAAAATAGTGGAACAGCCCCGATTTGATCTCGTGGGAGAGTTGAAAAATTTGTATGTTAAAATTCCACTGTTACAAGCCCTCCATGATGTGCCCATTTATGCCAAGACTGTTAAATATTTATGTGTCAAGAAACCAGGAAGAAGGCCCAGGGACCCCCCCACTATCCACATGCTGGGAAAGCTTTTAGAATTAATAATGGGGAAGGCCCCTGTGGCAAAATATGATGACCCTGGGAACCCGACTGTTACAGTTCACATAGGGAACACACAAATTCCAAATGTCTTGGTGGATTTAGGCGCATCTATTAATGTTATGACCAAAGAAACTGTGAAGAAATTGGGACTCACTGATCTTCGGCCAACCCCTACTGTTTTGGAACTTGCTGATAGATCAATGATCAAGCCTGAAGGGATCCTAGATGACCTCGTGATCTTAGTCGACTCGTGGGAATACCCTGCAGATTTCTTGGTGTTACGGCCGAAATACCAGCTGGGGGGACACCCACTGATCCTGGGAAGACCATGGTTGGCCACAGCAGATTCCTATATCAGCTGTCGGTTAGGATCTATGACCATTTCATACAGAACTGATATCAAGAGCCTAACCCTATACCCTCTAGCTCGACCAAGCACAAAAGATGAGACTCCATTATGGGAAGATTTGGAGGAGGAAGAGGGTGTGCAGCCATTACTAACCATAGGGAGATCCTCAATGTTTAAAGATGAAATAGAGGATGATGACATTAATAGTTTCATCAGTGAGTCCACATCAGTCAATAAACATGTCTATCAGATCTTGGACAGTACTCTAGCTGCAATAGAACAAGAAAATATTACAGAAGAAACTCTAATCAGTGATGACAGTATAATTCCAGTACTTAAGAATTCGAAGAGTGTTCCAGTAGAAATTGGGCCAAGAAAAACATTGAATATCAATCCTAATCTGGCACCTAGCGAGATGGAACAGCTAGTCACTCTGCTGAAACATCGTATGGGGGCTTTCGCTTGGGAGTACATAGATATGAAAGGAATTCCTTCTCATCTATGCACACATCACATTTATATTAAGAGAAACTCTAGGCCTGTATGTCAACCACAACGAAGGATGAACCCGAACCTAAGAGACACAGTGAAAGAAGAAATCCAAAAACGTTTGGAAGCAGGATTCATATACCCAATTTTAGACAGTGAGTGGGTTTCTCCACTTGTGATTGTGCCAAAGAAGAATGGGAAATGGAAGGTCTGCGTGGATTACAGAGAATTGAACAAAGCAACGCAGAAGGACCATTTCCCCTTACCTTTCATCGATCAGGTCCTTGATACCTTGTATGGGAAAAAGTATTTCTCCTTTCTGGATGGCTTTAGTGGCTATAATTAGATCCAGATTGCTTTAGAAGATCAGTACAAAACCACTTTCACCTGCCCCTGGGGAACTTTTGCCTACCGAGTACTTCCTTTTGGGTTATGCAATGCACCAGCTACATTTCAGAGAGCAATGATTGGAATCTTTTTAGAAATGGTGAATGATTGCATGGAATTTTTTATGGATGACTTTACTCCATATGGTGATAGTTATGAAGAAGCACTGAAAAATTTAGAAAAGGTCTTGAAATGCTGTGAACAAAGCCAGCTCTCTTTAAGCACTGAAAAGTGCCACATGATGATGAGTGAAGGCATAGTGCCGAGGCACTTCATCTCTTCTGATGGTATCCAGGTAGATCCATCCAAAATCAAGGTAATTGAAAATATACCAACTCCTGGAACACAGAAGGATGTACGTAGATTCTTGGGGCATGCTGGCTATTACAGAAGGTTCATAGAAAATTTTTCCAAACTAGCTTCTCCTTTGTTCACTTTGTTGATGAAGGATTCACAGTTTGTTTGGAATGATGCATGCCAAACAGTGTTTATTGAGCTAAAGAGAAGGCTGTCTACAACACTCATCTTACGAGGGCCCAATTGGGCTCTACCTTTTCACATTTCTTCAGATGCTTCAGATACTGCCATTGGAGCAGTTTTGGGATAGCAGGAAAGTAATGCTCCTTATGCTATTTACTACATTAGTAAAAATTTGTCTCCTGCTGAACTGAATTATACTGTCACATAAAAAGAATTTCTTGCCATTGTTTATGCCATCAACAAATTTAGACATTATATTTCTGGATATTCTACTTTTGTGCACACTGATCATTCTGCTATCAATTATTTAATGAATAAAACGATCACGAATGCTAGAGTTACTAGATGGCTGTTACTGTTACAGGAATTTGATATCACAATTATTGATAGACCAGGGAAGGAAATTGTTGTTGCAGATTTTTTATCTCGACTTACTAACAGTGATGACAATTTACCAGTCAAAGATTCCTTCCCTAACGAACATTTGTTTATAGTATCAACCCATTCCTCATGGTATGCAAATATTGCTAACTTTTTGGTTGTAGGTAAGCTCCCAGCACATCTGTCAAAGAGAGAAAAAAGAAGATCATACAACAGAGTGCTAGGTACTGTTGGATTGATGGCCATCTTTTCTACACAGGGCTTGATTTAGAGATCAGAAGATGTGTTAGAGAAGATGAAATCTTTAGTATTCTTAAAGATTGCCATGATGAGCCCTATGGGGGACATTTTGCTGACAAAAGGACAAGTCATAAAGTTTTGAGAATGGGCTATTTCTAGCCCACATTGTTCAGGGATGCAAATAAGTATGTTCGGGCATGCGATAGCTGCCAAAGGATGGGCCAACCCAACAGATTAGATGAGATGCCTTTGCAGCCACAGCTTGTGGTTGAACCATTTGATAGGTGGGCTCTAGATTTTGTAGGGCCTATCAACCCTCCCTCAAAGCAGAAAGTTCACATCTTGGTTTGCACAGATTACATGACCAAATGGGTAGAAGATGTAGCCTTAGTTAAGGCCAATGATCAGGCTGTAATTGATTTCCTGTATGAATAGATTTTTACTTTGTTTGGAGTACCTAAGGAAATCATTACAGATGGTAGACCAAAGTTTTTGTCTCACAAGCTGGAAGCACTATTACAGAAATTTCATATTCAGCACAGAATAACCTCGCCATATCATCCACAGGCCAATGGCCAAGTAGAGAGCACAAACAAGGTTATCGAGGCTATCCTGACAAAAATAGTGAAGAGCCATCGTAAAGATTGGGCTGAAAGGCTTCCAGAGGCACTATGGGCCTATCGTACTACGTGGCGTAACACCACTGGTTTCTCCCCATATGAGTTAGTGTATGGTAAGAACGTTGTCTTTTCCATTGAATTTGAAATCAGAACCTTGAAAACAACTGTGGAAGCAAACTTGGATTTATTAGAGGCACAGAGGAACCGACTGAATCAGCTCAATGAATTGGATGAGAAGCGCACAACTGCAGTGCATCATACATATTTAATCCAACAACAACTCTCTAGGTGGCATGATCGATTTATAAAGAAGAAATTCTTCCAAGAGGGGGACTGGGCCCTGTTGTATGATTCACGGTTTAAGAGGGGATTTAAAGGAAAATTGCGCACCCGTTGGCTGGGCCCCTATCAGATAGATCAGGTATTTGATAATGGAACAATCCAGTTGATCACCATTGATGAAAACAAAGTACCATTATTCACAAATGGTCATCAGCTGCGACTGTATCACAAGCCGATCTCAAGGGAAGCTTTCGTTTCGCATGTTGCAGGTGATCCGGACTATTAGCTAACGCTGGGACAAGGATTTTTCTCAAACCCTGTCAATTTTTAAGAACTGCAATATCCACGTGATTTGTACATAAATAATCCATTTTCTTTTCATTTTGTATTTTATCTATTTTTTTCATTTTGCATTTGATTGGGTTTGTTTGAAGAATTCTGTGCAGGAACTAATTGGAGGAATAACGGTCGTGATTGGGCCAGACGACTGTGGGCACCTTGCATTTGTTCCTGATCTAATAAATATCTTTTTAAAAATATGGATGATTCATTATCTTTCAGCAGTCAGCTGAAAATTTTTCTGTTACTTCATATCACGCAGTTGCAACTCCTTATCTTGCTTGTTCTTACTATTTCAGCAGCTACAACTCCTTACCTTGCTCATTATTACTATTGCAATAGATGGGACTCCGCTATCCTTGACTATTCCGCCAAATGCAGCAGCTGCGACTCCACTATTTTTAACTATTTTGCTAAACCCAGCAGCTGCGACTCCGCTATCCTTGACTATTCCGCCAAATGCAGTAGTTGCAACTCCGCTATTTTTTACTATTCCACTAAACCCAGCAACTGTGACTCTATTTTTTACTATTCCTCCAAATGCAGTAGCTACGACTCCGCTATCCTTGACTATTCCGCTGAACCCAGCAGCTGCGACTCCGCTATTTCCACTTCATTTCCACTCCTTTCGTACAGCTAAGACTCCGCCATTTTTGCTTATTTTTCTAAGTCTAGCAGTTGTGACTCCGACAGTTTGTCTACTCTTCGATTGATGATGCCAATAATGATTCGATTAGGCATCAGTTTTGTTGCTCGCTCCACAAGATCCAATCATGGTTTTCCATGAAGGAAAATTTCGGGTGCCTTGAGTAGCTGTCAGCCCAGGTGGCAGTGGCCACATCACTTCAGCACATGTGCATTCATACCCGCAAGGACGACGATCGGCTGTAATGATTGATCCATGGCTCAAACTCATAAACGCAAAGGTACGGATCGCATCTTTTACATGATTTGGAAGAAAATTAAATATGGTAATAATGATTATGTACTGTCGTAACCCTTGATTAACAAACCCATACGAATTAAACTCTAGGGATTATGTCAGGATCATGGTTGTATTTATTTCCTGTCACCTTACCCGATTTGCACCTGTTACCCCCAATTCTTCCAACTTCATCATTTCAATGGAATGTTCATACTGGCGCAGACTTGCCTAAAACCTGATTTTTGAACCCCAGCAACCCTTTGCGTGTTGGTAAAACTTCAACTTCCACATCTAAACTAGAAATTGTTGCGGTCGTTCTAAACTTTGAGGAGGGATTAAAATGGGAAACCCAGTCCGACAAGAGCCAGTAAATACAGAAGCTATATGTGACAATGCAGAAGTTCTTAATATTTTTACAGCAGTAGGTTCGATGGCATACTTTCAACGGTTGAACAGTTTCCCAACAGAAACCACATTGCAATTTTCCCTCAACCTGAATGATACTCACTCTGAGGTTAGGGGACTGCATGTGAATGTTACAGAAGAAATCATATCCAAGGTTACTGGCTTACCCCTGGTTGGGAAGAAGTTATTTGGACAGAAGGCACATAATGCAAATGCGGTGAGGAAATTTCTGGCAGTTGGGGAGCAGGTTCATCCAAAGCACCATGGGCTGGAACTGGCATCTTTACCACCACCCTGGAATCAAGTGGAAATCTTTTTGAAAAGATACATCTCTTGTGGAGGTAGGTACCAAATTGTTTCCTTCTCTGAACTTCCTTTATTGTCTCATTTACGCCATGTCAATTTGGTGAATATACCATTTTATCTGCTTAAAGCACTACAAACTATGGCTGGATATGCAAGAACCTCCCAACACCCAGTTTCCTCCCTTACTAATCATGGCCTAATTAAATTACTAGTCTTAAGAGCCACTGCAAATCGTAATGTAACCTGGGAACAATTTTTGGTTGGAGATCGGCCAATCATACAGCCTGTAATAGAAATGGAGGGTGTTGGTGAAGATAGTGAGGACTGACATTCCTCAAATCCAGTTGGGGGGAGGCTAGAGCATTAGAAAAATAGACCAGTGACGAAGAGGAAGTAAACAAGGGAGAAGCAGCATCAACAGAAAACCCTGTTGCTGAGGAAATTGTGATGGGAACCATGGATCAGGAGGCAGAAAAATTAGAAGCTGTAAATGCAGAAGAAGATACTCAAATAAAAGAAGCTGAAACTGGAGCAGCTGTTGAAGCTATGATAGTAGAAGTTGCAATTGCAGAAACATGAATTCAGGAGGAAGGATATCAGATAGGAATAGTAGAAGAAGGTACTGTGGAAATTTTGGAGGTTGTGTCCTCTCCGGAGATAAGGGGTACCATTATTGAAGAAGAAAAGACCGAGTTAAAGACCCCTGTGTCAAAGAAACGAAGAGTAGGATCAGAAAGCAGGGGTTAGACACCCACTGCAGCAAAGAAAAGGAGAATCAGAACTGTCAAAGCACCAGTAGCAGTAGGCAGTGAGGAACACCCAGTGGAAATGGTGAGGAAAAGAAGGACTCGATCGGCTATAGCAGCAGAAGCAGCTGTAACAGTAGCAGCAGCAGAAGCAGCTGTAACAGCAGCAGAAGCAGCTGTAACAGCAGCAGCAGTAGGAGCAGAAGCTGCTGCAATAGCAGCAGCAGCAGAAGCAGCTGTAACAGCGGCAGAAGCAGCAGCAGAAGTAGCTGTGACAGCAGCAGTAGCAGAAGCAGCTGCAATAGCAGCGGAGGTAGCAGAGACAACCGAAGAAGCTGAGACAGTGGATGCAATTGGGGGTAATATTGAAGCACCCTTAGCAGAGACAGCAGGAGCAGTCAGAGAGAATAGGGAGTCACCTGTGGTAGAGAAAGCACCTATAATAGGGGTAGATAAAGAGATTCCCATTTTTAACCCCAAGTCATCTGTTGTTATGCAGGAACCTTCCAGAGAAGAACCTCAAATTGAAAATATCCTGCTTGAAAATGAATTATTAAAAGAGGAGGTACAAATATTGCGAAATGAGTTGGAAAGATGGAAGGGAGTAGTTGGAAAACAAGCAGAGAAAAATTTGAACACATTAGCAAATGCTGCAAACTTATTAGAAAATCTATCTTTTGCATTTGAAAATGATAAGTATGGGGAAACTGTTTGTCCAGAGTGTGGAGATATATTTTTTGCAGCAGGACACAGAGTTGTTGTGTTGGCATTTGCATCACAAAAGCATGTACAGATAGAGGAGGTGGAAGAAGGAATGCCAAAAATCGAATTGATGGGGGGAGATGAGCCAAGAATTGAAGAGATCCTTGATTCAAATTTAGGAGATGAAACAGTACAGTCCTAGCCATTAGGGGACACCAAGATTCTTCAGGACCAGTCTCATCAGCCAGAGAAATTTGATATAACCCAGAAACAATCTCAGCAGTTCAAAGAAATTGAAGAACAGGGGACTGTTACACAAGAACCAGTACCCTTGAAAACATTTAGTGAGGCTGCAACCCAAATAGCAACATTTGATATCAAGGACCAAGAAGAAAACACTGTTACACAAGAACCAGTGTTTCCAAAATCATTTGCTACAATTTCAAAACAAACTGAGATGGCTGAGGTTGAAATGGAGAAGGAGGATGCTGTCACACAAGAACCAACAATCCTAAGAATATTGGCTGAGACTATAACACAGACTGAGGGGGCTGAGGTTGATATGGAAATAAAGGATTTTGTTACACAAGAACTAGCATCCCCGAAATCCATGGCTGAGACTGCACCACAGGCACATACCACTACCACTCCAATAGAGGATGAAACTATTACAGTGCCAAACCAAAACAAAGAAGTCATTTATCTTGACTCTGATGATGAAAAGGAGGTAGAGGACAGAAGATTTCAAAGGTTGGAAAAGAGGATTCTCTGGTTAAATCTCAAGTTGGATTAATGGCTCAAGTGGATTGATCAGTTCAAGACAGGTATGATCTCTCTCCAAGAACATAGGAATGTCATTAAAGGGCTGAGAGAAAAGTGGGCTGAGGAGTTGTTCTTCCAGAAACTCCAGTGGGAGAAACTTCAAGAAAAGTTGGAAGATTTGAAGAAACTTAAGTCCCTGCAACGAGAAAAAGACAAAATGTATACTCTTTCTCTAGAATTGTTGAGTTGCAGGGCTCCATCCCCCTCTTACCCTATCTTTCTCCATGAGCAGACAACTTTATTTCAATTAAGGGCTCTTAAGAAAGGAAGATCATTTGATGTGGCAACAGCTACTCAGTTTTTGGAGACTTTTCTGAAGAGTGATTTTGAGGATTGGTATTTGTTATGTGAATTGTATTTACATGACAGGGCTTGTTATATTGACTCTCCATCTAATCCATTACCTTGTCTAGGGGATGTTCAGTTGAGGGCATTTGCCTCCTTTGTCATTAACCATGTAAGATGGCGAGATGCTTTCCAAACCATCCTCAAGAATGAGGAGAATTCTACTCTCTGGATTAGGGGGGAACCTAGGGATCCAAAAGCATTCATAGAAAATCATGCTAAATCTCTCATGGTTCCTTCAATTGCCCAATACTTTGAAATCTTGCGAGATAAAATTCTTACCACATGTTTCCCAATGATTCTTAATATGCAGCAGGATGCCTGGAAGGTAGTGAATATAGATGGTCGTACTCTTCCTCATCTCTGAAGGAAATAGATCCATATGGCTTTGAAAATTTTAGGCAAGCTTTGACAACGATTCCTAGATATGTGCAGTGCATGAAAAAGTGTGGGTCCTGGTGGATTGGATTAAGATTCAAATTCCCTCTCATATGGTTGCCTATGAGTCCTTACAGAAACAACTATGCTTTGACAATAGAAGAAGAATATTTGTGGTGGGAGCATTGGATATCCTGCTATGAGTTTGTGCCTTGAGGGGAGACACCAGAACTTGCCTATAATCTTACAAATCTCCACAGATTCAACTCAGACTCAAATTAGAACTAGGGGAGGTTGTTGCATGAGGACATGCAATCGGATAGTTGGGGGAAGATGTTGGGTCTAGGAAATGCCCCTTTTTTGCCATCCTTATTACAGCATTTTGCCCTGATTTCGTCCTACTTTCATAAGCTATATCCATGTCTTTCTCTAGATAAATCAATGATATTGACAGGTATAATTCGTTATTGCTTTATTTATTTTATGCCTAAGATTGTTAAAGATTCTGGATCTTAGTCCTTGGTTTATGCTTATCTGTGTGATTTCATTTAGTCAAGGTCTAAAGCGCAGGTGTATCAGCCAAGTGGCACTAGCTGTTACTCTTCAAAGCACCAACTCCTCATAACTCTAAGTGTCATGTCCCCTCCCGTCATTCCAATGCAAGGGAGAGAACAGGAACCAACATACCGGGCTTATTGGCAATCTCAGCCCCATTCGAAATTTTTAAGAAATGCATGGTTAAATAAAAACTTGTGCATACATATTCATGCTCAACAAGCACAGCAGAATTAAACACTATATATGGACATAGTTTCATCATGCATTTAGCATATAAACAGCAGTCACTAATTAAGACATTACAAAACATAGAATTAACACAACTCATTTAATAAACAGAGTGGAATAATCATAATAACATACCAGCAGAAGGAGATGCATCAGCCTATTTCTTCTAGGTAGAATGATGAAACGGTCATACAGTAATCCATCCCATTCTCATGCTATACACAGGCATCATGCCAACTAACTTAAGATAATCATTTCATCCAAGTAACATGAGTAATTTAACATACAGGATTAACACATTGTTGAACACATAATGCAAATAAATTAATCCACAGAGAATACTTATCTTGGAATGCAAATGTCCAAACAACTGGCTACGTGAGAGCAATGTTCCACCCAACCATAGATCTCTATCCAGCTTGTATTCTTTCAGCTGAGAGATCACCCCCAAGTTGGGCTGTGTATCCACTAAGGAGGAACTAGACAGACTCACTCACCGCCATGGATTCACTCAAACGGTCATGCTAAGCCAGTACACAGCTGGGTTTATCAAGCATGCAATAAGTAAAATGAGGAGGATGTTAAGCCAATGAGCTCAACCACAGAGCTACAGACATCTCCAGCTAAATTCAAGCAATCCCATTGTCTGTGCAAACATCCACACTTGGATTCCTCACCATTCTGGCAACAAAATAACTCAATCCCGTCACTGGGTTTCTGGGCTATCAAAACTGGGTTTTCCAATGGATTTCAGGGTAGGTAATACTCCCAAATTTGCCCCAAGGTTCATACCTATGGATCCCCCATTGGATTTTATTGTCCAATACCAAATCTGGGCGTTTTTTGCTCTTCAAAACGTGGGTTCTTGCAAAGTTGCAATATCTGGTTTTTCTCTCTGCTGGGAATTCGTGGGTGATGAGAATTGATGCTGGGTGATCAACAATGGAATGGGAATGATATTGGAAGGATTCCCAAGAGGTAGAGTGACTTGTGGGTCAGGAAAAACAGAGCCCATACTCTTCCATATGAATTTCTGGGCTGCCCATGCTCCATTGAAGCCATGGACTGTTTTCTTCAACCACTTCCTTACAACAGAATTAAATGTCAGCAAGGGAAGTCAAATGGGTTCTCAAGGTGACATATGGAAACCTATGGTTCAATCCCACAGCCCCCTCACCACTCCCTAGTGGATACACATGGCCCTTTCTCATTTGTTGCCTCCATAGCCAGTTTTGGTATTTTATTGCATGATGTTTATTTACATCATTTTTACAATATTCCATGGCTAAATAGCACATGGGAAACATAATGTCTAATACTTTCCTTGAAATAAAATTTGAGCTTCCACTAGCGGGGCCTTGGCCTTGAGCTCCACGCTAGGAAAACATACATCACATGTATACAATATTTACATTAAAAGCTAATATATCCTAAGGGTCAAAATGGGGTATTACAATCCCCTCCCCCTTAGAATAACATTGTCCTCGGTGTTCCAAGACTTAGGAATACATATACAATTTACACATGTCCAAAATTTCAAAAACTTTGCGAGTCTGCCCTGCATTCTATCATTTACTTTGAACTTTCAGGACCAAGTCCTTTGACTTCCATGAGCTTCTGATGCTGGTTCCGATCTTTTATCTCATCCACAAATCTGGAAACTTTATGGATGCTACCCTCTTTAGGTTCCCTTGTTGGGCAGTTGCGGAGGCAATGATGTCCTCCACATTTCCAACATTTCACTGGCTGCTTCATCTTTACTTGCTCAATCTCTTTTGAGTCTTCATGCCTGGAACGTTTCTTATTGGACCGATTGGATGAATGCCTCTTCATTGACCCAATGTCTCCTCTACTGCTGATTGCTTCCAGAATGCTTTTTACCTCCCTTTGCAGACAACTAGAGTCCTGCAAAACCTTGTGGTTCATCTCATTCTGCCTCTTCTGTATCTTGAGCATCTCTCTAAGATTTTCTTGGGTCTTGGAAATTGTTTGAAGAAGACTTTCAGCCAATTCCAACAGCCTATGGTCTGCTTCCATGGTCACTATGCACAGTTGGTTCTCACTTTGCTCACAAGCAGCACTTGCTCGTACAGTTGCAACCAATGGATTTAATTTCCACCTGTGAAATTCATCATTACAAATCTTGTTAGGTCAAGCATAACCTAAACATTAAAAATCAGTTAATTGTTTTTCCCCAATTGACATGGAGGTCCCATGCTCTATTCATGAGACTTTCACACTTTCCATGCTTTTCCAGCATACACATGAATTCTTTCATGTTCATCCATTCACATTAAATTAACTACTTCAACATTCACAATTTATTTCAAGCAAATAAACACATTCCACTTTCAACCATACATGCATTCAACAATTTTCTGTTTTTATAAATGCATCAAGAAAAAGGAAAGAGAGAGCAGTAAGAGTTTTCTTCTCTTAGTCTTGTTCCATTCTAGAACCCACACCACCACTGTGGTTTTCATGCTCCTAGCCTCTTTCACTTCCATGTGAATGTTTTACCAGCCCTTCTTGGCTATGACACTTAGTGTCTATGGTCTATTTCAGACCTCTCAACCATAGAGTCCCTCCACATGGTTTGTCTACAACTCCCTTGGCTTCTAGGACCCCTACAAGTCCAATAGCACCATCATTCATTTATGCGCCAGTTGAGCCCTTTTAGGACAGTCACATGTCCACACGCATCCTTAAGATGCTTTCATAGCCATTGCTTCCAGCAATACCTACACTCAAACATTGAATTAATTCACATGTTTAGTTTATTTTCATAGGAAATCATAACCAAGTCATATACACATGTATATTCATAAGCAGGAAATTACAAGATAACCAAATACTTATCTACATTGGATGTCTTCACTTTATTCCATAGGGTCCTTCTTTGGTTTACAAGCCTTGGAATCGCCTATGGACTTGGATGTTTGGCCAATGCGCAGGCTGCCCCACAACACCAAATAATCTTGTATGTTTGGCCAGCACGCATGCTGCTCCAATTCATCAAATAATCTTGTATGTTTGGCCAGCACGCAGGCTGCTCCAAATCATCAAATAATCTTGTATGTTTGGCCAGCATGCAAGCTGCTCCAAATCATCAATACTTAATGCCCAACCAGTCACTCTCTGGATTTACCAAGCAATTTATAGTTCTTTTAGGGTCCTTGCTTCCTGTAATGGCCAATGTTTCCAACAAAGAAACAATAGTGCATCAGCTTAACTGTTACAAGACTTATACTTGAAATCTTCATTATTCCCAACAAGAAATAAATGAAATTGAATACTTATCTGTATTGCACATTTTCTCTCTGGTCCACAGGGTCCTGCTTTTACTTTATAAGCCTTGGGATCCTCCCGCGGACTGGGATGTTTGGCCAGCACGCACGCAGCTCCAAAAAATCAAATAATTAATGTCCAACCAGTACACCTTCACGCCGACTTGGAAGGAAACTTCACTATGACCATTTCTAGGTCAAGGCTCTACTATGGAGCCATAGGCATATAATAGCCCTTTCATCAACACCTTCACAACCCTTCATCAAAATTCCCACAACCTCCACAACATCCTTTCAACACATTAACCCTTCCACCACAACCCCTCACAACAACCTTTTACTTTGTTCCTTTAGTGTGTAGCACCAAATTGCATCTATTTAAGGTGACAACACAAGTAGTATAGGAAAACTTGTCAACGTTGTTATTCAAAAATTATAACCATAATTCATAGCATTCACTATCAAGTATTGAAACACAGGAATGCGTCCATTGCTTTAGGGCGTAATCGATATTGGCATCCCTAACATAACTCATCATCAGAAAGGCGTGCACTCATCACTGATGGGAGCTATGCAAGTCCTAATCATACTTCAAGCAGTTTGAATAATGTACATAAATAGAATATGTTCTGCATAGTAATTCTAACAATTAGACTTGCACACATATATGTATATATATATATATCAGTCAAGGTTTACAAAACACTTATCCATTTTGCAGATGTAATTTCTCTTCACTAATGAGGAATGGGGGCTCCTTCTCTGAGTTGGCAGTCCCTTGGTTTGCCATCCCAACTCCTTTTGATGTTACATAACTCTCATGTGTCTTACTTTCATAATCTCTATCATCTCACTCATATTGTTTACCAATCATGCAGTGCAGATGAGACATTAATAATGTCTAGTGGCGTTTCACCCGAAACCCATTTCCAGATCATAGAATCCCTTCCCATGAAGTTTGGCTTATGCAAGCCCTCTCTCTTGGTCTTACTGCAATGTGTCTTCCTGGAACACTTATTAAATAGCCAAACAGTCAGCAACATTTAACAATACAATTCAAATCTGATTGTTTCAAAACCGATCAATGGCACTAATAATTAAATTCAATATGAATTTGCAACTCTGTCTACTACAGAAATTGATTTTCTTAGCCATGAGGCTATCCTCATATTGCTTGGCTCTTGTAAGTGGCATCATTCTGCCCATTATGGATTTATGTTTGCTGCCATACATGGACATCCACCTACAACGTGTCCTTCTGACACAATTTTACGCAAGCCAAACAGTCATTAGTAATTATAAGCAAAATTTACAAATCTGAGATTTACAATTCTTCTTTCTAACAAAGTTTAGATTTCTCAACCATGAGATTGCTTCTCATTAGCTCTAAATCAAATTTTTCAAATCTGCTCCCTACAAAAATTAGATTTGCAACCATGATATTATTCTCATAAACTTAAATGAGAATATTTTCAGATTTGTTTCGTGCATAAGTTAAATTTCACCCCCATGAGAATCTTCTCATAACCTTTGGCTTTTGCACATGGTAGACTCCAGCCTTCATCATGGACTTACCCACATTGCCATGCCTAGAACAATCTACCTAAAATATGAAACTTCAATCAGCCAAACACTTTGTAGGTCTCCATGCATATAATATTTCATTGCTGCAACAATCATTGAAACATTTCCAGAATTATAACATTCCATAATTCAAACGCTTCCAGCTATTAACATATCAATATCACCAAAACTCATTCACTTCACGTGAATCATTATCATACTAAAATTGTAAGGTACTGTTGACTTGGTTTTGCAACCAAGCTTAGTGCAATGGGCACCTGCTAACTAGTAGCAGCAGTTTCAATATTAAGCAAAAACAATAAACTAAATCTAAATCTAAACTAAACTAGCATGTGCATTTTTGAATTAAAAAACAAGAACAAGAAATATAAGAAATAATTTTGTATTGAAAATGGGGGCAAGCAAGTGCTTGCAATAATAATACCTCCAAGTGATGAAGATAGTTGAGAAGCTCCGAGGGTGAGCAGCTCCAAACTCCAAAGGGTCCTTTCTCCAACGTTGCTACAATGGACAAAAGCTCAAGGGAGATTTTGGCAGCATGAAGATAGGAATATTGATGGATGTGAAATGAGGAGCCCCTACCACCTTTTTATAGGTTTTGGTGGTAGGGAATACCATTGTGGTTTTGTGGAAACCAATGGTATTGACCAACATGGTTTAGGTACTTTTCCCTCCTTTTTCTTTTTTGAATAAAATTAATATTTTTATTCCTTTTTTAATATTTTTGGGAATTTTGGACCCTTTTTTAGGGTTTTTTTTATGTTTTTTTAGGAAAAATAATCTTTTTGAGTGGGAAAAGGGGTGTATTAATGTCTTTTGGTGACCTTTTGTTGGCTTTAGAGGCTCAAATGGTGGAAAAGTGGACAAATGGGTCATGTGAATAAGGAAATGAGCTAGTGAGCACTTTTTAGGTGTTAACAGGTACATTCATATCATTTATGCAATTTAAATGAAACTTTAGACACTCATTATTTCATAGTCATATCATTTATACAACTCTGCCCTTCCACAAAGTATTCCGACAGTCCATCGATCATGACTAACTTCTTCATGCTCTTATTACTCTTCCCTTGCATTCATAGCAGCTCATGAAATGATCTCAGAATTATCATTAATTCATCATTTGTTCAATTGTTCAATTATAATGAGACATTTACATATATCACAATCATGCATGCACACAACACATCTCCTCAGGTGTAGCTACCCACATGCATGCATATTCACAACATTTACTCAAGTTTTTTATTCACTCAATGCTTAACTACAAGATTTATAAAATCTCTTAATGCATATCCACTCAATGCCACCTTGCATTGTTTCATGAGTACTGTACATTCAAGCACATTATGACTTAATCATGACTATCTCATATAACATGCATTACCATAATCAGGACCACCGATCCTCACTTGCTTTGGTTGTTAAACTCACAATCGACATACTCAAATGGCATGATATAATTTCATATGAATGCATTGAGATTCTAAACAAGTATAGGGTGTAAAGATCATTGCCTTCACTTACCCACACCTCACCATACTCGGTAGGTTAACATCCCCATTCGGGCACTCAATACCACATGCAAACTATATCAACATAGTTCAAACATAGTCGAAGGGATCTTACCAAATCCTCTTTCAACATTCATGCAATTATGCATCAATAACCATTACCTGCATGGTTGTCATTAACATCACTTGATGTTACCTGATTTGTTGGTTTCTTACAGTAGATTGCAGGATTCTTCCACCAATCTCTTGATCATGGATTTGTTGCCCTAGCCTTTTCTTCATAAGGTTTGTTGATCATATGTAGCAACATCATCAACATCTTTAGCCATGCTTCTGTTGTCTTTGGTTCTACAACCAAAACCAATCACCAATAGTGATTATAAACCATAATATTTACCATTAGTGGTTCACTGCATATGTAAAATCTCACTACTTCTACCAATATGTAATGTCAGATGCATGCAAAACATATACTCATGCACTGTGCAATGTTTATTAATATGCCAATTAATGCATATTCATGCCACTCATCTAATCTCTTGCATTTTCAGCATTCTCATGCCATAATTTTATGCACATAAAGCTTATAAAACATAAATAAAGTTAGCAAGACAGGGGTTAAGGAATTCACCCTTTCCAATCCCTCATCTTTGCATGAAATTCCTCTTTCACATCGTAGCTGGTTCTATTTCATGGCATGCTACTTCCAGGCATGCAATTCTAGAATTTGCCCATATTGACAATAATTTTGCCAAAACAACCACTGGCACTTTTCTACTCCAATTATCTATGGTGTATGATAACCTCCTTTACATTATTCCTATGCACCATTGATCCCTACTGGATAAGGTTTCCAATGCCTATCCACTTGCTCCATTCCTACATCGGGTGTGGGAACTACATCACTTCAAAAATGACAACTTTTACCAATAATTTTGCACATTTTTACACAGTTGCATTTTGGTCCAGAATGCCAACTTCAGCCACCTGTGGAAGAAAATCTATGAGGTATCACGAAAACTTTTCTACCGGGAGAAGTTATTCCATATAACAAGGAGCGCTCAGCAACTCATGGATCTCTATTCCGATGCACCATTCATCTTCTATAAAATTCTGGGTTTGACTACTTTCCACTTTTCACATTTTTCCAAAATTCCAAATTTTGGGCCAAAAATGGCTATTTCCCAAACGGTGCATTTATAGAAAATCTTTGGCTAACGGAATATGTCTGGTTTACTGAGAATATGAAATGCTCAGTTCAGTAAATTTCTTGATTCCGAATTATAGGGTCACTTTCAACCACTGCGAGCTTTTCAAAATTCTTGAAATGTGGCCCGGAATAGTGCTTTTCGACCTTCTTTCACACCCTGACTCCACATCCTTTGGATTTTGGCTCCAAAACTCCAAACTTAACACCACGCCTTCTCCATGACTACTCCACATTAAATTCGGCTCAATCCGAACTTCTGTCAAGCGTCGAGACACTGATTCGTAAAAGCTAATAATTCCAATTTTATGCCAAATTGGAGCATAATGAGCTCGGGATCTTCACTAGTTCATTCATGGCCTCCATCGATGGCCTCAGAATGTCACTGACCTCATCAAAATCTGATCTTGCATGCTCCTGCTATCCAAAATTCTAATTTTGGGCTCTATACTTTTTTTTTTATCTATCCCGCCACACGCAGGCCGCAACCCGAAAGACGGCGGTTCGGAAAGTCAAGTTTCGATCACGGGGATGTAACCGTCCCGCAACCCGCAACCCGAAACTCGAAACTGCGGGTTCGGAGGGTCAAGTTGTGGTCACGGGGATGTGACCATCCCGTAACCCGCAACCTGAAACTGCGGGTTCAGAGGGTCGAGTTGTGGTCACGGGGATGTGACCATCCCGCAACCCGCATCCCGCATACCTCATCCCGCAATCCGACATTGCGGGTTCGGGGGGGTCAAGCTGCGGTCACGGGGATGTAACCATCCCGCATTCCGCAATCCGACATTGCGGGTTCGAGGGGGTCAAGCTATAGTCACGGGGATGTAACCATCCCGCATCCCGCATCTCGACATCCCGAAACTGTGAAAACACCTGCGTTTTCCTTCAACTTGCGGGGTCCGTATCTCCTTTGTCCCTTGGCCAAATGAGGCGAGTCTGGTACCGTTGGAAAGATCTTGGAGAGATCTATGCACCTGTGCAATATTCTTCCTCATCTGAGAAGTCTGACCTTGTCATTTTCCCCAATCAAAATTTTGCCCCCAACTTCCCAATACTGTGCTAAAACGTCCTGCTACATGCCCGTAAACTCGGAGTCTGGCCCAAGCAACCCCAGTGCTGCAAGCTGGGCTCTGATACCACTCTATCACGTCCCCTCCTGTCATCCCAATGCAGGGGAGAGAACATGAACCAATATACCGGGCTTATTGGCAATCTCAGCCCCATTCGAAATGTTTAAGAAATGCATGGTTAAATAAAAACTTGTGCATACATATTTGTACTCAATAAGCACAGTGGAATTAAACACTATAGATGCACATAGTTTCATCATGCATTCAGCATATAAACAACAGTCACTAATTAATACATTACAGAACATAGAATTAACACAACTCATTTAATAAACATAGTGGAATAATCATAATAACATACAAGCAGAACGAGATGCATCAGCTTATTTCTTCTAGGAAGAATGATGAAACGGTAATATAGTAATCCATCCCATTCTCATGCTATACACAGGCATCATGCCAACTAACTTAAGATAATCATTTCATCCAAGTAACATGAGTAATTTAACATACAGGATTAACACATTGTTGAACACATAATGCAAATAAATTAATCCACAGACAATACTTATCTTGAAATGCAAATGTCCAAACAACTGGTTACGTGAGAGCAACGTTCAACCCAACCATAGATCTCTATCCAGCCTGTATTCTTTCAACTGAGAGATCACCCCCGAGCTGGGCTGTGTATCCACTAAGGAGGAACTAGACAAGCTCACTCACAGTCATGGATTCACTCAAACGGTCATGCTAAGCTAGTACACAGCTGGGTTTATCAAGAATGCAATAAATAAAATGAGGAGGATGTTAAGCCAGTGAGCTCAACCACAAAGCTACAGACATCTCCAGCTAAATTCAAGCAATCCCATCCTCTGTGCAAACATCCACACTTGGATTCCTCACCATTCTGGCAACAAAATAACTCAATCCCGTCACTGGGTTTTTGGGCTATCAAAACTGGGTTTTTCAATGGATTTCAGGGTAGCTAATGCTCCCAAATTTGCCCCAAGGTTCATACCTATGGATCCCCCATTGGATTTTAATGTCCAATACCAAATCTGGGCGTTTTTGGCTCTTCAAAACGTGGGTTCTTGCAAAGTTGCGATTTCTGGTTTTTCTCTCTACTGGAAATTCGTGGGTGATGAGAATTGATGTTGGGTGATTAACAATGGAATGGGAATGAGATTGGAAGGATTCCTAAGAGGTAGAGTGACTTGTGGGTCAAGCAAAACAGAGCCCATACCCTGCCATACAAATTTCTGGGTTGTCCATGCTCCATTGAAGCCATGGACTGTTTTCTTCAACCACTTCCTTACAACAGAATTAAATGTCAGCAAGGGAAGTCAAATGGGTTCTCAAGGTGACATATGGAAGCCTATGGTTAAATCCCACAGCCCCCTCACCACTCCCTAGTGGATACACATGGCCCCTTCTCATTCGTTGCCTCCATAACCAGTTTTGGTATTTTATTGCATGATGTTTATTTACATCATTTTTACAATATTCCATGGCTAAATAGCACATGGGAAACATAATGTCTAATACTTTCCTTTAAATAAAATTCGAGCTTCCACTAGTGGGGCCTTGGCCTTGAGCTCCACGCTAGGAAAACATACATCACATGTATACAATATTTATATTAAAAGCTAATATATCGTAAGGGTCAAAATGGGGTATTACACTAAGGGACAGCGCATTCATCCATGAGAATCTATAACAAACTTCCACTGAAACAGAACCCAGCTGTGACAACCAGATTGCATTCCAGACTGTCAAATCCGTTGATCCATTGATTGTTGGAGTAACAGCTCCTCCATGAGTAACAACCTTGTTTAATGCGGCTGTAACAGTCAATTGTAACTCTACAGCATGAAGATCATAGATCTTCATTGCTGCACAAGTTTAGTGGATCGTGATCTGTACTTCCAATGTATAAATATGCAAAGGCTCTCGTAGCTTGGGGTTGGACAATTACCATTTTACATAAGCTGTAACAGAGCACTGATACTGTTGATTTCCATTATTAATATGAGAGTAGAGCTCTTCATTTATGTGTCTTAATTTGTTGTGATTCTCGGCGTCTCTGTTAGAAGGCCAGGGCTCGCCTTCTCACAGAGATAGCCGGTTTAAGTAGGTAGAGTAATTTAGCTTTCCTTATGTTGTGTGGTGTGGAATTATTGCAGATGTTATTGGTAGCTGCAACAGAGAATTAGCTTTTCTTTTGGTAGTTCATAATTGCATATTGAATAGTTGTAGCAGATTGGTGTGATAGTCGACTGTGTAGGATAATTCAGTTAATGCATGTGTGTTTGAATCAGCTGTAACAACCAAGCTCAATTCCAATATCTTTCAGTTGTTTATGATTTCTAGGATTTCCAGTAATTATCAGTTAGAGTCCAAGCTTAGATTTTGGTTGTTGTTATATCTTCAGTTGATTTAAAAGAAGGCAGATTAGGATTGAGTAACAGTAGTTGTTGGATGGATCATTTTGGTAAAGATCAATTATTGGTAGTTTGATAATTATAGGATTTAACTTCTTGCAAAACCAATCTGGTTTATTTCTATTCTCAATTTTATAACTACTGGGTGATTTCTGTAGGAAGGTAATTTCAATCAAATCCTTAGATGTGTGAATTAGCTTAGTTTGCTTTCTGGAGTGAGTTTGGCTGGATAGATTGGTAGGATCATTATCTACATTTAGTAAATCAACTGCTTGACATGTTTATGCAAAAATTATGGTTATTACCATTGAAACAAAAGACCTCCCTTGGTTTGACAATTTATATTGACCATTCTGTGTGTTAGCTTTAATTAACTGACATATAGGGTGACCAACAGTACCTGAGACATACTTTGAATATTTTACTCCTTGGGAAGGTGATTGGTCAAGAACCAATACTTGCACTCCTGGCGATTAAAGTTTATTATAATTGTTTATCATGCCTTCTCTATTATTAATTGTTTGAGGCTTGATATCCCTCAGTAGCTACTAATTTCGAAAGGTCCTCTAATCCATCATTTCATCGAGCTTTGGTTCTTTGGAAAAGTAGACTGCTTAATTTCATTCATATGACCTTTTACTGTGTGGACAATTTTTCTTTTTTGTTGATTTTAAGTGCCTTAGGATTGTTTGATTCTATTTGTGATTAAGAATACCATTTTAAAACAAATACTTTTATCATTTTTTTATCGATCCGCCAGTCAC
Source organism: Larix kaempferi (assembly GCA_027924585.1). Lineage (NCBI taxonomy): Eukaryota > Viridiplantae > Streptophyta > Pinopsida > Pinales > Pinaceae > Larix > Larix kaempferi. The sequence continues at coordinate 7,922,258 of BSBM01000722.1, read as the reverse complement.
GGTGACAACGAGGTGAATCATCAGAATTTGAAGGCCCTGCTACATCGCGGACATGGATACAACAAACACAACCTTGTGACTTGGAAACTGAAAAACTTATAGATTAAATTAACAATAATAGATACTAACAACATCAAACTGTTGCTTGGGATTTCTCCCAAACATGTGCAAGGATGCACCTGCTAACTAGTAGTAGCAGTCTCAATAAAAATATGTAAAAACTAATGTAATATGATCTAACATTAACATGTGCAAATAAATAAACAACTAGATTTAAGAACATAAGCAATAAGATCTATGAGAAAAACAAGAAATTTAAAAAATTTGGTTTTGTATTACCTCAAATGGTGAAGATGGTGAGTTTTGAGCAGTTCCAAGGTTGAGATGCTCCAATGTCCAATGGTCTCTTCTTCTCCAATGCTTCAATGGGGATCTTCAAACTCGAAATGGGAGGCAAGGGCTCTCAAAGAGAATTTGGCAGCATAAGGATATAATGAAATGTGGATGGATAATGAGGAGCCCCTATCACCTTTTTATAGTTTTTTGGTGATGGGGAATACCATTATGGTTTAAGGAAACCAATGGTATTGACTAAAATGGTTTAGGTCTCTTTTTCCCCCTTTTTTATTTTTTGAATATTTTTTGAATATTATTCCCTTTTAATTGTTTTTTGGGAATTTTGGACCATTTTTTAGGGTTTTTTATGTTCTTTTGAGGAAAAATACATATTTTGAGGGGAAAAAGGGTGTATTATGGTCTTTTTGGTGACCTTTTGAAGGTTTTAGAGGCTCAAATGGTGGAAAAGGTGGATAAATGGGTCATGTGAATAAGAGAATGAGCCAGTGAGCACTTTTTGGGTGTTAACAGATTGCCCCCTAATGTGTGAAGGCAGGAGCTCATCGTATGGCCGATAGACATCATAGTTCTTTTGTCTTTTTCCTGGGGCTTGGAGAAGAGAAGAAACCAATTGGAGACTAGAACAACGACCCCTTGGAAGCTACAAAAACTGAAAAAATACATGGCCTCACAATGAATGAGGAATAATCTCTGATAATGGGCGAGGCGGGCATACCCATGCTCGTATCAAGACATATACATAACAATTAGGCCCAAGAAGGGGGACCTGAATAATACATAAAAATTTGTTGGTACATCATAATGAGTCAACTTCTGAGGAGTATATGTAACTGTATACTCGAGGGAGTATAAAACCGGGGTACATCTGAAAATTGTCGCCAAGCGCAACCCGGATATCCATAGGAAAATGTAACTGGTTGTTTCCTCAATTAGACTCTCAAATGTGGTAGAGTCAGGTGATATCCGGGGTCTTCAACAAATAACTGAAAGGACCGATACCATGTATGAGTCTCAACGATGCGATCAAGGTGTTGATGTCGAGCATGTGAGAAACAATCATTTGGAGAGGCACTGAGGACTCCTTTCAAAATGATCTGTAGGCACTCATCATTGATGGTGATGAGTCCAAGGAATAGGGACCTATGGGTCTATCATCTGGAATAGATTTGGTTGGTGTCAATAGAGGGAGACCGACAACTACCAAGGAAATGATGTTTCCTTGATAGGAGCGTGAGGTGTACAACTGAAGTGTGATAGTACTAATAGTAGGACTGACATACTGTGGGGATGTTGAATAATTGGGGTCATAGAGTGGGTGGACTCAAACTTCTTTTATTCAGAGCATGATGACATGGTTGACCTGGCAGCATAGGAAACTAACTTTTAGGTGTGGGGATCATAGTTTAAGGGATCAGGGGTATGTATTGCAGACTAGAGTGACTCTGGGGGACAAGTTGATGGATGCTATTGGGAGACTCTCAGGGTGACATACTGCAGAATACTCTGAACAAAGGCAACCATTATGGGGAAGATGCCATATGAGTAGACATGATCTGTTGTGGCGTCGAAAAGCACCGTTGGGTCCTTCTTCGTATTTTTAATGAGCTCCAAGAAGGGATAAAAGTGTGCTCTGAAATGATACTGTCCTATGGATTTATGTGAGCCCGAGACTGTTCATGCTCGTGAGTGCTTTCATTTTTAAGGAGTCTGAAAATGATAAGAAGACTCTGGATTTGTGGAGGAGTACCGTCCTGTGGATTTGTACGAGCCCAAGATGATGATTGCTTGTGGTTGCTTTCAATTTTAGAAAGTCTGAAAGCGGTAAGTAGACTCCATTGGTGTTCTTTTTCGTATGTTAGTCTCCAATGCCTGAAAAAACATAGACTGATGCAAATGGAGAACTCTTCTAGCCAATGTGACTAGAGTATTCATTTTTCGTAATTATTCTACAAAGTCCAGAAAAAGGGTAAACTTATACCAGGTAGACGCCCTTTCAAATACTTTTAGCGAGCATGAAAGGAAGCAAGATTGCTCGGCGATCTTTTCATTGTTTTAGGAATCAGAAAAGAGCTTAACAAAAACTCCCTAAGTGCCTTTTTTCGTAAAGGAATTGCTTGGCCCGAAAAAGGGATAAAATTATACCGAAAAAAAAAGGTATTGGTGAGAGCGAGAAATGATCTTGAGCATCGTCATGAGCGCGGAAAACTGAATCCGACGATATAAAGATCATAAAAAACGAGCAACAGCTGATGTGGCATGCAAACCGAGGCGACAAGTGTGTGAAAAAATGTCCGAAAAAATCTGGAGGTAAGAGAAAGAAATGATCTCAAGTATCATCACGAACGCGGAAAACTGAATCCGACGATATAAAGATCGTCAAAAATGGGCAACGACCGATGTGGCATGCAAACCGAGGCGACGATTGTGTGAAAAAATGTCCAAAAAATATGGAGGTGAGAGCGAGAAATGATCTCAAGCATCATCACGAGCGCAGAAAACTGAATCCAGTGATATAAAGAACGTTAAAAACAAAAAACGACTAATGTGGCATGCAAACCGAGGCGACGAGGGGCATGAAAAGTGCCTAAAACGGGACATGGTGGAATCGAGAAAAGGAGTGGACTATCGTGAAGTTCTACAATGGTAGGATGAAGACTAGGCATCTCGGCATAAGACCAGGTGAAGACATCTTGAAATTCTTGGAAGAGTTTCTTATAGGCTTGGGTTTCCTTTTCAGTGCAGGATGCGCCTAAAGAGATAAGCTCAAGTTTGCCGGGGGTGGTGGAGATGTCGATTTTTATGATTGGTGAAATGTTGGCCATGTTACCTTCTTCAAAGGATTCTGGAGCTAGGATAGGATCTTTGAACCAATCGACCTTGGTTGGTAGGAAGTCTTTGGATTGAACGGATAGTTCATTCGCCGTGGTGGAGATAGATGCCTCAGGGATGAACTATGATCGATGGTGCATATCATCCCAAGGGTATTCCGGTGCAGTGAGTGTTTCTAGGATTTCCTCATCGGTGCGGAAGTAGTGCGTCATTAAATCAATTGGTTCCGGCTTGTAGGTAGTTGAAATCATATAAATGGTATTGATTTCTTCTAAACGGAAAGATTCTGGGGGGAATATTTCCTCAATGAGTGGGGAGGATATCTCTAGGTCGGCATTACTCAATTCGTATAGTGCTGCTTTGTAATCTGGAAGATCGGGGCAGTGATGTGAGTAATGGTCGTAGATGTCATATATCTCACAAGGGTGGTTTGTGCACAATGATTTATCGCGAGGCTGAGGGGGTAGTTCTAGTTTGACAATTGGAACGTTAGTGTCATCATCCAACATATTCATGTGTTATTGAAGTGCTGGTAGTTGTGGACATTGATGGGTAGCATGGCCTATATCGTCACACAAAGAGAACTTAGGGAGCACATGGGTTGTTGGGGGATTCTTTGGCAACTTGGGAGTTGATGGGGTGGTGTGAGTTATGGGTCCAGTGGTATAGGTTTGTGGGATTCTGCCTCCATTGTAGCGAGATTGAGGGGGAACATAACTAGAGGTTGATGAAGTGGCCTCTGTTGGAGGTGGTCGGTTTTGGGGGTTTGGTACGCCAGGCGGTGGGTGGTTGGAAGTATTGATGGGTTGCACCGGTTGTAAAATGACATTCGGTGTCAGGGGAGGGGTTGGGGTAGGTAGGTACCACACAGGTAATCCTAATGTTAATCCTGGGAGATTAAGTGTAGCCATGACTAGTGTGCTGATGGCGCCTAAAGGGGGAAATAAAAATGGGATAGTATGAATTGGTGTGGCTTCTATGTGACTAGGTATTGTTCGAGGTTGTGGCAGTGGTTGAGTTTGTTGAGTATGCTGCTGTGTGTTGTGCGAGAGGGTGCACAAATCAGATATTTCGGTTATCCACGAAGGGGGTGAGAGAGATGGGAAAGTGGAGGTCATGGGAGTATCCAAATATATCATGGGTCCGATTGAGGAGACAAACGATGTGGGTGCACTCTGAACGGGTTGTTCGATCATAGGGAGAACATTTTTCAGGTGTTGTGAGGGCATTAGGATCATAGTATGTTATCTGGTCAATTTTGACTACGCGTCTTTCGTGGGGGAACATCATGAGGTGGAAGACGGAAGAAGCGAAAGCTTTCATTTTATACATGTAGCTTCATCCTAAAAGGAGATTGTAATCAAGTTGGGCATTGATGACCTCTATATCTATGAGAACCAGTTTTCCCCCAAGCTATACGGGCATGTTAACTAATAGGCCCTGCGGTTGAGCTGCACGACCATCGTAAGCTCGCAATGTGGTAGTGGAGGGCTGTAGTGTTGGGGATCCAAGTTTCTACCAAACAAAAGTCGACATAACGCAGGTGGAGGCACCTTCATTAATGATGCATCGATGAACAACAAGATTTCGGATGGATACAAAAACCTGAAAAGCTAGTGATGAAGGCAAATGAGGTTCGACTTGGTCTAAATCGAAAGCCATCATATTGGAGTCGTTAGGGTCTATGGCACCAATGGAGGATAACAACAATTTTCTCTGTGCAGGACAAGCTTTTAGGATTTCGAGAGCGGACATAGCAGCGGGGGACTATGCTAGGTCTTCTACGATGTTATAGTTTGAAGTTGCACAAGCGTTAGGGTTGTTGTTGATTCGTTGTAAAGGGAAGCGAGGTGCTTTTGGACCCCCGTCCATGGGCATATTAGGTATGTGAAGTGGTTGATTAGTTGGGAGGTTAATCGAAGATGGATCAAGGGACGTGGCCTTAGGAGCTGAGCTGTATTGATTTTGGCGAGTTTGAAGGTTGACATCATTAGCAAATGGTGATTTTTGGACTCTGTATGCTGGTAATCGGTTGCCACATAGGTAATTTGTTGCTATGATGCAACAGATCCTTGTGGGGGATCCATTGGACAAGTGTTTACTACTCCTTGGTTGGGTAGAGGATTTTGCAATATCATGGGTTGCGGTTGAGGAGGTGGTGCTAGTTGTGCAGCATGTCCTTGTCATCAGGCATCGTCGGTCCAGAGTTGACGTGCTCGATCCAAATGGGGGCAATTATGTGTTTAATGGTCGTAGACTCCGCAAATGGAACAAGGGTGGTTTTTTCTCAAATTAGGATTTTTGACCTGTTTTGGTGGATGATCAGGGTTTTGATTTGCAGGAACAGTGTTATTATTATTGGGAGGATTAGGTGGCTGTCCTCCTTGGTTTTGTTATTGGTTATTTCCGCGGTTGCGTCCCCTTCTGCGATTCTGTTGACCTCCTTGATTTCACTGGTGGTTCTAGTTTTGAGGTTGGTTTTGTTGTGCATATACGTGCCCTTGGGCAGTAGGTGGGTTTTTAGGTCATGCAGGCGCTGGAGCAGGCTGCGGTGGGTAGTAAGCAGGAGGGTTCTGAGGTGGACCTGGTGCTTGTTGCGGTTGTGGGTAACCTTGAGCTACTGGAAGTGTTGGAGCAAGAGGTGCTACTTATTGAGGATAATAAGCTGATGGTTCTTGTGGGTGAACTGGAGTCTGATGGGCCTACTAGTTATAATATGGAGGTGGCGCATAAGCTGATGGTGCTTTCCCATAACACTTCGGTGGACATGAGGGTCCATGAGTGTGGTGGGTGTGCATTACTAGAGCATACGAAGTTGTAGCTCCATAATGAGATGTAGCCCTAGAAAGGTCTAGGGCGTTATTTGTACTCATCATGGTGAAAGGTTTGTTTTGTACCCTAACCTGGCCGATAAACCGTCGGTGGCATGGGATTCCCCTAGCGCGTCATTCCGGGATGGATCGTCGTGCGGGGCGTCAGGTAATATTGTGTATAAATATCTAGACTGGGCATATATGAGGTCGAACTGCTGAGCTTTTAAAATGGCTTCTTCTTCCGACCGGGGTCGTTTAGAAGCTACATCTTTAGCTATGAGAGGAAGGAGTGATTTCAAGAACCAATCTAGAAAGATACGATCGTCTAGTTTGATCTTGCAGAGACTACGACGTTTGTACCATTCATGGATATGGTCTATGATATGGGTGGCCGTATTTTGTCTACAAGACAGTAATATTTCTACTCCTGCATCATAGCGTACAGGTAGTTGAAAGAACTGTAGGAAATTTGAGGCGAGGGATGTAAATGTGGGGTGCATCCCATGTGGCTGCTCAATATACCATTTGGCTGCAGAGCTAGTGAAAGTTCTTGGTAAAAGTCGGATTCGAATAGAATCATTGACTATGGAATTTGAGGAACACCATAGGTGAAATGACATGATATGGTTTTGGGGGTCTTGCCCAGCCTTTCCTTCAAATTTTGGGATGTCTGAGGGGAGCTTTGTGGGCATGGGGGGCCAAGTAGGGTCATGCCGGATGGAATCATTTGTTAGCCTAGCCAATTCTAGTAGGTTAAGGCTAGCCATAAATGGAAAACTGGTGTGTTGGAGAAAACTCACTATGGCTTGGGGTAGACCACAACAGATAGCTGACTACCATAAATTAACTCAATTCTCAGTACTATGCTATATAAATGACAATGCTAAGATAATGAAGAATATAACCAACCTTGATCCAAACGTTTGATATAGATCCCCATTGGATATTTTCAATCCATGCACTTGGATCTGCAAATTAGTCTTGACAACCAATATAACAAGTACATATAATATATAAACGGCATTAACATCATCAATAGTAATGGCCCATGATATAACAAGTAAATGCAACCAAATGTAGTATAAACAACATTTATAACATTAATGGATAAGAATATGAGTATTTCTATTAATAAACAAGAAGAAATACAATGTGATACGACCTCTTGCCGGCAACCAATCTGAACCAAGATCTGGATCAATCCACTTGTGCCTCCATCACTTCATTCCTCCATGGAATGGAAAACTCAAACTAGAGTAGGTGTTTGCAAGGTGAACATAAAGGGTTCACAGCTACAAGGATCAATGAGTGTAGACCCAAGATAGGGAAAAAATCCACTAGAGTTCTCTTGCTCTTCTTTTCCTCCCATCCATAAACCATATGTGCTCAATATATAGTCCTCTCAAAGGTAAGTGAAAGGACACATCGAGGCATTTCTTGGGAAGATGGAGAGTCAAAGGTCACCCAATAACCACTTTTTGGGAGTAAAAAGTAATAATCTAGTGATTTTTACCATTTTACATGCTACCCACGGGCTATAGTGATGCAACTCATGGGTATGCGCACTGTAATGATGCAGCAAGTGTACAAGGGAAAAAATAGGGAAAAATAGTGTCTGGGATATAAAATGGTTCTAAATCAGTGGAATGGATCCTCTAGGCCAAAGAGTGATGATTCTCACAAGGTGGAAGATTACGTTGTAACAAATGCTCCCTAATGTGTGAGGTCAGAGACTGATGCTACGATGGCCGAAATACATTATAAATATCAGTAGTGGAGTGATGGAGACACAAGTGGAAAGAGCAGCTCACTCATCATAATACAATAGTGTCCCTGAATACATGTCGGTAGTACAACAATCTGATACAATGGCCATGAATAGGCAGTACACAGTGAATACATGTCATAAGTGATCATAGCCATGATCCCTTTGTAGTAAGATATGGTCTCCTGCTAAAAAGGAAACAATTGGTGCAAACTGGAGGTACAAACTACTAATATCTGAGAGGTGATATCTCAGATGTAAAGTCATCATCATAAGTAGCATACTGAATGCCACTATCGCCTGGGGTCTTCTACACAAGTCTTCGATGGTGAAAGTCCCATCAAGTGAATAAAGGAGTTGAGGTCGAACTTGATGTGACATCGTCTGATTACCGGTCAATGATGTATACCATTAATAGACGCGAGATAACCCACCAATAATGAAAATGGGAATCAAGGCACATAGCATAATCATCAAAATGCGAATAGATGTGGTGAATTCGAACACTAAGATGAAAATATTGATTAGGGGACATTGATGTATTCCCAAAACTGTCGATGGCGAGAGAACCTGCCACTAATGACTGCAAGCCTCAAGGTACTCAACCGAACTCTAAGCCTCAAGTTCCGAAATAAATGGGTTGAAGTCGACGGAACGAGACTCGCTGGAAGGAGGGCATTAAGGCATCCCCCATTAACCAACATGAGGTACCAGCTACACTGAAAGATTTGGAAGAACTCAGGTGAAATAGACTGACTCAATAAGGATGGCCGACATGCAATAGTCAAGAGATATGAGGAGTGGCCGACTCTGGTTTCAAGACTTCCTTTGAACAAGAGCATGAGCAGATAGATAGAATTAGGCATCATAGACTTGATATAGACTGTGCAATGCAGGAGGCATTACAAAGGGCTCCATAATGACTGGAAGCTTAACCAATCGGTGGAGTAAACTGAGAAACACGTACAGCTCCTAAGGTCCAACCATAGTCCCAACTCATAATGTATGGAGTGGAATGAATGCTCTGTTAAAAGGCAACACAATAGCTACCAACAAGAAGTAGTAACCATAGTCCCGTCTGAATTTTTGGAATATTTGAGGTCATGCATGCGCTGGAGAAGGCTGCGATAGGTAGTAAGCGGGAGGGTTCTGAGGTGGACCTGCTGCTTGTTGCAGTTTTGGGTAACCTTGAACACTGGAAGTGTTGGAGCAAGAGGTGCTGCTTGTTGAGGATAATAAGCTGATGGTGCTTGTGGGTGAATCGTAGTTTGATGGGCCTGTTGGTTATAATATGGAGGTGGCGCATAAGCTGATGGTGCTTGCCCATAACACTGCGGTGGATATGAGGGTCCATGAGTGTGGTGGGTGTGCATTACTAGAGCATACGAAGTTGTAGCTCCAGAATGAGATGTAGCCCTAGAAAGGTCTGGGCCGTTATTTGTACTCATCATGGTGAAAGGTTTGTTTTGTACCATAAACTAGTCGAAAATACCGTCGGCGGCATGGGATGCCCTTGGCACATCATTCTAGGATGGATTTCCGGGCGGGGCATCAGTTAATATTGTGTATAAATATCCAGACTAGGCATATATGAGGTCGAACTGCTGAGCTTTTTAAATGGCTTCTTATTCTGACTGGGTTCGTTTAGAAGATAGATCTTTAGCTATGAGAGGAAGGAGTGATTTCAGGAACCAATCTAGAAAGGTACGATCGTCTAGTTTGATCTTGCAGAGACTACGACATTTACGCCATTCATGGATATGGTCTATGATATGGGTGGCCGTATTTTCTCTACAAGATAGTAAGATTTCTAGTCCTACATCATAGCGTACAAGTAGTTGAAAGAACTGTAGGAAATTTGAGGAGAGGGATGTAAACGTGGGGTGTGTCCCATGTGGCTGCTCAATATACCATTTGGATGCAGATCCAGTGAAAGTTCTTTGTAAAAGTTAGAGTCGAATAGAATCATCGACTATGGAGTTTGAAGAACACAATAGGTGAAACGACATGATATGGTTTTGGGGGTCTTGCCCAGCCTTTCCTTCAAATTTTGGGATGTCTGAGGGGAGCTTTGTGGGCATGGGGGACCAAGTAGGGTCATGTCGGACGGAATCATTTGTTAGCCTAGCCAAGTCTGGTAGGTTAAGGCTAGCCATAAATGGAAAACTGGTGTGTTGGAGAAAACTCACTATGGCTTGGGGTAGACCACAACAGACACTTGAATACCAGAAATTAACTCAATTCTCAGTACTATGCTATATAAATGACAATGCTAAGATAATGAAGAATATAACCAACCTTGATCCAAACGTTTGATGTAGATCTACGTTGGAGCTTTTCAATCCATGCAATTGGATCTGCCAATTAGTCTTGACAGCCAATATACAACAAGTACATATAATATATAAACGACATTAACATCATCAATAGCAATGGCCCATGATATAACAAGTAAATGCAACCCAATGTAGTATAAATAACATTTACAACATTAATGGATGAGAATATGAGTATTTCTATTAATAAACAAGAAGTACAATGTGATACGACCTCTTGCGGGAAACCAATCTGAACCAAGATCTGGGTCAATCCACTTGTGCCTCCACAACTTCAATCCTCCATGGAATGGCAAACTCAAACTAGAGTAGGAGTTTGGAAGGTGAACATAAAGGTTTCACAACTACAAGGATCAATGAGTGTAGACTCAAGATAGGGAAAAAATCCACTAGAGTTCTCTTGCTCTTCTTTTTCCTCCCGTCCATAAGCCATATGTGCTCAATATATAGTCCTCTCAAAGGTAAGTGAAAGGACACATCGAGGCGTTTCTTGAGAAGATGGAGAGTCAAAGGTCACCCAATAATCGCTTTTTGGAAGTAAAAAGTAATAATCTAGTGATTTTTACCATTTTACATGCTACCCGTAGGCTATAGTGATGCAACTTGCGGGTACACGCATTGTAATGATGCAGCAAGCGTAAAAGGGAAAAAATACGAAAAAATAGTGTTTGAAGGATATAAAATGGTTCTGAGTCAGTGGAATGGATCCTCTAGGCCAAAGAGTGTTGATTCTCACAAGGTGGAATATTATGTTGTAACAGATGTCCCCTAATGTGTGAGGTCAGAGACTGATGCTACGATGGCCGAAATACATTATAAATCTCAGAAGTGGAGTGATGGAGACACAAGTGGAAAGAGTAGCTCACTCGTCATAATACAATAGTGTCCCTAAATACATGTTGGTAGTACAACAATCTGATACAATGGCCATGAATAGGCAGTACAAAGTGAATACATGTCATAAGTGATCATAGCCATGATCCCTTTGTAGTAAGATATGGTCTCATGCTGAAAAGGAAACAATTGGCGCAAACTGAAGGTACAAACTGCTGATATCTGAGAGGTGATATCTCAGATGTAAAGTCATCATCATAAGTAGCATACTGAATGCCACTATCGCCTGGGGTCTTCTACACAAGTCTTCGATGGTGCAAGTCCCATCAAGTGAATAAAGGAGTTGAGGTTGAACCTGATGTGACATCATTTGATTACCGATCAATGATGTATATCGTTAACAGACGTGAGATAACCCACCAATAATGAAAATGGGAATCAAGGCACGGAGCACAATCATCAAAATGCGAATAGATGTGGTGAATTCGAACACTAAGATGAATCCATCAATCAGGGGACATTGATGTATTCCCAAAACTATCGATGGAAAGAGAAACGGCCACTAATGACTGCAATCCTCAAGGTACTCAACCGAACTCTAAGCCTCAAGTTCCAGAATAAATGGGTTGAAGTCAATGGAACGAGACTCGTTGGAAGGAGGGCATTAAGGCATCCCCCATCAACTAGCACGAGGTACCAGCTACGCTGAAAGATTTGGAAGAACTCAAGTGAAACGGGCTGACTCAATAAGGATGGCCGACATGCAATAGTCAAGAGATATGAGGAGTGGCTAACTCTAGTTTCAGGACTTCCTTTGAACAAAAGCATGAGCAGGTGGATAGACTCAGGCAACATAGACTTGATATAGACTGTGCAATGCAGGAGGCATTACAAAGGGCTCCATAATGACTGGAAGCTTAACCAATCGGTGGAGTAAACTGAGAAATAAGTACAGCTCTTAAGGTCCAACTATAGTCCCAAATCATAATGTATGGAGTGGAATGAATGCTCTATTCAAAGGTGACACAACAGCTGCCAACAAGAAGTAGTAACCATAGTCCCGTCCGTCTTTTTGGAATGTTTGATTTTTTTGGTCTTTTTCATATTTTGTGAAAGCTTGAAAAAGAATAAAATTGCTTATAGTACAACAAGTGAGGGAATGAGTGTCAAACAACGAGCAGACTAGTCCCAAGCAGTGGAACATACCTATGATCAATGCAACGATGCATGTGCAGGATGTGGACACTCGGGGGAATGTTCCCTCGGGGTAAAGGGTCATCAAGCTGCGAAAGATAAATTAAGGCTCTACTTGGCTCAAAAGGTAAAATTCTCAGGCACATGGCTAATAAGTGAGTAAGAGGGAGCCGGCACAAGGCTCAAGTGGTAAGCAGGATAGTGCAATGCAATCACAACTCGACATAAAAGGGGAGTCCTTTTTCATAAAGTTAGTCTCCTCACCTAAAAAAGTGTAAAATAATGAGAGAAGAACTCTTCTAGTCACGTATGACTAAAGTATACATTTTTCATAATTAATCCACAAAGGTCCGGAAAAGGGGTAAACTTATACCTAAGTAGATGTCACTTCAAATCCTTTAACGAGTCTGAAATAACAAGTATACTCGGCAATCTTGTTTGATTTTGAAAAAGTATAACAAGGGATTAAAGAAGAATTTATAAAAATATTTTTCGTAAAGGTTTAACGAGCCCGAAAAAGTAAACTTGTGACCTCCTTACTGTTTTTAAAGAGCTCAAACGAGATATGGAAGAATGCTCGTAATGAGAGCATATGAGTGTCAGGGACATGCGAGACTAGTTCCAAGTGCATGGGACAAAGCTATGCATAATGCAAGGAACATGAGCAAGATAAGGACACTCAAGGGGTATCTGCAAATTCGGATAGTAATAGGTTCAAATGCCTCATAATAATGGGGAGGCCTAAACCTATATGCAAGGTTCCGAATATGCCTGCCATGACCGAAGCAAATGTCGAAAAGGACCGGTAAACAAGTATAAGTCCAGCTAAGAATCTTGTCTCCAAGAAACATAAGTACTAAGATCATCTCTAAAACGTACGTAAAGAAAAATCTGATACAGGTGACTGTGGTAGAAAAATTTTCAACTTCACTATTATCACCTTCAGACATAATGCACATAGAGCTAACCACTGAAGGTGCCATAGTACCAATACCTGAGGGATCAAAATGAAGAGCAAAGCTGAAGGATGTGAAGGAATCTGCAGTGGCAAATTCATCATCACAGGAGTTGGAAATTCTAGAAGTAGAATCGAACTCATTAGGATCACCAATTTGCAGATCTATAGGAGAGTCTAAAGACTCATCACTAGGGAAATAAGGCTTTAATATCATACCGGGGCTAGACAAAACTATGCCTGGATCAAAATGTATGGCAGACTGTATTCTAGACTCATCTTGTTCAATAAGGTCAAGGGTAGGAGGGTAATGAGATCTATGATAAAGATCCCCCCACGGCTTGTCATCACCACTCATGGCCTCAATAAAAACTTCATCTGAAGGTAAAATACCGTCGAGGCAACCATGTGAACAAGATAGGTCAACTGCACATGTGGGAAGCATAACATGATCTTCCTCTATTGCCCATGAAGAAGAGAGATCAGAATCTGCAATGGCTGGTTGAACATGATGAGCAATCTTGACTGCAAATAAGGGCATATCCATCCCAATGTGCAAAACGTCTCTAGACGGGGAACTTGTGGAAGGTGGATCCCACGGATCACTAAAGTATGATGTCCGGAAAAGTACATGATTCAATGAGGAAGGAGCATCATCGGAGATGGTTCTTATGAAGGAGATTGGTGTAGGGAGGTCAAAAGATCCCATCAATGAAGGATACATTCCAACACTCATGTTACCAGTTGTTGGTTGAGAATGAGTAACCTGCGGGACTATGGATCCCATGGATGCTGTGGAAGGGGAATTAAGGAATTCCAGCTGATCGATGGTCACAATCTTTCCTTCGTGAGGAAAGTAGATAACTCTGAATACAGTAGATGTGACAGCCTTCATAGTGTACATCCAATTCCGACCCAGTAAAAGGTTGTAGTCGATGGGCGCATCAACCACCTCGACTTCAATAGGCACAAATTCACCTCCCAAGAAGACAACAAGGGAAGGGATGATTCCATGCGGCTTAAATGACCGACTATCGAATGCAGTGAGTGTGGTTCTAGACACGAGTAGGGGAGGAGAGACTAGAGATTTCCAACAAGTTAACGACATTACTGACGCAGAGGCACCTTCGTCAACCATCGTACGTTTGACAAAATTTTGAAGGAACGCCACCTGGATTTGAAAAGCCACGTGTTAAGGTAAGCGAGGTTGAACATCAGTAGTGTCGAACTTGATAACATTGGGATTTCCCCCATCCTGAACTCCTAACACACTCAAAAGGGCATGCTTTTGAGAAGGATAGGCCTGCAAAACTTCAAGAGCCGACATGGCACATGGAGTTTGGCCCAAGTCTTCCATGATGGAGTAATTATGGGTAGCTTGAGCATTAGGATTATGCGTAGAGCGCTTAAGAACACCTTTCGGTATCCATGTCATATTAGAGGGCTTCTTGATATGCAAGGAATTGTCAGGAGGAGGGGGAGGCTCACTCCCCATATTAGGTTGTGGTGCACCATAATCACGTTGACAAGTGGCAACACTAACCTCCGATTGAACCATATTCACACATCCATAACCACCAGTATTGGAAGAAGACGTTGCCGTCTCAATAGGTCCATAACCAATGGTAGGAGCATGCGAAGCCATGTTTTGATGATGAGGAAGGGGATCCTTTAACATAGTTGGGATCTGTGCCAAATGCTTCGATGATTCTTCGATTCAAGGACATAAGTGAGTAAGATGATCTTTTCCGCAGAGATTACAAGGAAACTTCACCTTACGCCTAAGTTTACAGTCCTCACCATCATTTCCGCCTTCCCGAGGAGGGTTGGCATTATTTTTACGAGGGGTATTTCGATTACTATTGTTGTTCCCATTGTTTCCACCCTTACGGTTGTTTCTCCCCTTTTTCTTACCACCAGGTTGTTGGTTACCTAATTGGTTCATCGATTGCACACTGTGTACATCAGACGACGGGGTGGAAGTGGACAAGGTGTGAACCTGTCCGGGAGTAGATTGGTTTAGCGAAAATTTTTGCATTTGATTAGATACCAAATATACAGGGAGAGTGCTTCAGATCCTATGATGCCATCGGCATGTGGTCCAAGAACTGATTGAGGCTCATGGTGTGTTCACGGTGCGTCAGGAATAATGTCATACAAAATGCTAGACTGAGAGTATAATAAGTCTAACTGCTGGACTTTCAAGATGGCTTGTTCCTCAGTCACAATGTTAGACATCAAAACATCCTTAGAAATGTATGGGAGTAGATACTTGAGGAACCATTCCAACAGAAACTCTGGAGGAATGTTGGCTTTCACTAACCTCTTCCGTCGATGCCACTCTTGAACATGGTCAGAAATATGTGTAGCTTTGTTCTGACAGAAGGTAGATAAAAGTTCAGTACCGGTATCATAGCGAACCGGCAACTGAAAATGATCCAAGAAAACCAAAGCGATCTCGTTAAAACCCCTATAAGTGTTTCTAAGAAACTCAACATACCACTTCGTGGCTGCCCCCGTGAGGGTGCGTTGAAATAGTCACAATCTAATGGAATCGTGATTCAATGAGTTGGAGGAGCACCAAAGGTGAAATGTCGTGACATGATCTCCCGGATCCTCACCACCTTTCCCCTCGAACTTAGGAATGTTAGAAGGGAGTTTGGTAGGAACCGGGGGCCAACTAGGGTCATGACACACCGGATCATTCGTGAGCTTCGAAAGATCCAGAAGATTCAAATGTGCAAGGAACTAGAGCTACGGCTAGAAAGCTTGATTATAAGCTCCCATAAAATGTTGGTTGAATGGAACCGAATTATAAGGTGGACCAAAAGCTTGACCATGACCATTAAACTGCTGATAATGTGGTCCTGACGGACCATAAGTTTGACTATGGCCATAAGGTTGATAACCTCCTCTAACCTGACCGGTGTGAGGGTAAGTAGGTATATAAGTGTTTTGGGCGCCATATTGGGGTGGGTTGTACTGATGGCCAGCACCGACTGTGTTGGAGTAAGGTTTGCCACCATAAGTATGGGGCATATACGTACTATTCGTAGCAGGAACTGAGTTGTAATGACCATAATGGTATGGTATGTTCCCACCCCCAGCGTTAGGATCGGCGTGAGCAGTCATGTGGTGACCATAAGCATGAGATGTATTCCCAACCCCAACATTGGTGTTATTGGTAGCAGGAATAGTGGCATTATGACTATGTGGATAGGATATATTCACACCTCCTGCATTAGCATTACTAGTCGCGGTAGCGGATGCAAAAGTATGTGGCATGTGTCCACTACCGTGGTTGGGAGGAGCATTAATGTTTGCGGAAGTAGTCTTGGGTTGATGAATAGCAGCATGTGTATTAGGTGGTGGATGACGAGTTGTATTGCGGACAGTGTTCCTATTAGGTTGGGTAGCCCTAGGAGGTGGTTGTCTTCCAACATTAGCATTGTTAGGAGGAATCCGATTGGTCCCTATACTATGTGTGTGAGTGGACAATGTAGTGCCCCCAGTGAGGGTATTGACCCCAGGGGGTACAGTATGGCTAACACCGTGACTAGTGCCAACGTGACTACCAAACATAGTGGAAGGATCAACTGTACTATAATTAGGCATACCAAAAGAGAATGTTGTTGGGTTGAGCGTAGGACTAGTGTCGTCATGTAACTCTGGCATCCCATGTATATAATTATGTGGAAACGAAGGATCGAATGGGTCGTCCTCGAGTGGATCCAGACCAAACAAACTATGTTGAGTCTCAGGTGGATCACCCCCCCATGCCTCATGAGGAGTAGGGGTGTCTGAAGTGTGTTCGACTCTACCCGATGGAGTTGTAGGTATGTCTTCAGTATCAGAATGCGCAGCAGTCATGACGTCTAGGACGTATGTTTCATAAGAATCCGAAGACTCAGAGGGAGCCCGCCGGCATCCCCTAGCAACGCGGTGTGAAAGCTCGGCAGGTTCTAAACCAGCCAACTGACGGGATCGGCGGAGAGTAGAACTCCACGCCACGATATCTCCGGAGAGAATATAGAATCGAAACGTCCCCTAAAGGCCAACTATTGATCAAAACAGTAAATCAAAAGCACACACCTAGAGAAACTACAGCCAAGAGCAGACAAACAGAGTGGCTAAATGAGCTCTCAACACTAGAGCCGGTATGTCTCGCCTAGGAGAGGCTTGAGACTCCCAAACTATATCCAAAGGTAACATAATCAGTTATAACGGCCCCTAGACTTCACTGCGTGCACAGGGTCAAGTCCCTATACAACAGCAACTTTGTTGTCCGACCCCTATCTGACTCAGGACACAAACAGTATAACCATTGCAAGTACCCTATGCGATACCTAGGTAAGGCAACTATGGTCACTTCAATATAACCAATGCTCATGGGGACAATCGTAGGTGGGATTCATCGTATGGGCAGGGTAGCTAAGCCCGAAGCACAAGAGGACGAACCTCCGGTGCCCCAGATATGAACAAACCCTGGAAATATCTCCCACGTTCAGCCGGTATCAGAGGGATATCTCTTCAACCAACGTCTTGTGACCCCGTGCTTAACTCTGGCTTGAGTAGAGCTTCCTGAGAACACCGATATATACCATGGATTCGTCCACTCCCTGGTCAGACACCTAATGTTTCGTCTAGTAGTCTTGGATTGTTAACTCACAATGATATATTCTAAGACTCTAAACCTATGCTAGTTGGTGTACCCTATAAATAAAATCGGTCTAATCAATTTTAAGATTAAGCGTTAATTTTAATGGTTGTGGTTACTCAAGGGATATAATCGTGAAACTAGTGATGTGTATGACTCAATAGTATGCAAAATCGTCAAATCCTAGACTCATCTATCCAATGAAAGCAATGCCACTAACATGCAAAATCAATCCAACGGTTTCGAAATAAATATGCAATCCTTTTATATTTTTCGATGCACAATCAGAATCTAAATGAATGCAGAAAGCACTCAATGCAAGATGCAGTACATAAAAGCAATTTTTTTGTATTTTCTCTTATAAACAAAAGGAAAATGCAAAACTATATGTATATTTTTTGTATTTTTCAATATAAAGAAATGAAAAATGCAAGCAAAATCCTACTATCTAGTCACTGATATGCCAAGGAAATCGCTAAGACAACCCAGCAGATACCAAACAGTAAGACTCAGCCAACGAAATGAGCTCAAAAGGAAAAAACCAACAAGGCTAAATCCAAAGATGGGTAAAAAACCAACAAGGCTCAACCAAGAGAGAATAAGAGTTCTGGTCACAACCAAGGCATGGAACAGTCAAGAAATAGGCCAACAAAGACTCAGGATCATCCAAAGCCAACCCAACAACAACCAAAAGTCATAAATCCACCAAAGCCCCGGATTTGTACGCTACTGCCAAAGGAAAACCTGTGGGTACCCGCAAGCAGTAGAGTAAACAGAGGTGGGTGTACGCGGGCAAAGCTAAGCTAGCATGCAAGTAAGGAAAGGAAAATGGGAAAACAAAGACTCCAATGGCTCAGAAAAAGCAAGTTTTCTATAGTGTATCTCAATGGAAAATAAGTGACACAGAGCTTCGACAAACAACAACTCTAATTAAGAACTAATGCTCAAAAATTCCCAAAAATAGATGTTTTCCCCAGCGGAGTCGTCATTTCTGTGTTGGAGAAAACTCACTATGGCTTGGGGTAGACCACAACAGACAGCTGACTACCAAAAATTAACTTAATTCTCAGTACTATGCTATATAAATGGCAATGCTAAGATAATGAAGAATATAACCAACCTTGATCCAAACGTTTGATGTAGATCCCCGTTGGAGCTTTTCAATCTATGCACTTGGATCTGCAAATTAGTCTTGACAGCCAATATACAACAAGTACATATAATATATAAATGGCATTAACATCATCAATAGCAATGGCCCATGATATAACAAGTAAATGCAACCCAATGTAATATAAACAACATTTACAACATTAATGGACGAGAATATGAGTATTTCTATTAATAAACAAGAACAAGTACAATGTGATACGACCTCTTGCCGGCAACCAATCTGAACCAAGATCTAGGTCAATCCACTTGTGCCTCCACCACTTCAATACTCCATGGAATGGAAAACTCAAACTAGAGTAGGAGTTTGGAAGGTGAACATAAAGGGTTCACAACTACAAGGATCAATGAGTGTAGACTCAAGATAGAGCAAAAATCCACTAGAGTTCTCTTACTCTTCTTTTTCCTCGCGTCCATAAGCCATATGTGCTCAATATATAGTCCTCTCAAAGGTAAGTGAAAGGACACATCGAGGCGTTTCTTGGGCAGATGGAGAGTCAAAGGTCACCCAATAACCACTTTTTGGGAGCAAAAAGTAATAATCTAGTGATTTTTACCACTTTACATGCTACCCGCGGGCTATAGTGATGCAACTCATGGGTACGCGCACTGTAATGATGCAGCAAGCATACAAGGGAAAAAATAGGGAAAAATAGTGTCTGAAGGATATAAAATGGTTTTGAGTAAGTGGAATGGATCCTCTAGGCCAAAGAGTGTTGATTCTCACAAGGTGGAAGATTACGTTGTAACAACTCGGGGAGGGGTATGATGTTGTCATGGGGGCATAAGTGCTGCTAGTAGCGTTATGTATTAGGCCACTGCCCCCTAGGGGGATATTTTCCATGGGAGGTATGTGCCCTCCACCCATTTGAGTGTGGGAGGGGCCCACGCCACCAAGTGCAATGGGAGTCATAGATGGGTTGGGAAGATGTCCAAGAGGTGTTGGAATCTGAGCGGTAGCGGGGAAAGTAGGTATAGTCGCCATAGTGGGCATGCCTAGGTTAGGTGGGGGTCTTATATTGAGAAGGGGTCCCATGTTAGGCATACCTAATGGAGGTGTGGTAGTTGTGGCGACCATGGTGTCCGTTGTGGTGGCGGGGGTGGATGATGTTCCACCAATAGTCCCTATGAAAAATTTGTCATAATGCGAACCAGCCATGGGGCTAGTGGGTGCGGTGTATGCAGGGTTTTTGGATTTTGCCTCAGAGTCAAATGTGAAATGAGGCACATCAAAATCGAATGACGGGGTTCCGTGCCGATGACGTGTGGAGTCAAGGGAACCGTAATGCGGGGGTTCACCCCGGAAACATCAAGAACGTCTCGGGGACTCAATGGTGACAGTGGTGAAATAAATCTACTAGGTGGTGATGAGTAGAAAGCTCGAAATCCCTAATGAAACCATGTGTGCAAGAGGGGAGCATAAAAAATAATGGAACTCAGGCCAAAAACCAAACTCAAAACACTTACTATAACAGTTGTGCTATAGTAAGTGAAGCAATCAAAAAATGTGGTCAGAAAACCAACATGCAAACGGCTCCTAAAAATAGAAAAAGGTGTACTCACTAACCAAAGGGAAGTAATGGAGCATGCAAACACCTAACTAAAAAATATTATGACTCAACAAGGTATATCCTCTGCAAGGTGATGAAATCCAAGTCAGACAATATAAATTGTAGAACCAAAGGCTAGATATCCCCCTACCGGGAGGGACACCGGGTAGACAATCGTATAAGTTTGGCCACTAAGATACCCCATTCATGACATATTCGGTTGGGTGAATCTGCAGCTCTTGTTCTATCACCGTTGTACTCCCATAAGGGTGGTCCAATGAGAACAACAAGTAGGTAGCCTTCGGTTATTGAATGGATTGCGGTATTCCACTCAGGCTTCCGGAACCAGTCTGGCTACTTCAACCCTCCTAAGGGAGAGGCCTTCCGAATTTGTTTTAAACCGTGTCAACAAATAAAAAGGGATTTTGGTATCCTAAATGTCAACCACTATGTCTCAACATGAAAAATGAGTGAGGGGTGTTATTTGGATACTTATCCCCTCAGTTCTACCTAGCTACAAAATTATTTTGTTGTTCCTCAAGTGGGGTTAGAATGTTTGTTTAATTAAGAGGATTTTTAGGCTCACTTGTAATTATTGTGATAGATTGTGTGTTGGTGTGGGTGTATACCAAAACAATTTGCCTCGCATGGGCGATTCAATCACAAACTAAAATAATGATTCCAATTTGCGAAAAATGAAAGACGTTTCAAATGTAAATGCTTTAATAACCTTTTCAAAAAATATGGATTCTTTAAAAAGTTTTGTAAGGTAAAGCAAATAACAGATGTAAAAATAAATGGATTTTTAAAGTCTTTCTTGGGAAAAATATTGAGCAATTTAGAAATATGGTTCTAACCTTGCAATGTATGAAACTTACAACCTCAGAAAACTTAACAAATATTTCTTTCAATTTAATTGAAAATTTTCAAAAAGATAAGTGAAGCATATAACCGAATATAAATTAATAATGTTGCAATAATGACACAGTAGGATGTAAAAAATTGTAGAAATTAATGCTGAAAAAATGGGCTGATTGGGCAAAAATTTCTGGAAAATATTGTTCGAACTGAAACAGGAAATATCGCGGCTGTGAGGCCAAAAGCTGTGATGAGCCGCACGGCAATGTGGATGAAAGCCGCAATGTGTATCGTGGGGTGGTGGCCAAAAGCCGTGATGAGCCGCGTGGAAAAATGTCAAAAAGTCACGATGGACCACGGGGGAAAAGACCGCCCAGCTGCGATGGACCACGAGGAAAAAAGCCGCATGGGCGTGATGGGACACGCGGAAAATAGACGAATAGCTGCGATGGGTCGCGCGGCTGTGGATGCAAAAGTCACGATGTATGGACAGAAAAATGGTCGATGAAAAACGAACCCAAAAATTGAAATTTTGGGTTGTTTTGGGCTGCAGAAATGGCCAAGGGCTAGGACAGCTATCAAGAAGCTGACTAGTATGGCAGATCTACAATTTTAAATGGGAAAAACGACTAAAATAAAGATCTAAAGCAAAGATTTAAAGTTCGAAAACCAGCAGAGTTGCCAAAAACTGTTGCTTGGGATTTCTCCCAAGCATGTGCAAGGATGCACTTGCTAACTAGTAGCAGCAGTCTCAATAAAAATATGTAAAAACTAATGTAATCTGATCTAACATTAACATGTACAAAGAAATAAACAACTAGATTTAAGAACATAGGCAATAAGATCTATGAGAAAAACAAGAAATTTAAAAAATTTGGTTTTGTATTACCTCAAATGGTGAGGATGGTGAGTTTTGAGCAGTTCCAAGGTTGAGATGCTCCAATGTCCAATGGTATCTTCTTCTCCAATGCTTCAATGGGGATCTTCAAACTTGAAATGGGAGGCAAGGGCTCTCAAAGGAAATTTGGCAGCATAAAGATAGGATGAAATGTGGATGGATAATGAGGAGCCCCTATCACCTTTTTATAGTTTTTTGGTGATGGGGAATACCATTATGGTTTAAGGAAACCAATGGTATTGACCAAAATGGTTTAGGTCTCTTTTTCCCCTTTTTTTCTTTTTTGAATATTATTCCCTTTTAATTATTTTTTGGGAATTTTGGACCATTTTTTAGGGTTTTTTATGTTTTTTTTGAGGAAAAATACATATTTTGAGGGGGAAAAGGGTGTATTGTGGTCTTTTTGGTGACCTTTTGAAGGTTTTAGAGGCTCAAATGGTGGAAAAGGTGGACAAATGGGTCATGTGAATAAGGGAATGAGCTAGTGAGCACTTTTTGGGTGTTAACACAAACAAATACTAAAACTTCACCATTATCTAACAAAGAAAACACAGAAATTGTTGATAATATTGCTCCAATTGAAATTGAAACACTAAAGAACAACACAGCTACTCACGTAAAACCACCTTTGAAAAATATTTCATACCTAGTGGTACTTCACATCAGTGAGTCATTGGATTATATCAATCCTCTTTTCAGTTATTGGAATAACATGCAAAATTCAACACTTGAACCTATGGCTTCGTCAGGAGCACAAGGGACTACATCATCACAACCTCAAATAGTTGTTGGAGGTAGCAATACTTCCAATTCAGACTCTACATCAATCCCAACAATTAGTGTACATGTTATTAGCACAAGTTCAACTAGCACTTCAGTGCCAATTGGTACAGTTTCGAGTTCCAATCCTAGAAGTACATCCACTTCATATGCAGGGATCCCTACTGGAGGGCGTGCCTTACTAAATATGGGTTTTACATATGGTTTGGCTAATCAAGGTAAAAAAAATCAAGGAGTAAACCAAAATATTCTTGGTATACCTAACATTATTCCAAGTTGTACTTCTGGGGGAAACCCTTCACCATGAATGTTAATATTCCTAGTGGAACGAATGGACCATGGAACAGTAATGCAAATTGGGTTTATGCTCCACAGATTAGTGGAGATGCCTTGGGAAATCATCCTCCAAATTTTCCTAACAAAAATCCTGGAGGCAATCCCATACCCCCAACAGGTAGCACGCTAGAGGTCAATCCACCTATCAACCCCATTCCGCAATGGAGTGGGAAAGTTCCAGGAATTAACGAATCTTCTTGGGCACCACCCCTATAGGGGGTCAATCAACCTTCGAATCCTATCAAAACCAAGGAAACAATCAATGGAGTGGTCAGATTCCGACAAGTAACCAATCTTATAAGGGCCCACCTCCGCAAGGGGGAAATCCACACATTAATCATATCCCGCAATGGAATGGTCATGTTCCATCGAGTAACCAATCTTATTGGAACATACCTCTGCAAGGGGGAAATACATACATGCATCTTGTTCCACAATGGAATGGACAACATTCAGGAAGTAACCAATCTTTTTGGATGCAAACTCCGAAAGGAGGAAATCCTCCTTGGAATTCTTTTCAAACCTAAGGACAACAAAAATGGATCCATCAAGCTTCACCCACATATCAATCATTTGCTATGAAACCAGTCAAATCACCATTTCTAGCAGCGTTGAATCTACCGGATTTATCCCAGCTGACTAATGACCTTGTTCTACATTTGAATGGGTGGCCAACCATACCAACTAAACTACCCTCAGACATACCCAAGTTTGATGGAAAACCAGGGGAAGATCCATCAAATCATGTGATGACATTCCATTTGTGGTGTTCATCCAATTCCCTAGTTGATGATAGTATTAGGTTAAGGTTGTTTCAACGGACCTTAACTGGAACCGCTGCGAAATGGTACATTGAGTTTCCCAGCAATACATTCACGGAATTTTCATCTTTAGCTATGGTCTTTCGGACACCTTTTCAATTACCTATCCGATATGAGATGGGTACAAAACTTTTGAATTCACTTAGGTAGTCCAATTCTACTCAAATATCAAATCATATCCATGAATGGAGGAGGTGCCGAAGGCTTATAAAAGATGAAATATTGGATCAATTCTTAGCATATTGGTTCATAAAATCACTATTACCTATGCTTGCCAAATATGTAGCCATGTCAGGAGGCATGACTAAAGAACAATTCATTCAGAGTGCTCAATAGATGGATTTGATATATTCCCAATCAAGCACACTTTATGATTTAATACCACATTCTGTAAGACCTATGTCTCATCCATCTAGGTCACCAAAAGGACCTCATACCAATGGCGTAATTGGATACATGAACCAAATTGAACAAATTACCCATCAATTGGGACAAATGTATGCTCAGACTTCACAACCCACAACTAGCCAAGTAACACAACAATCTACAACTCCCACCCAAACTTCTGAAGTACTTATGGTTCAAACTAAGGACCCAAAAAGAAAAAAGGAGAAACAAAAAAAGAATCCCAATGCTAATTCTAGGACAGGAGAAGCACCTAAGGTGAATAATCCTACTGGAGGCAATCAGGAGAACCAGAAAAACAAATACCCTTGCAATATTTTCCAAGGGGATCATCCTACTCACCTTTGTACTCACATGGATTATATTCATCGAATGTTGGCACAACGAGGAGGGAAACAACAACTTGTCGTCCTAACTCAAAATCCCCCCCAACAACAAAATATGGTTTCTACGGTCCTTGTACCTCCCCCAGGAGGGAACCAAGCAAACCCCCCACAAGAAGGGAATCCCCCCAATGCTAACATCTTCACGATTAGTGAACATGAAATAAACATTCAAACAAGGGCTCGTTTTTATGACATACCTTTGAATTATGCATAAACAATTGGATCTCATCCTACTAGTTCTCTAAAAATTGAGAAACAAACCATATGCATAGTACCTCGACCTCCAAAAGGGGTTTTCTGTAGAACAACACACAATCCTAATGCGCGAGCTGCTCAAAACTACAATGTGGTTGAAAAATTAGCTTAAGCTCCTTGTGCAATGTCCGGCTTGGAAGTTTTGCAAAGTTGTCCTACTCAATGAAAGGTACTATTTTCTACTATCGGTGTTATTGATCCATCTGACAACAATTTTATAACTTTTGTTATAGAACAAAGCATTCCATCACAAATCACATTTCAGATTAAAGTGACTTCACATGGTAAGAAAAATTTTCGAACCGTTGTGGATGAAGGAGACTCAACTTGTGGCATGTCACTAGCATGTTGGAAAGATTTGGGATTACCCACCCTAGTACCATCCCATACAATACTCAAATCATTTGATGGACATTTTTTCCCTCCTCATGGACTTATCATGGCTTTCCGAGTTGAACTGGTAGGTAAAACCGTTCAAGTAGATGTTGAGGTAGTGGATGCGCCCATAGATTACAATTTTCTGTTGGGACATAGTTGGATACATAATATGACGGTTGCAGTCTCTTCAGTATTATGAGTTATTCAATTCTCCCACCAAGGTAAGATTGGTGGGGGAACCGAATACCTCATGTTGTAAGACTCCTACGTCTGATCTGGATAGGCCACTAAAAGGACCTCATACCGATGGTGTAATTGGATACGTCAACCAACTTGAACAGATTAACCAGCAATTGGGACAAATGTTTGTTCAGACTTCACAACCCACAACTGGCCAGGAAACGCAAGAATCCACAACTCCCAATGGACAAGTATTTGATATTTTTCTATCCATGTGCTATTAAGCCATGGAACATTGTAAAATGATGTAAATATTTAATATTGCAATAAAATACCAAAACTGGCTATGGGAGAAACTAATCAGAGGGGGCCATGTGTATTCCACTAGGGAGTGGTGAGGGGGATTGTGGGGTTGAACCATATGCTTCCAAATTTCATCTTGTGAACCCATTTGACTTTCTTTGCTGACATTTAATTCTGTGTACGAAAGTTGTTGAAGAAATCAGTCCATGGCTTCAATGGAGCATGGGAAACCCAGAAATTCGTATAACAGGTATGGGCTCTGTTTCCTTGACCCACAAGTCACTCGACTTCATGGGAATTCGTTCTTCCTCATTCCCATTCCATTTTTTAACATCTAAGCTTCAGTTTCCATCCATTACACAGACCGAACAGTGAAAAAAACCAGAAATCGCAACTTTGCATGAACCCACGTTTTGAAGTGCCATAAACGCCCAGAATTTCGTGTGGACAATGAAATCCAATGGGGGATCCATAGACATGAACCTTAGGGAGAATTTGAGATTTTTAGACACCCCAAAATCCATAGAAAAACCTAGTTCTAATAGCCCAAAAATCCAATTACGGGATTGAGTCATTTGGTCACCGAATTGTGTGAATCCAAGCGTGAATGACAGAACAGAGAATAGAACAGAGGTTGGGATTGCTTGATAAACCTAGTGAAGGCTAGAATATCAAGGATTTAGAAGCTTGGACCTTTCTATGCCCACCCTGAAGAGAACCGCAAGGAAGGAATGCCTGAGGGACTGTGCAGCAGAGAAGGGGACCTTCCTTGTGTTGGGTGTGGTAGGTATTGTGGGTACCATGACTATTTGAGTTTAGTTGAAATGCATGTAGCTCTGTGGTTGAGCTCACTGGATTAGCATCCTCCTGTTGTGTCTCTTGCATGCTTGATAAACCCAACTGTGTGTTGGCTTAGCATGACTGTTTGTGTGAAACCATGGCTGTGAGTGAGCCTGTTTAGTTCCTCCTTAGTGGATACACATCCCAGCTTGGGGGTGGTCTCTCAGCTGAAAGAATACAGGATGGATAGAGACCTATGGTTGGGTTGAACGTTGCTCTCACATAGCCAATTGCTTGGATAGTTCATTTTAAAGATAAGTATTATCTATGTGTTTATAATTCTGTAGTGTTTTAATTATTGATGATTGTTATGATTATATGTTGAATGCATGATGCACTTGTGTGTGGATGATGTTTATTTCCGTTGTGATTATTGAGTATGATCTGCACACAAGTTTTTATTTATTATGAATTTGTTAGCAACGTACGGGGTCGAGTTTCCCAAATAAGCCCCAGAATGTTAGTCATATTTCCTTCCTTGCATCGGATCGATGGGAGGGGACGTGACAGAGTGGTATAAAATCCCATGTTGCAGCACTGGGGTTGTTTGGGCAAACTGTTAGTTACAGGCAGATATCAGAATGTTTTAATGTGGTATTGAAGAAGATTGGGCGACATTTTGATTAGAAAAATGACAGAATCAGAGTTCCCAAGTGTGGAAGGGGATCACACTAATGCATAGATCTCTCCAAGAGCTTTCTAACGGTACCAGACTCTCCTTATTTGGTTAAAGGACGAGGGAGATACGAGCTCTCAAAGTTTTCCGGAATTGAGGTGTTTCCGCAATTGCGGATTGCGGAAACGTAAAATTTTCGAAATTACATTTTGGACTTCCACATTTCCGAACCCGCATTGCAGATTGCGGAAACGTTAAATTTTCAAATTTTTCGTTTTGGCATTCCGATTTCCGCAGTACGGATTGCGGATTGTGGATTGTGGAAGTGACATTTTCGAATGTCAAAAATTTGGCTTTCCGCATTTCTGACTTTCGCAGTACGGATTGCGGAAGTGACATTTTCGAAGGTTAAAAATTTGGCATTCCGCATTTTTGACTTCCACAATATGGATTGCGGATTGCGAATTGCGGAAGTGACATTTTCGAAGGTTAAAAATTTCGTGTTCCGAAGTACGGATTGTGGATTGTAGAAAGGGTATTTTCCAGAGTTGGAAAATTGGCATTCCGACTTCCACATTGTGGATTGCGGATTGCGGATAAAAAAAAAGTATAGAGCCTGAAACCCGATTTTTGGATAGCAGGAGCATGTGGAATCAAAATTGGATGCATTGTATGGCGTTCTAAGTCCATTAACGAAGGCCATGAAAGAACCAGAGAGGGTCCCGAGCCCATTATGCTCCAATTTGGCATAAAATGGGAAATAATGGTTTTTACAAAGTAGAGTCCCGACGCTTGACTGAAGGTCGGATTGAGATGAAATCGATATGAAGCGGCCATGGAGCAGGAAAAATGTTAAGTTTGGAAGCTTGGAGCCAAAATCCAAAGGATGTGGAGTTGGGGTGAGCGAGAAGGCCAAAAAGCATTATCCCGGGCCACCTTTTGAAGATTTTGAAAAGCTTGCAGTGGATGAAAGCGACCCTAGTATATTTAGGATTCAAGAAATTTACTAAACTCAATATTTCCTATTCTCATTAAAATGGATATTTTCCATTAGACAGAGATTTTCCATAAATGCTCAGTTTGGAATATAGCCATTTTTTGCCAAAATTTTGAAATTTTGGAAAAAGTTAAAAGTTAGAAATAGTCAAACCCAGAAATTTAAAGAATATGAATGGCACATCGGAACAGAGATCCGAAGGTTTCTGAGTGTTCCTTTTTATAGGGAATAACTTTGTCTGATAGAAAAGTTTTCATGATTCCTCCCATATTTTCTTTTGCAAGTGGTTGAAGTTGGCATTTCAGACCAAAATACAACTGTGTAAAAGTGCAGAATTTTGGTAAAAATTGTCATTTTTGGAGTAATGCGATTTCCACACTCGAAGTCAGAATGAGGCATGTGGATAGGAATTGGAAAGCTTATGCAACAGGGGACAGTGGTTCATTACCATAAATTGAATGGGGTTTTCATATATCATAGATATGTAGAGTAAAAAAGTGTCAGTGACTGTTTTGACAAATTGTTGTCAATATGGGCAATTTCCAAAATTGCATGAATGGGCAAAATAAATGAAGGCATAGAAGCTCTGAGAATTATTCCATGAGTGTAATTATGTTAAATAATGATGTTTTATGTTTCTATATGCATTCTTAATATGTCTAATAAATATTTTCATAATGCACAGTGATTGCAGCTGATAAGATTTGAATAGTTATAGCTGAGGCAACATACAGGGAAGGGGGTCTCCAAAGGAAAAAGGTGACCATGAATGATGCTCGGGATCCGTATGAGCATGATGAAGATGTGCTAGGAGAAAATGTGCAAGAAGAGAATGTTGAAACAATCCAATGTGAGAAGGGAGCAAATAACTCCTCGGAATTTGGTTGAGACCATGGTAAGCTTTAATGAACTATTGATGAAGGCTCAGGAGGAACAGAACCAGCTCAATGTTGTTATTTTGCAGAGCCTCACTGATATGCAGCAGAGGATAAACCTTGGGTCCAACCCAAGCAATGTAGGTAAATAAGGGAGAGATGCAAGGAGTCACTCTAGAGGTCGTTCTAGGAGGACTCCAAACCCAAGAAAGAGTTATGTGAGCAAAAAGCATAGAACACCCTCCTCAAGATATTCTTCCAGCAGGTCTTGTGACTTTATAGGTTCTAGAAGAAGTCCAAGACATACTTCTAATAGACTAGAAGGAAGAAATAAATTCAAAGGAATTCCACAAGGAGAATTCAGGAAGGCAAGGCCTCCCACATTTGATGGTGAAGACAAGATTGGCCAAGAGGCAGAGGCATGGCTTCTTGGGATGAAGAAGTATTTCAGGATTCATGATTACTCAAAGAATGAAAAGGACAGAATTTCCATTTACAATCTAAATTGTAGAGCTTCAATTTGGTGGGATCACCTTTTGGAAGTAAAAGGGATCAGTGAAAGGAGGATCAGCTGGGTGTGATTTAAGAAGTATTTCAAGGAAAAATACCTTTCTTCTAGGTTTTATGATAGTAAGAGAAAATAATTCAATGAACTCAAGTTGGGACAAAAAACTATGGAAGAAAATTTCCATAAATTTTTGGAATTGTTGAGGTATGTGGACTATATCAAAGATGAAAGGGTAAAAATCCAATGTTTCCTTGGGAGTCTACCTCAAAGTTTCATAGATAGGATTGAGTTTGTTAACCCACCAAGTCTTGATGAATCCATTAGGATGACAATGCATTGCTATGAGTAGAATAAAGGAAAATCAGAGGTTCACCCAACATGGAAAGGAAATCCAAGAGGAGGGTTTGATCAAAAGAAAAGTGGCTTCAAGCCACCATTCAAAAATCATCCCAGAACCTTTCCATAGGGACATCAAGCAAGGAGTGCATTCAAGCCAGCAGTAGCAGCAAAAAAGGGCCACTTCATTGTTGGGGATGTGGAGGAAACCACATGCTAAAGGATTGTCCACATCGGAGGGAGAATCCCTAGAGCTTGCACAACTTAAAGGGAGTAGCTAAAGTGGAGGATATGGCAAGGGAAACGCCTCGAATTTATGCAGCGTTGGATAATCACCAGGCAGACCATCAATCCGCAGTGGTGGAAGTTGAAGGTAAGATTGCTAAGCAATCTATTTATGTTTTGATTGATCCAGGATCTACTCATAGTTATGTTTCTCCAAAAGTGGTTGAAGGTTGTTCTCTTATAAAAATGAAACACAGTAAGCCTTGGCTAGTTCAGTTAGCCACAGGGACCAAGAGAAAAGTAAGTGAAGTAGTGGTAGAGTTCCCCATAGAATTTAATGGACTCCACACACATGCAGAATTAAATGTACTACCATTAGGATCTTATGATGCTTTAATTGGCATGGATTGGTTGGAAAGATATAGATCCAAGTTGGACTGTTATGAGAAATAACTTGAATGCATTGATGAAGAGGGAAGACCAATATTGGTAAGAGGAGTTCCCAAGCAAGTTTCAGTAAGACAGATTTCAGCCTTACAGTTGAAAAAGTTTTATAAGAAAGGTTGTCAATTATATGTAGTTCATATAGCAGATTCATCAGAGGAAAAAGGTCCAAGGATAGAAGACTTCCAGATACTGCAAGAGTTTTAAGATGTTTTTCTGGACGAAGTGTCAGGATTGCCACCAAAGAGAGATACTGATTTTACCATTGATCATGTCCCAGGGGAAATACCAAATTCCAAAGCTCCTTATAGAATGAGCACATCGGAATTGGTAGTGTTAAAGATGTAGCTACAAGAGTTAATGGACCAGAGGTATATTAGTCCAAGTGTATCTCCTTGGGGAGCACTTGTGTTATTTGTCAAAAAGAAGGATGGGACTTTAAGGCTATGTATTGATTACAGGAAGCTAAAAGTAACAGTCAAGAATAAGTATCCATTGCCAAGAATTGATGATCGGTTTGATCAAATGAAGGAATTTAAAGTGTTTTCAGAGATTGAATTGAGGTCTGGCTACAATCAAGTGAGGATAAAGTAGGAAGACATTCATAAGACAAATTTCCGAAACAAGATATGGCCATTATGAGTTCACAGTGGTGCCATTTGGTCTTACCAATGCACCTGCTATATTCATGTGCCTCGTGAATAATGTCTTCAGCAAATATTTGGATAAGTTTGTAATCGTATTCGTGGATGACATCTTTGTCTATTCAAGGAATGAAGAAGAGCATGAGGAGAATCTAAAGATGGTGTTGCAAGTCCTTAGAGAACACCAACTGTATGCAAATTTAAGCAAGTGTGAATTTTATCAAAAGAAGGTGCAGTACTTGGGTCATGTCATTTCAGAAGAGGGTATTGCAGTTGATCCAGAGAAGATTAATGCCATCATGGATTGGTCTACTCCTAAGAATGTTTCAAATGTTAGATATTTTATGGGTCTTGCTGGTTACTACAGAAAGTTCATTGAAGGATTCTCCAAGATATCACATCCAATCACTTCATTGCAGAGGAAGAATATCAAATTTGTATGGTCTGAAAAATGTGAGAAAAGCTTTCAGCAGTTAAAGGAGTTACTTATCAGCGCTCTTGTTTTGAAGATAGCAGATCCAAGGAAGGATTTTGTAGTATACAGAGATGCTTGCATTGAAGGGCTAGGTGGAGTGCTCATGCAAGAGGGATTTGTGATTTGCTATGAGTCAAGAAAATTAAAAGAGCATGAAAATAATTATGCCACGCATTATTTAGAATTAGAAGCCATAATACATGCTCTCAAGATGTGGAGACATTATTTGTTGGGAAGAAGATTCGAGCTTAGGACAGACCACATGAGCTTGAAGTATTTGTTTGATCAACCAAACTTGAATGCTAGGCAATCTAGGTGGATGGAATTTCTTTGTGAATTTGATTTTGAAATTAAGCATGTAAAAGGGAAAGATAATAAGGTTGCAGATGCTCTTAGCAGAAAATTTCATGTTGCAGCATTAAGTATGTGCAAATCGGATTTGAAGGCAAGAGTTACTGAAGCACAAAATGGTGATGAAATTTACCTTCAAATTAAAGGAAAGTTGCAGAAGAGAAATATAGATGAAAAGTGTGCAGGATATCAGCTTGGTGAAGATGATATCCTCATCTATAAAGATAGTCTGTATGTAAAAATTCTCACAGCAGATCTAAGAGTTGATGTATACCTCACAAGAAAGATTATGATTAAGTAGGAAGATAGAAGAAGAGTGGTCAATGCAGTGTAAATGAGCAATAGAATAATAATACAATAGAACTTGGATAGAAGCAAAATAACTTCACACACACTAATTCATTAATCACAATATGGACAAATAAATAATACAATGCATGAGGATTCGAATGCCAAGGTGGAAATTCGAATTAGCCTTCATGGAGTGATCAAAATATCACTGGAGTGTCATCAAAGCACAACTATAACTCTTCATCATCATCAATGGAGTCATCAATGCACAAGTAACTGTCAACCATCATTCAAACTGAGTCTAACTGAGTGTGGTAGGTGTAACTGCCACATGGAGGCACTAACTAAATGAAGGAGGCTCAGTGGAGGGCACATGAGGAGCTAACTGGAGTCAGAATGGGAAGTCTAGTCTCACTGGAGGTCTATAGGAGTGATACAGTTAGTTGTTAGTCAGTCTAGCCTTAAATCAAGGAAAGAACCGAAGTACAACTGAATGGTAGGTGAGAGAGGGTGCATGAGATGCATGTAACTGCATGAAGGGCGCACTAAGCACTAGGAGGGCTAAAACTGATCGGTGAGAAGCTCCCGGGGCTATATAACTGAGGGCTAGGTGCTAGGACTGATGACTAGGATGCATGCATGCATGCAAGACTGAAAATGAAAATAATGAAAATGATGGTAGGACTAGGGTGGAGTATAGGAATATCCTAACACCCCCCCTTAATCCATCCTGGGCCCTGGTAATTGAGACCAAAGGTCACCCAATACAATGAATAATAATAACAGTCAATAAACCGAGGAAATGGGGAAAACCTCATGGGAAAAAACCCCCCCCTCAAAATAGACTGTAATGGCACACACAAAAAATAAATGCTCCAAAATCAAGCACGTGTAATGCTTGGTCATATGTCTAGAGGTATCTTCTTCTTGGGAAGAAGTGGTTCATGCTCAAAAATCATGTGCTTGTACTTGCTCTTCAGATCGAATGTGATGAGAACAAATCCAAAAGTATGAGGATGATGCTTGAACCTGTGATTCGAATCAGGTGAGGTAGGATCAAAAACATGAATGTGTAGATAGTCTTTTGTTTTCTCCTTCGAACCATCATGGGTGAGATTATGCTTAAAAGAACCATCAAATGTCAGTGATTGCTTGGAATCCAAATCAGATCCAAGACTTGAATCATGGTTGCTTAAGATCTCCTTTAAACCATTTGAGGTGAGATATAAACTAGTAAATGCATAATAAATTATCCCAAGCAAATGGAAATGGCCATCATCTTCAATAACCTTCTGAGAGCATGAAATAATGATCTTACAGTAGTAAATAAGAGGTGATTGATCAAGGAGAGCGAATGCATTACCTCCAATGGTTGATTTGACCTCCGAAACATTTAGTAGATCATGATGCAAACCAACAGACTCTAGTGCAAGAGAGGATTTAGGAACCTCTGCAATTTTTAGAGTGTGAGCTGGCACAAAATTCAAAATAGAAGGAATTTGGAGTATGAGTGTAGAATCTGCAAGTTCTTCTTCTTTGTGGACAACTTCAATATGAGATATGTTTGATACCGATTCATGATCAATGAGATCATCAAGGAGGGCGAATGCATCATTGAATGCAAAATCCCATCATTAAAAATAGCAATCGAACTCCTACCTAACACTTCTACAGAATAAGAAAGGCCTCTCCATCTTCATTCTCTTGATGAAACTAGAAGGGAGGCTTCTCTAAATGTAGAAGCACACAAGAAAAGGGTTAAAACAAAATATGACAAATCGGCCCTTTCCCGAGTATTTTTTGAAGGTGATTTGGTTTTAGTTTATGACCAAGACCAAGACAAAATAGGAGAAGGGAAATTTGTACCAAAATGGTTTGGCCCACTTGTTGTCAAAACTATGCTAAAAAGGGGAGCTTATAAATTGATCAATTATGATGGGGAACCTATGTTGGAGATCAGAAATGGTCTCTATCTGAAGAAATACTTCACTTAGGCATTGGTGCCTTGCAACACTTGTTGTATTATGTTGTATTCTTTGTATAAATTTTTGTACTTTAATTTTTTCAAGCACACACGTATCTTGCTTCACAGTGTCACTTTGGCGGATGGCACAAGAAACCTTCACATATTTGGGATATGCGGATGGTGTCAGCCGTATTTCTCAGAACATTGTTTCCGCTGCATGGGTGATTTTCACACCTAATGACGAAGTTTTAAGTTCAGGAGGCATTTTTCTCGGATCTGCAACTAACAATGTTGCATAATATAGCGCATTCATTGAGCTTCTTGTCGAGGCTATCACCCTTGGCATCCAACAAATCATCATCAAACTAGACTCATAATTAGTTGTATCTTAGTTAAATGGTAGTATCAGGTTCGAAATCCTATACTGTTTAAAAAGTTTCTACGAGTACGTCTTTTAGAATGCCAATTTTAGTTCATTGAATATAGTCATGTTCCTAAAAGTATAAATAGTTTGGTTGATTCCTTAGCCAACTACGTCCTTGATTTGCATCTAAGTCATTAACATTTGTGAAATTCAAATCACAGTAGGATTAACTAGCTAAAGGTATCCTAACAATTAAGAATTCGACTAAGTATACAAGAAAGTAGTGTAAAAGAGACACTCTGAACACACAAATGGTCAAATAGCAGGTTATTCTATTACTTTCCAACCCATAAATGAGTTGTGATCACCATTACATTACATTTGGGAAAAATCGTGATCCTTTGGAGGCATCAGAATGAGCTACAAGTGGCTAGCTTACATTGGACCTCAATCTGAATGATGCATGAATGAGACTATGCTAAAGCTTGCATCATGGGTAACCTTGAACATACTTTTCAAATCACATTTTCATCACTTTGCTATGTTTCTAATGGATGTAAGCAAAACACGTGTTTATTTTCATGGTGCACACCTTGGGGTTACAATCAGGTTCCAATCATATTATAATTGTGGTTGACTTTTTTAATTAATTTATTTGTGAAAATAATTTTATATAAATTCAGAAAAAAATGATTTCAATTATTTATATAAATAATTTAATTTAAATGAAAATAAATAAATAAATAATTTTAAAATTATTAATTTAAATTAATTTATTTTAATATTTAGATTGATATAACAACATTTTTTCATTATAATATATTAATGGCTTTAATATATAAACATGTAAATTATAATTATTATATAAATATAAATTTGTAAAAAACTAATTAATTTTTATTCTTCATTATAATAAAAAATATATATCTTATAATCATAAGTATATGTTACCAAGTTTAAGTACAAAATTATTCGCATATTGAATTCTCATTTTAAAAGAGGTTATTTTTCCAAATATTAAGATATCATATCATGAAAGAAACATAAAAATATTAAATAATAGTTTAATTTATTAAAAATATTACAAATTATTTTTAAGATATAACTATATATTTATTTTGATATAAAAATATTAAATAATAATTCAATTTAGAAGAAAATTGAATTATCTTGTATGGTTGTGAAGTTTGGGGGTGTAGTATTTTTAGAGAATCCTAGAGAAAGATCAAACAAATCCAGAAGCGTTTTATCACGTATAATCTTAGAATTAAAAGCAATACATCTTATCATATTCTTCTTATAAAAGCAGACCTCCACCCTATAGAGAGCATCGCGATGACAAAATATTTGATGTACAAGTGCAAGATAAATAGCATGGGAGATCAGAGACTCCCTTGCTTTAAAATCTAGTCGGGACCACCTGCGGCCCAAGAAAAGTTGGCATAAAGATAACATGGCCTGGTTAAATCATTGGGGGATAGATGAAAATGCAACTTTGCAAAATATCAATAACATTAAAAACACTATTACATCTAAGTTTAAAGAGAAAATGTGGAGCGAAAATGATTTAGAGGTTAAAAGGAAGTAAGATACTACAAGGTGGCTATCAACCCTAATCTAGAAGACCAAATGTATCTATCGATTTTAACTAGCTTGAAGAAAAAAACTAACATAGACAAAATAAGAACGAACTCTCATGAGCTTCATAGTGGAACAAGGCGCTAGACAACTCCCAAAACACCGTGGGAGGATAAGATTTGTCATTTTGTGAGTCCAAAAGAGTTGAGGATGAAAGCCACTTTCTCCTAGAGTGCCCTACGTGATTAGATGACAATTTACCAATCTCTATTATAATACTAACCTATCTAATCTTTTAAGTTGTCAAAACTATGGTGACCTCAGTATGCTCTTTTCTAAGCTTTTTGAGCATAGGAATAATTTGCTACAACAAATAAAGCAAATTTTTAAGGTCCAATAGACCAAAGTTGGTCTTAATGGATGTTAACTATCATCATCATCATCATCAAGAATAGAGAGAATTTATTTTTAAACTCTAAAAATAGTTAAAAGGATTATTTTTAATGATTTGATTTTTTTAATAATAATAATAATTTTCATATTTTCAATATAGTTAAACATTAAAGAATATGTAATTACACGGAGAGGTGTTTAGATATTATCTGACATTTTGGACTTCTTTGAGTTAATGCATTTTGATTAAGATTTAAATAAGCTAGGCTAAGTGGTGGTTAAGAAAATATGTATGTTTATTAAATATAATTTTTTTTATGTTTATATTAATTAGTTTAATGTTTAACCTTTGTTTAACAACCAACCATTTCCACAAAATTAAGTGGTTGGCTACCTTATCCATGTTCATCGGCCACTCTACTTGTGGTTGTGCTAGTTATAAAAATGAAGAATATTTAAACATTATGTAATTATGTCGATAGGGGGAATTCATTTCATGGTCGTTGTATATTGTTATTCTTAAATGCATCTTGATAAATATTTAAATAGTGGTTACAAAAAAGATATATTTATTAAACAGTAGTTTAATGTTTAGCCTTTGTTTAACAACCAATCATCTCCACAAAACTAAGTGGTTGACTAAGCCTATCAACCCGCCACTTTACTTGTGGCTGTGCTAGTTATAAAAGTGAAAAAATATTTATTCTTTGTTATATTCCACTTTTTATTAATAAAACTTTTACAGTTTTCAGTTTTTTTATATAATCTAAAAAAGTTTTTTTATATAATCTAAAAAGTCCCTGTGATGCAAACATCCATCAATCTACATGAGTAGAAAATTCACGAGTAGAAAATTCACGAGTAGAAAAATCATCTCGTGAACCTACATGATATGGACAGGCCACTATTGCTACTTCACTTGTGGCTGTGTTAAGTATGAGGATATTTATTCTTTGTTATGTTCTTTTTATTAATAATTTTTTATAATTTTTAGATTTTTTATATAATCTTAAAAGTACATCTGATGCAAACACCCATCAATCTGCTATGTAAAATTGTTTTTTTGATAAAAATCATAAGTAGAAGAATCATCTGGTCACCCTACATCATATGGGGTAACAGGCCCCTATTGCTACTGTAACTAATGAAGATTTCTATAATTGGTTTGTGGTATGTTGTTACATTGGATAATGTGGTTGTGTTTCGTTACTTGGCTTATTTGGTTATTTAGCTTATTTCTGGGGTTCTCGTAGTAATTTGCCAAAGCATGGATGGGAGTGTTATGTTTGTGGAAGGAACGTTTTGTTTTGGGTCTGTTGTTACCCTTCATTATCTAGATCACTGTATCTTGTTACATCTATTTTCACTCACTTGCATTTTTACGGCAAGCATGAATGGGAGTGTTATGTTTGTGGAAGGAACGTTTTGTTTTGGGTTTGTTGTTACCCTTCATTATCTAGATCACTATATCTTGTTACATCTATTTTCACTCACTTGCATTTTTACGGCAATTGATAGTGACACTGTCCATGTTTGAGATTGTTATGCTTAAAGTTAAGCATGTATTATTGAAAATAGACATTAGTTGTCGAAGTATTTTAGTGACCACTGAATCGTCCTTCGAGGTGAGGTGGACACATGAATTCCCATTGATGTGTTAATCACTAAATGCACCAACACAATAACTTGTTCGTTGTACTTCATTGCCAGTATAGATTGTGCACCTGGTGGCATGCTACTTGGATGACTATACTGCTGATTCAGATCAGGGGTATACCATATAACATGCCATTTGTGACCAGTTACCACAGAAACTCTTCTTGACAATTTCTCATTCCAACTGATATCTGGCAAAAGGCTAACAAATTCAATCAGAGATTAAACATCCTTTTGAGGTTTGAAAATTGATGTCTCAAACTCCACTATGATCGTTTGTAGACTGTCTGAAGAGTGAGTTAAACAAGAGACTTCAGGTTCTTGATAAGCAGAGGAATCAACATGCTTTAGGTTTCAAGGCTCCGACGTATAGAACTCAGAATAACGAAAATAGAAGATTCAATCACAGCATTCATGAAATATAGGATCCATTGATCAGAATCATGGTCCCTTCACAAAGCTCTGAAGCTACACAATACACACACTCACTCAATGCTTGTAGATAGCAACTGGTATGGATTAATACCATATAAATCCACAATAAATTCCTTTCTTTCCCATAGTAAATATTTCGCAATTATTTTATTCTCCAGTGTCCCAAGAGTCGAAGCAAAGCCTGCAACAGATATGTTTCAACTTTCAACTCTTAACAACCTTTGAACATGAGAGAATGCTCAATTATTTCATGAGCTTCAGTACAAAAAATCCCTAGACGAGCCCCGTCACACCCCCGATCATGCTAAGTGACACACTTTTAAGTTTTTAACCCTTCCATTAGCATAATGGATTACAACAACAGCAGTACAATTTATTTATTCAGTAGGCCATTTCTATGGAATTTCACATTGGCCAGTAAAAGGTTCTTTGTTGCAATACAAAATCACAGTATAGTAAGATAAACATGCAATTGACAAAATTATGGCAGTTCACTCATCTTATTCACAATTCCAGAACCAGTATCTACAGCACTCCACATGGGCCAGTAAATGATTCTTCGCAGCGGTACATAGTATTTACTATTAGACATTAAGACTCATCCTTCAGTTCACAAGACAGATTAGGATTCTGTACCATTCTGAATAACTTTAACTTCTGTGTAGGGAGACATCAGACCATTATGAGATATGAAGAAGAAGAGTTGACCTCTCTAA
Source organism: Larix kaempferi (assembly GCA_027924585.1). Lineage (NCBI taxonomy): Eukaryota > Viridiplantae > Streptophyta > Pinopsida > Pinales > Pinaceae > Larix > Larix kaempferi. The sequence continues at coordinate 7,882,488 of BSBM01000722.1, read as the reverse complement.
CACCCATACCAAATCAGTCAATCTTTTCCAGCAGATGCCTGACGTCAGGACACTGGACAGCCTTCATCTCAAAACTTGAACAGCAACCATATACTTGAATGCAGTGATGAACATAATCTCTTGTATGAATCCAATATACAAAATTATAGTTCATCAATCATTTAATCTTTATACATTACCTAACGGTAGTAAATAGAGACCAACGGCACATCAACATCATTCCGAGACTCATCTTCACAAGAAACTACAATGTCAAAATGGTGACGACTTGGAGGAATTACTAACTTTGCTATATCTTTGACAAGATCTGCCATCTTCAGATTCAGTCTCTCACGGTGTTTGGGGAAAATCTTGTTATAAAGTATGCTTTGCATACATGATATACTGTAGGCAGTTAAACCTTTGGCTTGAAACCAATCTAGTAGCTCCTGTAAAGTCAAATTACCCTCAATTACCCACCGGTCCCAAAAAGTCCAGCTTAAATCTCGATACTTAACTATCTTTGCTGGAGCAGGTTCAGCCATTGAAAACATTGGCAGTGCTAAGTTTGCAAAAGAGTTCCGATACTTTTCAATATTATGGCAAGAGAGAACCTTGTAAAGTTCTAAACAAACTAAACCAGCTGCCATTGCAGTTGTAGTGGCAATAGCAGGAACAATCCTCCCAGCTATGAATTTAGCTTTCAGCCTGTCCACCTCAGGAATGCTATAATTCCGCGCACGCATATTAGCAAGCCCAGCTATAAGATCAATATGCTTATCATCATCCTGCAGTTTTTGGCACAACAACACATAATTAAGAACACAAGATTGGGACGAGAAAAAAAAAAATCAGACAAAATAGAGAAAGATCAGACCTTTTCAAAGTGAATTGGATTCATTCGAAAACCTGGAGGTAAGCTCTTAACCCCTTCTTCTAGCATTTTAATCAGGTTATCAATACATGCATTGTCATCTACGGCTGCGACTATTCCATTTGTAGAATTTGCATCTGTCACGATTTTAGTTATTTTTGGCTGGAAATCAGGAACCTGTACTTTATCTACAACTTCTGACAATTTCTCTCTATTCAATGCCGAATCTTGGACTGGAATTCCATAATTCTGTGCTCGCAATATTGATGCTGCAGCAATAAATGAAAGGTGAGCAGGATCATTTGATGTGAACTGCAGGGGCTTTGGAAAGCGCTTAGGAGCAGACCAAAATGGTGTATTTTGGGATGTCATTGTGTCCTCTGGAAATGTAAAAACAAGCTGCTTCACACGATATGCGAAATACTCCTCAAATCTGAAAAATTTCCATCATACAGATGTGAGACAACCCATTTCCATAAACAATTAACAAAAACAAAAAGATTTAGCACTAATAGCCTATTTGTATGGTTCTTACTTTCTGCGAGACCAGGCTACACAATCTTCAAATGCCACACATCTCTCAAACACCAGACACTCAAGAATACGATCCAGAAGACTTTGAGCCTGAGCATGAACTCCGGACTTTATAGATCTTGTATACTCTTGAGGATTGGAAAGGAATGCGTTTGCATCAGCTGGTGCTTTCTCCAGCGTACCTTCAAATTCAGACCTTGCCCATGTAAGACAGTGATCGATATTATGTGGGTAGGAGTGAACAGTGCACATGGGGAACTCCTTCTCAGGGGGATCTCTTGAAGCTCCATAATTTTCAGTCAAATGAGGAAAAACTACCTGTGTGTGGCACTTAGTTCCAAGAGTACCAGACTCTAACAAAGGTTTCTGAAAGTAGACACATTTGTTATCTATATATAGTCTTGCATTAACATTGTCCAGTGCACTTATCACCATTCCCTGGTTCTCCCAAAATTTATCATCAAATATATTTTCAGTGTCTGGAGATGCACGACTTTGCAATGCTTCAATCTGAAAACAAGGATTAATCTTAGTTGCAGCAGATGCTGCTACTGTTGATTTAGCTTGACCAATATTCCAATCCCTAAAAAGAAACTGCCTGCTAAGATTACTCTTCTCAATAGTGTCATCATCTGTTATTGTTAACTTTCCTGGACTTCTACAGGAAGCTCCCATGAGAGCTAAGTTTTTTAAGAATTCACATCCCAGAGCACCTGCTCCAACAACAAATACATTTGCTTCCTCCAATGCCTTTTGCAAACTTATTCCAAAAACAGAAATTTGAGCATCGTATCGACGATTCAGAGGCATAATATCTTCTGGCCTAAGGGGATGTTTAGGAAGAGATTCCAATGAGTCAAAGTAAAAGAACTGCAAGACAACATAGACTTTACATCAATCCTTCATCACAAAATTTATGCCCAACAAGAACATTTAAATCCATACCGCAAGAGAATGAACAACAGAACAAATAACTTCAGATGCACACCTAATGAAAAAACGGCATGTAATAACAAGAGAATCACAAAAAGGTTTAATTTCAGGATTCCAAGCACCATAAACAAGCAGCACCTTGGAGCTTAATTACGCGCAATAAAAATAGTTTGTGGGAATAATGAATATTGAAAGAAAAAACCGTACCAGCAGGAAAAACACTAGTCACCGAGCACATTTAAAAAGAGAAATCAGCATTGCAGAAATAATTCAAGTGTATTTCAACCCTCACAAAGAAGGCAAGAGATCATATACAGCATAAAGGCTAAAGCATACATTATCTACAGTAACATGGGCATATGTACAACAGAAAACAAGCAATTATCATCTAATCTATTAACATAATACTACCCATGGACAATCAACTTACACCTCTTTATGTGTACAACATCAAGCAGTCTTCTTGAACTGAGGAAATAAAGAACAAGATAAATACCTGAAAAATTGGATGAAACTTTCCTGTACAAGCTTTCACGACCTCCTGGGCAATAATTCCACCAAACATTGCTGCCATGGGATTTAGCACTGCACGGGAACCACTTGCAAAATGTCTTAACACATGTTCATCGATAGTGTCTAATTTCTGGTCACCTAATGTTTCATTTATAGATATTGCCAAAGACACTAATTTGGTAGCATCTTCCTTTGATGAAGCAGCAGGAAAACGCCCAAACTCACACACAAATTTATCTAGAGCACGAAATCCCAAGTGTAACAGTGGAGGGCGATCAAACTTGGAAGTATCACTAAAAAGAAATTCACCAGGATCTTTAAGAGCCTCCTTCAGTGACTTAAATTGCAACATTTTAGATTGCTTCACCTCTGTGACAATTCCATCTTTCTCATATGCACCAAAGTTAGTGGTATCATCCTCAAGAACAAATCCATAAGATTTTGCACTCTTTATCCTTCTTGGCTTTCCATCATTCAGCTCAGTCATACCTTTAACTTCAGTAAAAACAACAAGGTCCCCATCTTGGAACTCCAGCCTCTCATCCTCAACACAGGATACAAGAGCTGGATTATCATTGCTAATAGATGCAACTATGCCAGTGTGAGGCTCTTCACCATTCACATCATATACAGTGAACTCAGGTCCAAAGTCACAAAACACACTTCCAAATAGTCCATGAACATCTGACTTAATGAAAGCTATTGGTGGTTTGTGCTTATGACAGTAATCATCAAAGTCAATCGCTTTTTCAAGACTTAATCCTGTGAACACTACTGCCTGCATTATTAATGATCAAAAAAGCCAAAAACTATCAGAACCAAATAATAAATAATAAACAATCATAAACTAAAATTTTTACAAAACTAATAAAAAGAACTACACCGAAGGAAAAGAAAAAGTGATCAATAAAACATAATCAAAAGGGGTTAAAAGCTGGCTGATTTCAATGCTCTGTGCTACCACTGTAATCTTATTTTTGATGCATTATCTTTCGTTGAGAGTTATTGTTTGAGCGTAAGGAGCTTATTTGAGGAAAACACTTCAATCTTATTTGGGGGCTTTATTACTATCTTAGAGAAGAAATTGCTAGAAGATCCCTGTTGAAGAGCACCCTAACTTGAAGATGATTCTAGAATGATTTTTATCGTGAATCTAGAACCTTCTAGACTGTTCTCTATGATATTCTATTAGAAAGTTGATCAAAGAAGCTTCTAGAATAAGTTCCCCCTTAGATGTCTCTATAACACACTTTTATTTACATAAACTTTAAAGGGAGGATGCCCCACATGGAAGTATCTAAAAACCTTTCATGCAATGTATCTAGTACTAATGAAGGGAACACCCTACATAGAAATCTTTAGAACAGTGTTTGATATGGCTGCAAATGTAACTATAAAAGGGAGTCACATCCTCATTTGCAAGATGTGTGGTCTTTGAGGAGAAATGCCCTAGACTATTGGGCTGGATACTGAAGATATTTGCAGATTTGGAGTTTGGTTTTGGGCATATTCAGCGCTGTCATCTTACATTGCAAGACTGCTATTATGTATATCGTTTCTCTTTACCTAGCTGGAAAGTATTTTTTCTATTATAGTGTTTGTTAGTCAGCATAGGAGAGCTGAAAGCAGTGACTTGTTTGTCCTCTTAAGACTTGATAATATCAATCTGAATTATGCAATGTATGGGAATGATTATTCAATAGAATATTGTCTTTTTATTTCATATATTCACCTCTGATGTTATATTTTGAGGCAAGTACTTAATGGAAGTGCTGTAGTATTTTTTTCAGGTTAGTATTTCATATGTTCACCTTTGAGGTAAGTACTTAATGGAAGTGCTGTAGTATTTTTTTCAAGTTAGTACATCAGTTGAAAGTGCAATTTGCAGATCTGCTATAGCGAAATATTGCTGTTTAGGAAATATTTGTTGGTTTAATATGCTTCAAAATCAAGTTTCCAATTCATACAATTGTCTTGGACTCCTTTTCCCAATGGATAAGCCACTCATCTACTTGAATCCACCGTCATCTATTTATTTCAAACATAGCAGTTTTGTTTTGCCAAAACTGCTATTAGTTATTTGAGCTTGCAGAACAGATTGACAATCCTCTTAGGGAAATGCCCATTGTGCCTTGCATTGTTTTAAAGCCAAGGAAGAAACAAACCATCATTTCTTTTTCCAGTGTGGTAGCCTGCTATGCCACAAAAGAGTTAGTGTGGTTACAGAAACTGTTTGCTGGTATTGAGCCACTAGATCGGTCTAGTATGATGGCATTGAGATGCGATAGCCAAAGTTGCATTGCTTTGATCAAGAATCTTTCGTGTCATGCAAGGACTAAATACATTGAGGTGCAGTATCATTTTTTGCAGTACCAGGTTGAGAACATAATGTGGATTCAGAGTTCTGTGAGACAGACTGAATGTATGTGGATGCTGTGCATAGTATTGAATGACCTTAATCACTTTATAATATTCATACATGTACATAAAATGAAAATTAGAAGCCTACGCTTCCATAAAACTATCAGTGCATCTCGTGCATGTTGCTGCACCTGTATATTTTGTTTGTTTTGTTTGTGTACTCTTATCTCTGACATGCAATTTTTTTACAGAAGAAACGAATGTACATTTTCCTACCCATTCAAAAGCACAACATCTGAAACCAGTTCAAAAACAAGCAGAACGGATATTTCCATATGGAACATAAGTTAAAACAAAATCAGCTGAATGCCAGGTTAGTATCCATCATTAACACCACAACCACTTTTAGCGATCCTCTTATTTCAGTGATACTTTTTGGGATCATTCATTTCATTTATCATCGAAATAGATCAAGTGAAGTAGTCAGTATTCTCTTTGCATCTACTCAGAACTGACCATATGGAATTATTAATTTTTTGTGCATTCATACCATTCGAGGCCATTTTTCAAGGATTAGGTCAAGGGAAGTAACATAAGACTAGCAATATTCTACGTCATCTCAGACATTACATACCTGGAATTGAGACAACTTTTCTTTAGATATCTTAGTAGTCCATGTAGAAACCGCAACAGAAGTGTTTAACTCTTGCAATTTTCCAACAGAAGCAAGTGCTCTGTTCTTTCCAATATCATCTTCCGTAAATAAGAAATTGCTAGACAAGTCCCACATTTCAACAGTCCTCTCATCATGTAACTTAACAGACTTTACACCAGCCAATATAAGGTTCTTTGCTGCAATACAAAAATCAAGTCATATCTACATTAAGCTAATCGTCCAACATCTAATATAAGCTTTCTTCATTGATACTGAAAAACTTTTTCTTTACTGAAACTGGAAAACATTTTTTTTTAAATATTGATTATGAGCAATCCCCTCATTTTGCAGAGAAGATGTTTAACTTGAGTGTTTGGTTGACAAAATAGGTTACACGAGTAACAATAAACGCTACTCTATAATTCATTCCAGAGAACATAAAAGCCTTCTAGTAAGTATATTCAGGTTACTCATTACAAATGAAGAACAGATTTGGGTAAGACCTTAAAATAGTAACAGTTATATGCATCATATCTTTCCTACCCTGAAATATTCCAATATTGTTTGGCCACTTACAATTGAATATGGACACGGTCACAGAACCATCTAAACCCAGGTTCAATATGCACTTTACAGTTGCAAAGCTCAAGGATGCATGTCTCAAATTCACACAAATGGCTGGCAAATCAAATATTGGAATTCAATATAGGCAACCTAAAGCTTCACAACTTTGAGGTATATCAAACCCAAGTTTCGATAGGCATGTGCTAGTCTATCTCCATAGGCATAAAATAATCATCATACATACATACCTACTTCAGCACCAAGTCCTCCAAGGCCAGATACAAGAACATTAGAACTTAAGAGTCGTCGCATAGTCTCCCGACCATAAACGGCGAGCTGCCTGCTGTGCAAATCCTCATCTATATCAACATCAGGTGGGTTGCCATCATGCTTGATCATGACCACATCTGGATTGCTTGTGTCACCAGAAATCATATTGGGGCGTGGCTTCTTAACTCCCATCCCCTTATCTTCCTCCTCCACAGCAAGTCTCTTTGCAGGAAGCATATAGTGCAACATGCTGTTCACAGCCTCCCCCAATATCATCACAAGCAATGTCAACGACAAAACCAATAGAGCCAACGAAAAGTGCATCTCAAAATCCACAGGGGATGACAATTCATGCCCATAAAATACACCTATCAAAGAACTAAAAAGCAGCATTATAATCAAAGCTAACATCAATCCTATAAAAGAACTATATAGCAGCATTACAATGCTAACTAATATTAATCCTGTTCTACCGCTCATGGATTCAAGCAACAATCAAACCTCAAGCGAGCAAAAATGTTCCAGTAAAAGATCAAAATGGCTGGTCAGATATTGCAAAACCAGTGCTCAAACAATAAAATTTTGATCGGATATTGCAAAAATCAGTGCCCAAACAATCAAAATGGGTACTTTAATGATCAAAATGGTATTCAAAATTTGCAGGCATTATTACCAGGGAACACAATAAATCGATGTAAAAGAAGACTCGATGGCAGACTCGGCACGCAAGGATAGTCTTCTGCGGAATTCAGAATAGGATTCCAAAGCAACAAATAAATATCTATCTAGAAATATATAATCAATTACATCTGAAAGAGATTCCGTGTACAGTGGACTTCTGCTTTTTATGGTATTTTTATATGAATTTAAGCACAGAACAAATTGAATGTTGTATGTAAATGGTAAGGCAAGCAAAGGTATATGATAGATACCTGGAATTCAAAAGGCAATGGTGATTGAGAGATCTTGATGCAGAGGAGGGGTCAGATTATGTGCTGAGGGTGTTGGTGAAGAAAAGGCTTAAAGCATGGTGGAATCCTCTTTAAACCCTTAGTTCTCCCAACTTAGAACCCTTCCTATGCTTAGCTTGCATACAAAATGAGACAGATTCCCATGCACTCTTTTATATTTAAGTAAATTCTTCGTGGTTTTTCAATTGTATTTTCATCACATATGAAGCCATAAATACAATAACTCAATAAATAAAGAGGCCATTCCCATTCCCCACCACCTCCTCTTCCACTTCCGCTCGCAATCCTGGGTATAGGAGACATTTGAGTGTCTCTGTAAAAGAGGCAACATGACAAAGAAAAGCATGTTGCCTCATGGCACCTAAAGATTCCTTCCTTGCATGTTTAGATGCGACACCAAATGATGCATGGATGAGACTATGCTCAAGCTTGTATAGTGGGTAACCTTGAACATATTTTTTAAATAAAATTTGCATCACTTTGCTATGTTGCTGATGGATGTAAGCAATACATATGTTTAGTTTTCATGGTGCAAGCTTTGGGTTTACCATGATATGTTGCTGATGGATGTAAGCAATACATATGTTTAGTTTTCATGGTGCAAGCTTTGGGTTTACCATGATTGAATTTGCAAGAATTTTTTTTTTATTAATTTATTTGGAAGAATAATTTTATATGAATTTGAAAAAACATGATTTAGTTTATTTATATAAAAGAATTTAATTAAAATTAAAAATATTAATAAGATAAAAAAAATTATTAATTTATAATGATTTATAAAAATATTTAGGTTAATATTTAAGTAACATCTTTAATCATAATATATTAATTTATTTAATATATAAATTTAAAAATTATTATATAAATATGATTTTTTCAAAAAATAAAAGATAATTATTTTATATTCTTCATTAATAATAAAATATCTTATTATCATGACTACATGTTGCCAAGTTCAAGTACAAAATTATTCAGATTTTGAATTCTCAGTTCAAAAAGGGTTATTTTTTCAAATATTAAGACATCATATTAAAAAAGAAACATTAAAATATAAAATAATATTCTAATTAAGAAAAAATATGTCAAAATATAATTTTATATAATTGAATCTTTATTTTTATATAAAAATATTAATAATAATCCAATTTATAAAAAGTATTACAATATTTTATGATATAATTTTATATAATTGAATTTCTATTTTGTTATATAAAAATACTTTTATAAATTTTGAAAATAATAAAAAAATACATTTTTTAATGATTTGATTTTTTTATAATAAAATTTTAAATAATAATAATAATATTTAAATTTTTATTATAGTTAAACAATTATAAAAATGAAGAATGTTAAAAATTATGTAATTATTGAAATGAGAAATATTTATTTACTTTTTTAATTAATAAATTTCTAATGTATTAAGATTCTTAGATTTTTATATGCTTTATAATTTTATGTAATTTTATGGATTCTTTCAAAAGTGGAATGAAATATTCATCATTATAAATTATAAAAATATTTGTACTTCTTGTATTCTCCCTATCTCTTTAGAGAGTGAACATTGTAATTTGATTTAACATTATTCATTTTAAATATTTATTTGCATTTGTATGGATGATTATATAATTTTTATAATTTTATGGATTTTTTGAAAAGTCTAATGAAATATTCATCATTATAGATTATAAAATTACTTGTACTTTATATTTTGTCCCTATCTCTTTAGATAGAAAACATTATTATATGATTTAACATTGTTCATTTAGAACATTTGTTTGCATTTGTATTGACGATAAATAGAAGTAACATGTGACACTTTTTTTTTCATTTAATACACTAATAAACTATTATGGATAATTGCTCAACAACACCCATTCATATGTTAATAGCTAGAAATGTATGTATTGTTAATGCATATCTTTATACTTCTACCGGTTAATAGATTGTTATTATATAATTCATAGCTTTTTTAAGTTGGCACATTCATTGTGTTATCTTGCATAGACTTGTATGTCAATGCTCTAATAGTTGGGACGTGGTCGATATCTATTTTTTTAGATAAGTATTGATGGCGTGCGTTAGTTGTTGTTGCGTTTATAATAGATGTGCATAAAACATATATTGCCTATTCAAATTTCTTAGGATACATATCATTGATGTTGTTATCTCACCTAGCTTATACTTTTATCATTTGTATGCAAAGACAAGATTTTGGTTGTGTAATGTTTTTTTCTAGTATTATGAATAATGGTGATATAATAGTTTGGTGTTTTGTTGCGTAGGATACATATCATTGATGTTGTTATCTCACCTAGCTTATACGTTTATCATTTGTATGCAAAGACAAGATTTTGGTTGTGTAATGTTTTTTTCTAGTATTATGAATAATGGTGATATAATAGTTTGGTGTTTTGTTGCGGTTTGACAATTTATGTAATTTTTATTGTTTTAATTTTTATATTTGATTTCGTTAATAGTTTATTTGTTGTGATCTTGTTTTTCCTATAGTTGTAATTGTTTTATTGATTTTGTTACGAATATTAAATAGTAATAAATAAGGTAATAATTAATAAATAATAATAATTTATAATATTTAATAAACATTAATTATATGTTAACAAGAGGTCATGTCTCCTCGTATTAATGGCCCAACCATATTTAAGTCGGCCAAACTATTGTAAAAAACATTTATCTATCAATTATTCATCTTTTATCAATATTTGTAGTTGTCGATTTATAATGTGGGTTCAGAAGAAATAAGGTGTTAAGTTTAGCCTAATTTCACAAGCAAGATCACTAAAAGAAACACAATCACAAGATAGACAAAGATTTACCCTGGGAAACCCTCATGGGGTAGAAAACCCAGCAAAGCTTTCCTCAATATAGAGAATCAACCCAATACAAGATGTAGTCCTCAACAAGAGCTCCTTCTCATCCTATATTGTAGACCTCTCTCTCTCCTATGCACCAATCACAAGTGAGTGAATGAATGAGATAAATGAGGAACACACCTCCTCTATTTATACTCATGTTCTTACTGACTTTTCACCCTAATGGGTCCGACCTCTCCCAGGAGAGTCTAACAACCCCTAAACAGCTAACTCAGGTCCGACCTCACATGGGAGATCTAATAACCCTAGTTACCACAATCTCTCGGAGGAATAAACATCTCCGGATATACAATAGGGTCACCTCGAAGGAATGGAACATCTCCAAAATAATAAAGTACAAGAATAATATTCTTAGTTCAGTTACAATATTTCAACACTCCCCCTTAACGAGAAGGATATTATAACAACATCTGCAGGAGCAGGGAGTCATCAACTACATGATACATGATACATCTATAAATCATTGGAAGCTTTCTTAATACACCATCATCAATAACTCAAATAGTTACTGGAACATAATCAATACTAGAACATCAACATCATCAGTATTGAGTCTTCATCTTCTACAGCACTCAATCAGCTACAACATCATCATCAAGATCTACCGATCTGGATCATGCATCTGGATCATCTCAATCAACATCATCTCGATCATCTCGATCTACAGCATCTAGATCATCTCGATCTACAGCATCTGGATCATCTCGATCTACAGCATCTGGATCATTTCGCAACACACATGATCCAATTATGGGATGATCAATCCCTCTCACTTTAAGACACCTCTCATGTCTATGAACGATGCAATCCAGATCTACTTGCAGGATGATCAATCCTGATCCTTTTAAGACAAATCCATGTCTAGGGATGATGCAGTCCTTGATCCATTTAAGACAAATCCATGTCTAGGGACAATGCAGTCCTTGATCCATTTAAGACAAATCCATGTCTAGGGATGATGCAGTCCTTGATCCATTTAAGACAAATCCATGTCTAGGGACGATGCAGTCCTTGATCCATTTAAGACAAATCCATGTCTAGGGACGATGCAGTCCGTGATCCGTTTAAGACAAATCCATGTCTAGGGACGATGCAGTCCTTGATCCGTTTAACACAAATCCATGTCTAGGGACGATGCAGTCCTTGATCCGTTTAAGACAAATCCATGTCTAGGGACGATGCAGACCATAGTGTTAGTCCTTTTTCATACTAGATGTGACCTAGATCAGATCTAGGATTTACCACCAGAGAGCAGTCCTTTTTTCATATTGGATGTGACCTGGATCAAACCTAGGATTTACCACTATAGAGCCAGTCCTTTTTCATACTGGATGTGACCTAGATCAGATCTAGGATTTACCACCATAGAGACAGTCCTTTTTCATACTGGATGTGACCTAGATCAGATCTAGGATTTATCACGTACATTTTGAACCAACTGTCTAGGGACGATGCAGTCCTATCATGTACATTTTGAACCAAGGGTTCCGGGATGATGCAATCCCCATCTCATCCACTAGGGACCACTTTCTCGGAGACATATGTCTACGAATCTCTTTTAGGACATGTGTCCAAGGATGATACAATCCACTTGTCAACTAGACCAAGTCTAAGGACCACTCATCGACCTCATCATCGGTATCACTAATACAGGTATCCACATCATCGACCTCACTGTCGATGCAAGCAATCTCATCATCATCGACCACATCACTCCCCCTTTCGAGGAGGGTCCTTCTGAACTACACCAAGCTTGTCTTGGAAATACTCAAACTTTACTTGAGACAGAGGTTTGGTTAATATATCAGCAACTTATTCATCAGTGCTCACATACTCAAGCTTGATAGCTCCTTTCTGCACCATATCCTGTATATAAAAATATCGGATTTCTATGTGCTTTGACTTATCATGGAACACTGGATTCTCTGTCATCTTGATACAACTCTAGTTGTCACACAGGATCACAGTGGGTTCCATCTCTAAGTGAAATAATCATGATAGCAGTTTTCGAAGCCATACTGATTCACAACTAGTAGATCAAGCAGCAATATATTCCACTTCAGCTATGTTGAGAGCCACACTAGACTGCTTCCTACTAAACCTCGAGATCATAGCAGATCCCAGACAATAACATCCTCCCGATGTGCTCTTCCTATCTGATACACTTCCTTCCCAATCAACATCTGTGTAGCCATGCAGTCTGAAGTCATGATCTCCAAGATAACATAGACCAAAGTCTATGGTACCCTTTAGGTACCTCATCACATGCTTTGCAGCTATCAAGTGAACTCGTCTAGGTTCCACTAGATACTGACTCAAGGTATTCATGGCAAAGCATATATCTGGTCTGGTATTTTTCAAATACATCAATGACCCAATAATCTATCTGTATAGAGTCATATCCACTAACTCTGATGAGTCATCAACTAACAGCTTCAAGTTGGAATCCATGGGAGTGGCCATGGATTTACATTCCAACATGTCAAATCTTTTCAATATTTCCACAACATACTTTCCTTGGTTGAGAAAGATTCCTCTTGGGCCTTGCCATACTTCCAGACCTAGGAAGTAGTGCATCAATATGAGATCTTTCATCTCAAATTCTAAAGAGATCTTCTTCTTGCACTCGATAATCTGTTTCTCATTTCCAGTCAGAAATAGATCATCCGCATATAGCAACAATATGATAGATTCATCATCCATAACTTTGACATAAATATTAGGATCAACTTTACTCTTGGTAAATCCCAAGCTTGTCAAGAAACTGTCAATTCTTCCATACCAAGCTCTGGGAGCTTGCTTCAACCCATACAAAGCCTTCTTTAGTTTGCATACGTGAGTTCTTCTATCTTCAACCTCAAATCCTTGTGGTTGTTCTATGTACACTTCCTCCTCAATCACACCATTCAAAAAGGTTGTCTTCACATCCATCTGGTGTAATTCCCACTTCATCATGGATGCAAGTGCCATGATGGCTCTAATGGAAGTGTACCTTGCAACTGGTGCAAATGTTTCGTCATAGTCAATTCCCTCTTTCTGAGAGAACCCTCTGGCCACAAACCTTGCCTTATACTTTTCAATGCCGCCATTCACAGCATGCTTTATCTTGTATATCCATTTGGAGGATACCACACTCTTGTCCTTTGGCTTGGGAACTATATCCCAAACATCATACTTCATTATTGATTGATATTCATTCGTCATTTCCTCCACCCACTCTTTTTTATGAGATGCTTCTTCATAACTAGTGGGTTCTTGATCTACAAGATCACACATCAAGGCCACATAGTTGGAGAATGTCTTTGGTTTCTTGCTCACCCTAGTGGAGCCTGCAAGATCTCCATACTTTTCTGCTCCTAGTATAATGTCTCTTGCCCATGCTGGTTTTCTCTTCCTTGATATGTTCATGACAAGGGGTTCTTGTGGTTCCAACATGTCATGGTCTTCAGGTGTTGTCTCTTTAGGAGTGGGTGCAGATTATGTAATTCTGGAAGGTGCCTCTTCCTCATATACTTCTTCATACTGACACTTCCTAGATCTCTTGAGAGCTGCCTCTTCATCAAATTTCACATCCCTACTTATTTCCATATGATGAAATCCTGGGATGTATATTCTGAATGCTTTGGATGCTTCACAATATCCAACAAATATTCCTTTCTTCCCAGAAGGATCTAGCTCGGTCCTCTTTTCTATTGGAATGTGAATGTATACTGGGCATCCAAATATCTTGAGGTGACTTACCTCAGGCTTCTTCCCTGTGAACACTTATTCAGGGGTCTTGAAATCAAGAGCACTATGAGATAGTCTATTCTGCACATAGACTATTGTCTTGGCTGCTTCAGCCCATAAATACATAGGTAGGTCTTGATCATGTATCATTGTTTTTACTGCTTCCATAATGGTTCTATTCTTTCTCTCTACAACACCATTTTGTTGGGGATTGTAGGGAGTGGTTAGCTCCCTCTTGATTCCAGCTTATTTAAAAAAGACTTCAAAATATTTTGAAGTATATTCTCCACCATTATCTATTCTAAGTATCTTAATCTTCTTTTCTGAATGGTTTTCTATCAAGGCTTTGAATTCCTTGAACTTTCCAAAGACTTCATCTTTTCCCTTTAGAAAATATATCCAAGTCTTCGTTGAGTAGTCATCAATGAATGTAAGGTATTATTCATATCCACTCAAGGATGTGGATGGCATTGGTCCACATACATCAATATGAATCAATTCCAATGTACTCTTAGTCTTTGTATCACTCTTTGGAAATGGGTTCTTGATATTCTTCCCTTTTGCACATCCTTTTCAAGTGCCATCATGATCAATCTTTAAGTCTGGTAGTCCTATGACTACCTTGCTCACATGAGGTAGTGCTTTGTATTTAATGTGAGAAATCCTTCTATGCCATAGCTCACTTGGGCTAGTGGCTTCATGAACAAGGGCAGCTTCTGGATGGCCCTTGAGTTTGTATAGACCTCCTTCCTCTTCACCAATAACAATTGCATCCTCAATTGATTTTCCTTTGGACCACATGAGCACTTGTCCATCTATGAATGCAACCCTATAACCTTCCTTATCTAATGTTGAGATAGAATGTAAGTTCTTCTTCAAACCTGGTACATATAAGATTTCTCTTCAATGGGGTTCCAGAATGAAGCTTGTAGCTTGATTCACCAATTCCCTTGATGGGATATTGATAGTCATCTCCTAGAGATACCTTCTGTGGAGAGATCGTCTCTTCAAGTCTTGAGAGAGTCTTCTTTTGTCCTGTCATGTGCTTTGAAGCACCACTATCAATGAGCCATGTATGTTCTCCAGGTGTTACAGACCCAAAGAGTGCAGAGAATAGAACATATTCTTCTGCATCTTCTTTTTCTATTTTAGTTCTTTTCTTTTGAGGCCTTTCCTCTTCCTCTTCTTCACTATCATCTTCTGCCAAATGTGCTTGATGTCTTTTCTGAAGATTCTTCTTCTTCTTTGAAGGACAATTTCTAGTAATGTGTCCTAGTTTGTGACAAATATAACATTGAACTGAGGAGAGGTCTCTTTCTGAACTTACTCCTCCTCTCTTTTTAAATCTATGAGGAGGATGAGATTCTTTGTGACCATTCTTCTTGGAGTTGAAGTGACTCCTTCTTCTTTTGGTGTGGGTGGCTAAGGCTTGGTCATCTTCTTTGAGCAAGGCTTCTCTATTGGAAACCCTAGCTTCTTCTTGAATGCAATCCTCCCATACCACATCAAACTTCATACTTTCTTTTCTTGCACATATGGTTTGGATGAATGACTCCCAAGGTCTAGTGAGACCATTTAGAGCAGTCATGGCTAGTTCATCTTCATCAAGGGTATCTCCAATGGCATCTAGTTGCTCCTTGAACTAGGAAACTCTTGAGAAATAGTCTTGAATAGATTCTCCTTTATTCATCTTGGTGCTCTTCGATTGAGCTCTCAGGTTCATCTTCCTATTGATGTTATTTCCCTCATACATTCTGGAAAGAGCTTCATACATTTCCTTTGGGGTCTTCTTGGATGCCACTTGGGGAATCAAGTGGTCTTTGATAGAATCAACAATGATTCTCTTTGCCCTAATCAAGTCCTTCCTATGCTTCTCTTTGGCTTCATCTTCTTCAGGCTCTGCAACCTCATCCTTGATATATTGGACAAGATCATTCTCTTCAAGAATGAGACCAATTTTGTATTTCCATGCTCGAAAATTCTCTATACCCTCTATCTTGTCTTCAAGCTTAGTGCTTGGAGCCATCTTATCCAGGAGGTCATAGAGATTGAAGTTTCAAAAGATAGAATAGTACATACCAGCAGATGAGCTCGATTGAATTGAGATTACTAGTGTGTTCTGCTTCTGGGAACTTCAACTTTTCACCTTCTGGATCTGCAACAGAATTTCTGGTCTTCACTCTTATGGTTTTCTGGTGCATAGGTTTGCAGCTTTTGTGGTTCACTGGTGCACAGGTGCGCACTTTTTCTGGTTTACTGGTTTTCTGGTTTTTTGGTTTTATGGTCCAAAACCCAAACTAGGGTTTGACTTTCCCGGATTTTTACCCACTCAAAAAGTTCGATCTAGGGCTCAAAAGTTTGATTTTGAGGAGGGCTATCCATCCATGCAATCAGATTCCAAAAATTCCAACTTTTGTAGAAACCCTAATTTTCATTGGAGGAGGAGGAGAGAGAGGTATTTTCACCTTGTGAAAGATGTCCTATTCAGGCTAGCTCTGATACCATGTTAATTTTATCCTAATTTCACAAGCAAGATCACTGAAAGAAACACAATCACAAGATAGACAAAGATTTACCCTGGGAAACCCTCATGGGGTAGAAAACCCAGCAAAGCTTTCCTCAAGATAGACAATCAACCCAATACAAGATGTAGTCCTCAACAAGAGCTCCTTCTCATCCTATGCAGACCTCTCTCTCTCCTATGCGCCAATCACAAGTGAGTGAATGAATGGGATAAATGAAGAACACACCTCCTCTATTTATACTCGTGTTCTAATTGACTTTTCACCCTAATGGGGCCGACCTCTCCCAGGAGAGTCTACTAACCCCTAAACAGCTAACTCAGGGCCGACCTCACATGGGAGATCTAATAACCCTAGTTACCACAATCTCTCGGAGGAATAAACATCTCCGGAATAATAAAGTACAAGAATAATATTCTTAGAAGTTACAATATTTCAACATAAGGTTTCTCCATGAGAGTCTTCCATAACACCGTATGTTGTGTTTCAATGGTATCAGAGCCCCTTCTTGGGAATTCAAGGCTTTTGGTCAACTAATTATTTGAAGAATATCCAAACTAGATCTTTTACTATCCTCGGGTTTTTGACCCACTACTCTATTCCATACTCATTCAGGTTGCACGCAGTCACCCTTGTATTCGCACCCATCCCTCCACTCCCTTCGGCCACCCTCCACAGCTTCCCTCGCTCTATCGCCTTACCTCTCACACTCCCTTTTTCCCCATCTACCACCATGTCTTATGTGTTGCTCCTATCCACCTCCCTGCATCTACCTGTGTCCTCCTCACTGCCATACTATCCTCTCCATATCACTCCATTACTGCTACCCATATCCCCCTTCTTCACATCCCATTCACTTATCCCTTACGCCTGCTACTCCATTCTCTCGGCTCCCTCAGCTCCCATTTCCTCCTATGCAGGACTCCACATCCTCCCCCCGACATGTTGCGTGCTCCCTCTATGTCCTCCTCTCAACCCTCCTCTCCATTCCCTCCAATCCTCTCCCTGCACAATCACGCCCTCTTCGCTGCACCCACTGCACCTCATAACCACACATCATCTTCCCTTCACTATTATTCACACCAATCCATATGTCACTCCATCACATCCACGTCGAAGAGCTACACTCACTTCATGTCCCTTCTTCCCTCTCCACTCCACACTCATTCGCAGCATTCCATATCCATTCATACCATATCGTAGGGTTTCAAACCCTAATTCTACCCTATTTAAATTATAATAATAATATTATTATTGTTGTTATAAATTTAAAAAAAATTATATAATAATAAATTATTTTATAATAAGTATTATTATAATAGTGACTATTCTCAAAATAATAATTATTATTGTGGTTAAAAAAAAAGAGAGAAGAAATACCAAAAGGTGAAAGAAGAAAATACCAAAAGGAACCTCATTGGGGATCATTACAGCTTTTATCTTCCCTTGACGTAGAAGAGAAAAGAAGTTAAAGAGAAATCGTAAGCGCAAAATCATGGCAATCACATATCAAGAAATGCAGTCACAACTACAAGCAACATTGGGCAAGTTAGAACATTATAAAAAAACCATTGATTGTCTACGATTGGAGATTACGAAGCAGGATATTTCTAAAGGATTAATAGAGAAGGAGAATCATTATCTAAAAAAATGTATTGAGAGATTAAATACTCAAATCAAGGAATTAATGAGTAAAAAATATCCCAATCAGAATCTACAAAACCAAAAAAACATGAAAGAAGCAACCAAGAATAAAGAAGAAATAAAACAATTAAACAAAATCATCAAGGACAAAGATGACGAAATCACGCAAATTCAAACGAAAAAAAGATTCCAAGAAGCAGAGAATTGTCGCCTTCAACAACAAATTAAAGAAATCTAGTAGAAAGAGGATGACACTAAAAAGGCGCACAAGTTGGAGATTACAACAGTCAAAAGAACGTTATCAAATAACAACGAAGAAATATATCGGTTAAGAAACCATAACAAGATATTAATTAGAAAAACTAGGAAGATAAAAGGCACTAAGAAGGTAGAGCAATCAAATGAAGATACCGAAGGAAAAATACTGGATAAAGAGGAAGAAAATTTACATTTAATAAAACAACTTAATAGGCTCGAAGATGAAAAGAAATTACAAGAAGAAATGATTAAAAAGATGCACAATAATAACAAAATGTTAGAGGACAAGTTCAAAGGCACATTTACATACTCGGTTCACATCACAACTCAAGATGTCATCCCATTTAAAGAAGGATATACACAAGAATCGAAGCAGGAAGACACTACGAACATTAACAAGAAAAGTAATGTTACAAAGAGTCCTTATCGACATCTCAATCATAAAAGTCGACAGAATCAATACGAAAATAAACAATATTATTCCTACAAACAAACTAACTACTTTGAACAAGAGAAAAGACAAAATCACCAAATTGCTTGGAAACAAAAAACGAGAAATTATATTCCAACAAACCTGAAAACATCTCTGATGAAGGTAAATCTCGTATGGATCACTTCCCATGAAATGTGACATCTCAGTTCATGAATTCAAAAATTATATCGCTTTGTTTCATCAAGTATCAAAGTTACAAGTTCGGAATACCATGAGAAGATGTTACGAACAAGAATAATTGATAAGGCCTTCACTAAACAAAGCTTTAAGGACAAATCTTCCCTTAAGGGGAAGGAAATGTTATGAATATTAAATAGTAAATAATTATGGTAATAATTAATAATTAATAATAATTGATAAACATTAATTATATGTTAACAAGAGGACGTGTCTCCTCATATTAATGGCCCATCCATATTTAAGGTGGCCAAACTATTGTAAAAATCATCTATCTATCAATTATTCATCTTTTATCAATATTTTTGGTTGTCGATTTATAATGTGGGTTCAGAAGAAATAAGGTTGCTCCATGAGAGTCTTTCGTAACATCGGATATTGTGTTTCAGATTTTATGCTCATGTAGTTATAGAGTACAAATTATTTGTTCATTGTTCATTGTTGGGTCCCCTTATGTACTAAGATTCCTTCATATGGCCCAGGTGACTTATCCGATAAAGAGTGAGATTTGATCAACCGCCATAAAGACGAATCATTTATTTTTACTTGCATTTGTCAATTTTGGTCACCGATTGCACTAGCTATGTAACTATAGATAAGACCCTCCTCTCCTCATAATTCATATTTGTTCATATTTCATTGTATAGAGTACAATTTATATTTGCTACCGATAATGCATTTAAAAAACATTGATATCAATTTGACTACACGAGATTTTTTAGTTGTGATTGCGCCCATAGTCAACAAATAGATACTGAAATATTATTTGTTGCGATGCACTTAAAGAAATATGAAGTTATTGAACGACTATGAAAACAAAAGATTTACATATGATTAATTAAAAGGTTATTTCTTTCAAGAAACCCATAAAAGTGAAAATTACATTTACTTTCAGGACTATGAACCTGATGTCTTATGTTGCCAATATAGCCATTTAGTATGTGCAACTCAAATAAAATTAACAGAAGTTTCATCAAAGAAAAAGTGAAAAACTAAAAGATGGAAAATGACCAAAGTTGATCATGAATGAATAATTGAGGATGGCATTCCATTGTGATATTTTTAAGCAATCTTGTAAACTCGGTCCATCTTCTACATTACATGTATATTGGATATATTTTGTTCTATCGTCATTGGATTTGTATTGAAGAAACCAAACATTGTAATCTTCAATGCATCGATATATGTTTACTTGGAATGTATATTATTAATTGTCGTTTGTGTCTCGAATGTGATGCACACTTATCTTGGGATGATTTTTTCTAGCTTGAAGAATGAATGAAGATGGTTTCTAGGGTTTGATTTTGCACATACATTGGTTGATGCTAAAATTAGTTGGAAGAACTCGTGTGACATAAAGTCTTATCCTTCCTCACTCCTTGTTAAATGTTGGTAAGGTATGATCCTAGCTATGTTAAATTGTGCTTTTATGATGCATTTTTCTTATTTGTTAAATCTCTTTGTTAACATTTTGTCTAACTTTTTCCCTAGTTAAGTTCTCCTAACTACCAAACCTACTTTTTACCTTCATGTATTCTAACAATTAAACCTAATAAATTAACTTGTGAAATTATTAGTTTTTAATTTATTGAATGTTTAAAATATCATTAAGTTTTTTGCGATGTTTTTAAGCATGCTTACAAACTTGACATCTTGTTCATTACATGTATAATGGATATATTATGTTATATAGTCATCAGATTTGCATTGAAACAACCAAACACTTTAATCGTCATTGAATCACTATATGCTTATTTGAGATGTACATTGTTGATTGTCGATTATGTACATGTATTAAATTCTTTGCTTGAATATGTGATACAATATTCATGCCTAATTCTCATGTACTTTACAATGTGTCAATTAATAGTTCAAAATTAATAGTTTTTTAAATTATTGAATTTTTAAATTACTATTAAATTTTATTGTGATGTATACAAAGCAATCAGTAATATAGATAACTAAAATCATGGCAAATGGAGATAATGATCCTTTGATTTTTACTCACAAACAAGGATTCCAGGAATGTAAAGATTATGCTAAATTAGAGCAATGATTAGACAACAAACAAATGAAAATTCATCAACTTGTTGTCTAAAACCATTGCTCTAATTTAGCATAAGCTTCACAATCCTGGAATCCTTGCTTTTGGTTAAAAAAACAAAAGATATTTATCCCCACTTGCCATGATTTTAAAAAAAAAAACGTAAGTTACAAATTGTACAATTTACATTTGTAAGATCTTTTGTACATGTAATCTACAACACACTTCATCATTGAACAAATTAAACACTAAACATAATAGTTAACACATACTATAGCTAGTGTTTTCACACCAACCTGTGTAAAAGGGCACCTACTAAGGATTATGGAACCCTTAGTAGCAGTTTCAAAGATAGATAATATGTGAATGCAAATAAAAGAAAAAACAAGTAAATTAAACTTAACTAATTACTGCAGTAAAAACAACAAATTGATCAGAACCCATGAAGTATATTTTGTATTATGTTGCAAACAAGGGTTTACAATAAGAATTACCTCAGAAGGTGAGTAGATGTGGGACCTCGCAGCCATACGAAGAGTAGTGCGTCGGGTCTCCAGATTTCCTTGCTATTCTCTAAATTCTCAAGAGGTGGCCAAGACTCAACTGAATGGGGAACATAAGCTCAAGGAGATAGGCTAAAGTTCAACAGGAATTTTGGAAGCATAAGGGTAGGAAGAGTTGATCATGGATAGGAAATGGGGGGCCTCCATCACCTTTTATAGTGATTTTGGGTAGTGGAGTATTGACCCATGGTATTGGGAAACCAATAGTATTGGCTAGTGGTATTTTGAGTTTTCCCTCTTTTTTAATTTTATTTTAACTATTTTCCCTTTTTCTTTTTCTTTTTGGGGATTTTGACCATTTTTTTGTGGGATTTTGACCTTTTTTGAAGGATTTTCATTAATTGAAGAGGTAAATCATGTTTTTTGCCCATTTGGTTACCAATTTAGGGATTTGGGGGTTTTTTTAGGCCAAAAATGTAGGAAAAAAATGGGTAAATGGGTTATGTGACTAGGGGGATGAGCTAGGTGAACAATTTTTGGGTGTTAATAGACTGCCCCTTGATGTGTGAGGGTAGGAGCTCATCGTATGGCCGATAGACATCATAGGTTCTGAATTTTTCCAGGGGTGTGAGCATTGTGATGGCGGAGAGCAGAAACTAGTTGGATCTCGAAACACATGCTTCATAACAACTACAAGGGTTAAAACTAGAAATGCATCACCTCAATAATGGATGAGGAACATAATCTCAAATAAATGGACAAGGAGGGCATACCCATGCTCGTATCAATATATACAAATAATGGTGAATCCCAAAGGGGACATGAACAATACATAGAGAATTACGGTGTACATCATAATGGTCCATAGGGGACACAAGTCTGGGACATACTCATGGGTCAACCATGACTGATCTGAAGAAATGATACATGGAAACAATGGAATCCATCCTGAATGCGGTACCATATCAACTGGTGCTCTTGTTGGATCTGAAGGTGTCCAACAACTATATGGACTGAACGACTGAGAGTCGGAATCTCAAAGGTACATTGAACTGCATTTGAACTGGATACTCTAGGAAGCATATAGTTGAGGGACTTCCAAACACTATCTCCAACGCAACCCAGATATCCATAGGAACATGTAGCTAGGGGGTTCCAAATAGACTCGCCAATGTGATAGAGTTAGGGGACATCTGGGGTCTTCGACCAATAACTGAAGGGAACAATACCCTGTATGAGTCTCAATGGTGCGATGATGGAGTTGAAGTCGAGAACGTGAGAAAAAACCATTCTAAGAGGCACTAAGGGTTCCTCTCAGATGGTCCGTAAGGCACTCACCACTGATGGAGATGAGTCCAAGATATAGTGACCTATGGGTCTATCCTCTGGAATAGATGTGCTGGTGTCGACAGAGGGAGATCTGCAACTACCAAGGCAATGGTGTTTCCTTAATAGGATCACTGCAAGGTGTACAACCAAGATGTGATGGTGTTGGACATGTAACTGGCACACTGTGGGGGGATGAAGAGGGTCGTAGAGTGATGGGACTCAAAGTTCCTTAGTTCAGAGTATGAGGTAAAGGTTGACCTGGAAACGTATGAAACTGAATTCTCGGGAAGGGGATCGTAGCTTAAGTGATCAAGGACTGTGGCTGCAATGGGGGAGACTCGGGGGGAAACTGATGAGTGAGATCATGATACTCCAAGGGTGACACATCACAGAATAATATGAACAAAGGCGACCATACTGGGGATGTTGTCATAATGGTAGAACTAGATGTGATTTTTCGGTGGCGCCGAGAGGCACCATTAGGGCCTTCTTCATGGTTTAAGGAGCTCAAAGAAGGGATAAAAGTGTGCTCTAAGATGATACCATCGTGTGGATTTGTCGAGCCTAGTACGGTGCATCCTCGTGGGCGATTTCAATTTTAAGGAGTCTGAAAGCGATAAGAAGACTCTGAAATGATGAGAAGGTACCATCGTGTGGATTTATACGAGCCCGGGATGATGAATGCTTGTGTTCGCTTTCAATTTTAGAGGGTCTGAAAAGCAATAAGAAGACTCCGAGGGGGTTCTTTTTCGTTTGTTGGTCCCCAAGGCTCGAAAAAGCATAAAAGTATGCAATGGAGAACTCTTATAGATGATGTGACTAGATTATTCCTTTTTCGTAATTAGTCTACCAGGTCCAGAAAATGGTTACACTTATACCATATAGACGCCCATTGAGATACTTTTAACAATCAGGAAAAGAAGAAAGATTGCTCGGTGATATTTTCATTCTTCAAGGATTCAGAAAAGAGCTTAATAGAAACTCCATAAGTGATTTTTTCGTAAAGGAACTGCTCGGTCCGAAAAAGGGATAAAAGTATACTGAACAGATGTAAAATCCAAGCAAGGAGGAAGTGTTCAATCAAGGGAAGAATCCGACGGTGCAAACGGCATGGAAAACAGAGGTCAAATGACTCTGAAATGGTCAAAGGAAAAAAGGGGGAGGGAATGGCTATAAATAGAAAGGGATCCCACCTCCACATGTCATTTTCATTGTGCAAATTGGGAGGAGTGTGGAGGGGCCCAAAAGAGGAAATTATGATTTCTCTCAATTTGTTCGGTGGAATCGATTTTTGTGACTTGCAGGTAAGTCCTGAAGTGATTTTTGACGTTTTTCATACCTATTTGTTTAGATTTGGCCTTCTAGGAATCCCTAGAAAGCATGTTTAGGGAAACACTACACCGGAGCATGCTTTTCGAGGGAAAAAGCACGCCCATGGTGCAGATATGAGTCGGACAGTCGCACGGCTAGGGCGCGACTGTGGGCCATACAGTCACGCTCTGGAGCACGGGAAATTTCTAAAAAGGAAAGGATCCTCTACTTGGTAAAATTTATTGATTTGGGCGATAGAATTTACATAAAGTTTAGCAGAAAATATGAAGAAATATTTAAAACAGAAATGCATGTGTATAGTATGAACAAAATTGATGTAAAATCCACTTCTCTATTATTTAATAATATGTGTACAATATATAAAGCTTCTCAAGAGAGAAATTTGTGAGCCTTAGTAGGTATTTGAGTATCTCACATTAATTCTAGTATTAGTGGAGTAATTCCCCCAATCTATGACATTGTGCCAAGTGTAACTCTTGTGTTGGGCCATAATGAGGTCCAATGAACCTATGAGGACCATGAGGAAGTTAGGGAATTCAATAAATGTGGATGAAATCATTATGAGGGTGAATTAGGTGGTTTAGGGATTTGGTAGTGGCCATTAATGAGCATTTTGACCAAATCTAGTGCATAAGTGCCCTTGGTGCAACCTTATCCCATAAAACAGGGAACATGGGCACCTACCTCATTAAATGCATTAACTAGGGAGCCTTTGACTCCCTAGAGTAAGGAAATGGGCACACTTGTGGACAAGCTTAGCTATTATGGAAAACCAATAGTCTAATATGTGGACAAACCCCCTAGACTAGGAACTGTGAAGCCAAACCATGGAAAATATTACATTAAACACTTGGAACCTTATGCAAGGATTATTAACCAACGTCTAGATGGGAATTATGTTCCAACACCCCCCCTTAAGCCAAAATGGTTGTGAGAAAATAAAATTATTATGAGGTCCCAAGCAACAAATCCTTATGGTCACCCTTTACATTATGCATCCATAGAAGTGAGGAAAGAGGGAAAACCACTTGGGGAAAATCCTCCCTCTAAAATAGACATGAAATACACCAAAATAAACTGAACTAATCCAAAACTCAAGTAGGTGTGAACTTTATCATATGTCTGGAGGAACCTTCTTCTTTGGAAGAAGTGGATGTTGCTCCCATGCTTGGATCAAATGCTTGATCTCTGCAACTGTGGAAGCAAGTGCAAGTAGGCTTTATTCAAACTTAATCATCATACCAAATGTGTCCAAAACAAATCCAAATGAGACTTGATGCTTGAGAATCAATCAAAAGTGAATGATAGTGTCCTCCATATTTTGTGCAACTCTGAGAATAAGTGCCAGTCATAATCATATAGTTGATAGGAAGCATGACAGTGAGAGAGAATGAAACAACTCCATATTGAAATTCAAACTCCATAGCATCCAATGTCACACCAAATTGTGGACCAATGAGAGGATTTGAGTGTAAATGAGCTGCAACAACTGACTGGTGATCCTAAGAATTTGAATGTGAAAATTGTTGAGAGAACAAATAGGTTTGGATATCAACTCCAAATGCTTGTAGATTGTCCAAATGCTTGAACTTCGAATCATATGAATCTTGATGTGCTTGAGACATAAACCAAAGTGAATGCATGTTGTCTCCATATTCAACAGTACCTTGAAGAAGTCTGCATGTGACCATGTAGGAAGTGAGAGGAGGCATGGGACCAGGGAGTGCGAATGCATGAAATCCATAATCTAATCTAGACTCCAAAATATCCAAAGAACCACAATCTTGCACATCAACAAACTCATAGGAACAATGCTTATCTTCTAGAGCATTCACTGATAGATAATCCTCAGTAGAAGAAGTATGATAGGACAACAATGAGTGGAGAGATATTTCTTCTTCAACAATGGCAGCTCCATTTGTTGTATCTTCATCATTAGTAGCAACATCTTGTGCAATAGATAATTTATCTTCACATTCTACTTCATAACATGTAGAGGAATCATTTTAATCAAAGAGATATGTACCAACGGGTACTTGTGTTGAAGATTCTACCATTTGATATTCATGAACAACTTCATCAAAGAGAGTAGAGGCTGAGACATTAGGAGGGAGAGCACATTTTGAGGTGTCCATAGGCTCACTACATGCACCATTCTTATTCTTATCAAGATCCTTCTCCAAGTTGGACCATAGCCCAAATGGTTAATCTGCATAACCAATCAAGTAGTGCGTACTTCGAGACATGGCTAAACACATAGATCTGAATGCTATGTCACAGTCATTTAGCCAATCATTTTTCTATTCATAAGACTCTGGTTCGAACACACCACCAATGGACACATCATAGATACATTGTCTCCTGATATATGCACACATTTTAGGATTCCACTCAGCATAATTGAATGGAGTAAGAAGAGGAACTTTCGAATCCATGTGGAAGTTTTTGTACCTGCAAAAGAAAATCTGAAAACCTATACGGGAAGACTATTTCTATCAATATGATCTCCTTACTTCGACAATAGGCACATTTGGGAGCGCATCACATCTGGGTAGACTTCAAAGGATTTCTCCAATGGATTCAAGGCAATTTACCCTGATCCACATCGTAGTTGGCATTATTATCGGATGCCAACTTTGACACATCTTCGACCAGCCATCGTCGTTGACACAACTCCGATGAGTTTCGACTTCGACACAACTTCGACACACTTCGTGACTTCAACACAAATTTGGAAGTTGTCGAACTGCGACATGACTTCGACATGTTCAGTGACCTCACAGTTTCGCGACGTCGACTTGCGACTTGTGCAACACCATCTTGCGACTTGAGACTGTCGAACTTCGATAGACTGTCTCTCTGTCTTCCAGTCGACTGTAATGGTTGAACTTCCGAAATGTTATAACTTCTTTTGTAATTGAACGTAACGGGAAAGAACCCAAGCATCTCATCACTCTCTATATAAGCATGTAAACTATTGTAATAGACATCTTATCAGTCTGGATGTTATCTATCTGGTTTTCAGTAATAGAGGAATCAGTTTGCATTCCTACATATTTGTATGTGTGTATTTGTGTTCATCTGTGTAGTGTAACTTTGCTTACGTATTTAACTTCTTATGCTTCCGTCATAACAGAGGCGAATCATTCAGTCGAACTTTTGTCCCCCTCGACTTCCTGGCCCCGAGTGGATCATTGGTATCAGAGCGGAATCAAAGTTCATTCAGAGCTTCGTTAGAGTGCATCAGCTTTGTTCGTGCTTAATTTTTGCATAGACACTTCCATCGAAGTTACCTGACTTATGCCGGTTCAAACTCACTCGCAGAATTAGCAATCGAAGCAGACACTACCTCCAGAGATGGTAGAAGAAACAGGAGAAAGACATGCAATCAACGAGACACAGCAGCTCATAGAGAAAGCGCTGGATCGAAATGAACTAAGATGTCCACCCAGTTCAACGAGATTCTCACGCGATTTTCTTCGACATTAGGAGTATTTCTGACAAGAACCAACTCTGACAAAATCATCCCCTTCAAAGTGCAAATGAATTTGGACATACCGAATCTAGAAGGCAAGATTGACGTGGAATCCGTCAACAATTGGAGTCCTATTACTCTGTGAATCAACTCTCAGAAGCCTACAAGATCACCATTGCATCCTTAAAAATGTCAACATCTGTGCACTGCTGATGGGATAATCTTTCGACAAAGATGGAGAAAAGCGGAGACCCCATCGACACATGGGATAAATTCGTCGAACACATCCGAAAGGATTTTTACCCGCCAAAGTACCTTGAGAAGTAGTATAAGAAGTTGCAGCAGCTAAGGCAATGGAAAGACCAGTCCATGCAAAGCTACACAAATGAATTCTATCGACTCATGGCTAGACTTAGCATCCAAGAAGAAGAAAAATTGCTTGTTCTGAAGTAAATCAGCGGATTATCCCAGTACATTTAGCAGGAAATGGAGTTTCTGACTGTCAACACGCTTGTGGATGCATTCCACTATGCCGGCAAAATTGAAACCAAGCATAAGGGAAAAGCACGCTTTGCGACAAAGCCGACATCAGGACGTCCACCTGACAAGAAGTCATAATCTGACTTTGGCAAGTCGAAATATTCTCAGTCGACTTCGCCAAAGCCAAATCACGGCAAGAAGCCTTTTCATAAAAAGGACCGTAGAAAGAAACTGACCGTAAAATGGTGCGACTACTGTCACTCATCTTGGCATGATACGTCTGAATGCAAAGCTCATAATACCTTTTTGGCAAAAGTGTCGACATCCGACGCGTTCGACAAGACTGTGATAGAATCTGACCCAGAAGCAACGACTCTTTTGACATCGACAACTCCAACAGCCTCGACCATCGTCGACAAGGAGGAATGAGAGCGCCTGTTCCATACACAGATATGGGTTCAGAACAATCCATTGTATCTGATTGTGGACAATGAGATCTAGAAGAACTTTGTTTCTAAAGAACTTGTGAAAAAACTAGGTCTTGTGACCACTCTGCATCCTCAGCCTTACAACATCGGTTGGATGAAGGACGGACAAGAGCTAAGGATAACCCGATAATGAAAGCTCGCATACTGCATAAATCCTTTTGAAGATGAAGTACTTTGCAACGTGACACCTCTCTCTGTAGCCGACACTCTATTTGGGAAACCTTACCTATGGGATCACCATGAAAGTTACCATTCACGACCGCAGAAGGTGATTTTCAGAATCGGAGATCAGCGATACAACATACCAAAACGATGACCTACACCAACGGTTTCCTTGGTATCTGTGAAACAGACAAAGAAGGTCATCCATCATGCTCAGAATTTCTCATTGATTAAGATAAAGCCGCAATATTCTAGGAAGACTACGGCAACTAGTCGAGTCAGCGACCCGTGCCACTCCCGACAGAAGCAGTAGATCGACAATATTCTTGATGAGTACCAGAACCTATTCCAAGTTCCCGATGGAGTACCTCTACCATGTCAAGTAAAACACTCTATTGAACTTGCTCCTGGTTCTTCTTTTCCTAACGTGTCTGTCTACAAAAGATCCATTCTTGAAAATGAAGAGATTCGTAGACAAATCCAAGGTTTGGTCGACAAAGGCCATATTCGACCCAGCTCCTCCCCTTGTGGAAGTCCAATCGTCCTCGTTCCAAAGAAATACAGGACTTGGCACATGTGCATCAACTACAGGGCACTCAACAAAATATCGGTGAAGAATTGGTACCCTCTACCGTGGATAGACGAGCTCATCGACTATCTGAAAGGTGTTAAGTTATTTACTAAGCTCAACCTCAAGTCGAGATATCATCAGATTCCAATCAAGCCCTCGGATGTATGGAAAACTGCTTTCAAGACCAAAGAAGGATTTTCTGAATGGTTAGTCATGCCTTTCGGCTTAACCAATGCACCTGTGACCTTCATGCGATACATGGATGACATTCTTCGACCTTTCATTGAAAAATGTGTCATTTTCTATCTCAACGACATATTGATTTTCAGTCGATCATGGGAAGAACACGTCGGACATCTTCAACAAGTCCTCGACACTCTCCAACAACACCAACTCTACTTGAACATGGAAAAATGTTCCTTTGCGATGAAAAGCATCAAATATTTGGGGTTTGTAATTGACTCTGCAGGCATTCACGTTGACCCAGAAAAAGTACAAATTCTCAAAGATTGGCCCATTCCTCACAGCATTCAAGAACTAAGAAGTTTTCTTGGTTTGGCGAATTTATATCGACGGTTCATACTTGGCTTCAGTCACATAGCCTGGCCCTTGAATCAGTTGATGAAAGGAAGTGGAAAAACTGTCTTTAAATGGACACCGACACAACAAGCAGCTTTTGAACAACTCCAACACAATGTTAGGAACCCATGTCTTTACTTTGTTAGTATATTGTTGTTGGACGCATATGCTTTGTAAGTCGTCCTGTAGTATTTGTTGATCCATAGTTTATATTAGCCCATAGTATTGACCCATAGTATTGGACGCATATGCTTTGTAAGTCATCCCATAGTATTATATGTCCCATGGTTTTGACTCATAGTATTGGCACCTAGAATTAGCCCATGGTTTGTATTGACACATAGTATTGACCCATGGTATTTGCGCCTAGACTTAGTATATAAGTGTGTGTTGAGGCCTATGAAGGCACCATGAAGTTAATTGTATTGAGCTTGCTAAAAGGAGGTTTCCCCCTCGAAGTGGCCCGTGATCAATATAAAAGTGATTCTGAGTTCTATTATTTCTGATATCTCGTGTATTTGCATTAATTAATTATTGCAGGTTCATCACATCTGGTATCAGAGCACTTTCTTGGGCTCGTTGGGTGGAATTTCTGCCATTTTTTTTTTCGCATCTGTTGCAGCTTCGGATTTGGGAATACTCCCTATCCGCTTAACTGTGGGAAGTACTTGGGCATAATCCCTAAAACTTATTGTGAGGAGTACCACAGGAACCCCAAAGTAGCTGGCCCATTGAGAGAACCTGCCAACGAAAAGGGCAACGACCCCTACCTGATTGACTAGTTCCCACCCGTGAGGTAAACCAAGAGTTGTCATTTGTGGCAAAGCGGTTATCAGTTTTACCTGAGCCGTGGAGTGAGGGGTACTGCCCCAATACGCAAGCCGTCAGATAGCATTGGTGGCCAAGTGAAACACCTAAACTGTTAGGAAGCCATACATACCTGGGGTCCATATCTATTTTCAGCTGAACTGTTGCAGATCACTTCCGCTCCAGATCCAGCCATTTCAGATCTATTCTGAAACTCATTCCAGATCCAGTCGTCGTTTCAGATCCAGCCGTTTTTTATCCCTTCCATGCCATTGTAGATCCATCTATTGCGGATCCCTTCCGCGCCGCTGTTGCCGATCCATTTCTGGAAACAAAAAACTGTTTTTCAGCCATATCTCCCTTGTTTCAACTCTGTTTTCCCTTAAACTTCACTGACATCCCTGCAATCCCATTCTGCATATTTCAATCCTGAAGACCCTATCCCAAATTCCACTTCCCAAGACCAGAAATCTCACATTTGTCTATTTTTAGGGTTTTCTATAACTTTTTCAATTTTCACCCGATTGCCTTCAAATTTTACCATAGAGTTCCCTCTTCTGAAATCCCCATTTTTTGCTTCCCTGTTCCTCAGAAAGTGTCGAAAACATAGTCAAACCCCAAATACCCCTCCGATTTTTTTCCAAATCCAAATTTCCCCTTACTAAATAAGCTTATGTTTGTGTTTTTCTATCCATTCCTCCCCCCCACAAAAAAAAAAAAAAATTCCTGGTTATGGTTGTCACTCGCACAGGAGCAGAAACCATGGAGGAAGCACTTGCAGCCATTCAAACCAAACTCCAAGATCTGGATGAAAAATTTCTCAGCCTCCATCTTCAGCATTCAGCCATGAACAATAACCGACAACCAGAATCTTCTGCAACCACTGGGTTCTCTTCTTCCAGCAATTTTCGTGGGCCAAAGCTTGATTTTCCTCGATTCAATGGTACTGATCCGACTGGATGGATATACCGAGCAGAACAATATTTCAGTCTGCATAATACTTTTGATATCCAGAAAGTTCCACTTGCATCCTTTCATTTGGAACAGGAAGCCCTTCAATGGTATCGTTGGTACATCAAAGCTCATCCCGAGACAAACTGGACAGATTTTTGCCACCTCCTTTTGTCACGATTTGGTCCTAGTGCTTTTGACAACTTCATAGGAGCACTCACTAAACTTCACCAAATTGGCACAGTGAGAGAGTATCATACAGAATTTGAGAAACTGGCCAATCACACAGAAGGATTGTCTGATGAATTCTACAGGAATTGTTTTATCAGTGGTCTCAAGGATGAAATCCGCTCATAAGTCAAAATGTTTTATCCCAACACAATGATGGAAGTCCTAGGGTTGGCTAAGTTGGCAGAGGACAAGATCGCAGCTCAACAATGTTCCAAACCCACCTTTGTTCCCTTCAAAAATATGGGTTCCCAACAACCTCCCATCACGCCTACTCCTCGAACAACTCCTATCAAGCATTTGTATGAAACAGAGATGCAGGCATGCCGAGAAAAAGGGATTTGTTATAATTGTGATGAGAAATTCACTCAGGGACATAGATGTGTTCAACAAAAGCTCTATCTCTTGGATGTGGATTCTTCGCCTGCCTCAGAACTTGGTGAAGAAGCTCCAGATACAGTAGATGTTCAAGTCAACATTCAGCACCTGCCTGTTGACACCCCATCTCAAGACGACCCACCCGAGATCTCTCTCCATGCTGTAACTGGCGTCACCACCCCACAAACAATGCGGGTCAGGGGATACTTCAAGAAGCTCCCTCTTACCATACTCATTGATTCTGGTAGCACTCATAACTTCATTGACCCTCGGATTGCCAAACAGGCTGATTGTTTTGTACATCCTTGTTCCAACTTTGAAGTCATGGTTGCCAATGGGGGCACCTTACCTTGCAAGGGGAAGTGTCATAATGTGAGTATCTCTATGGAAGATTATAACCTGCGCTCTGACATGTTTTCCTTGTCCTTAGGTGGATGTGATGTAGTTTTGGGCGTTTAATGGTTATGCACACTTGGCCCCATATTATGGGATTTTGATGAACTTTGGATGCAATTTTCAGTCAATGGGACACAACACAAATTTATGGGCTTACAACCAGGGTCTCTCTGCATCATCAGTTCACATCGCCTGGAAAAAATACTTAAGAATAATTCACATGGTGTCATCGCTCAACTCCATTCCATTCAGATGCACCCATCAATAGTCTCCACTAATTCCTTGGATAGATATGCTGGTGTCTTTTCTGAACCAATGAGCTTGTTGCCTTCAAGAGACCTTTCCGGTAAGAATTTAGCCGCATCTACCTCTTAGCAGGAAATGATGACTATTTTGCATATAGTACAGAAGTGGCAGCCATCCCTATTGGGGAATTATTTCTGCATCAAGACTGATCTCCAAAGTCTGGAAACTTTCCTGGAACAACGGGTCTCCTTCCCAACACACCTTAAATGGGTTATCCAACTCATGGGTTATGACTATGCGACCACTTACTAGAAGGGTAAGGAAAATATGGTGGAAAATGCTCCTCCTCGCACATTTGATGACCTAATTTCTCTTACAGCTATTTCTCTACTTGTTCCAAATTGGTTGCAATCTGTTCAACGGGACTATCTCTTCTATGAACTCCATGCTTCTTCATCAGTAGGGCACTCTGGGTTCCTCAAAACGTATGACCAGGAACAATGTAACTTCTTTTGGCAGGGACTCAAAAGGACAATTCAACGGATGGTGGTTGACTGTGATACTTTCCAGGTCAACAAGGGTGAAACGACCCTCCTTTCGGGACTTCTCGAACCCTTGTCCATCCCTCCACAGATTTGGACAACTATTTCTATGGATTTCCTAGAAGCGCTCCAGTGGTATAGTACCACATCTCAAAGGACACCATATGAAGCAGTCTCTGGACAGGCACCACCATTTCTTCTTCCATACACCTTCAGCAGCTCCCCAGTTCAGGAAATTGACTCAATTCTTCAAAACCGTGATCAACTTCTTCTCATTCTGCAGGACAATTTTCACATGGCAAGAATTCGACTGAAACAACAAGTCGATTAGCACCGTTCTGAGCGCACTTTTCACATCGCCGATATGGTTCTTCTTCATCTACAGCCTTCCATGCAATCCTCCCTGAAACGCGAAAGGCTCGAGTGGCTCGGAATGTAACCCAAGGATGCTACAGGGGACCCACTCCTTCAGATTCTGCATCAATTTCCACATCTAAAGCTTTGAGGACCAAGCTTTTTCTAAGGGAGAGGGGATGTTAGGAACCCATGTCTTTACTTTGTTAGTATATTGTTGTTGGACACATATGCTTTGTAAGTCATCCTGTAATATTTGTTGATCCATAGTTTATATTAGCCCATAGTATTGACCCATAGTATTGGACGCATATGCTTTGTAAGTCATCCCATAGTATTATATGTCCCATGGTTTTGACTCATAGTATTGTCACCTAGACTTAGCCCATGGTTTGTATTGACACATGGTATTGACCCATGGTATTGGCACCTAGACTTAGTATATAAGTGTGTGTTGAGGCCTATGAAGGCATCGTGAAGTTAATTGTATTGAGTTTGCTCAAAGGAGGTTGCCCCCTCGAAGTGGCCCATGATCAATATAAAAGTGATTTTGAGTTCTATTATTTCTTATATCTTGTGTATTTGCATTAATTAATTATTGCAGGTTCATCACACACAAGCTCTGCACTGCACCAGTACTTGTGTTACCTAATTTGCATCATCCCTTTGAAATTGAGACGAACGCATCGGACTATGCCTTGGGCGCAGTGATCACTCAATCTGGTCACCCAGTCACTTTTCATTCCAAAACTTTTAACGACACTGTTAGAAGATATTCGACATACGAAAAAGAACTGTATTCCATTGTGCAAGCTCTCAAGAAACGGAGGCATTACATCCTTGGCAAGGAAACGGTCATCCTCACTGACCATAAGCCTCTTCAGTTCGCTCCGACATAATCAAAACTTGAAAAAACTCGACAGCTTAAGTGGATTAATTACCTACAATAATTCCAGTTGGTGATTAATTATCAGAAAGGTAAAGCTAACGCCACCTCCAAGTGTCTAAGCATACCTCCCATTACTCTCCTCTTCACAGTGATGATTATGCAGGGATATGAAACCACTACTTGGCCTCAGTTGTACCAGGAAGAAATCGAATTTTCACCAGTCTACCGACAGATTTAGACTAACAAGTTGTCGACCGCCAACTATTTCATGAAAGCCACCTTGCTATACAAGCTTGGACAGCTTTGTGTAACGACCGGTGAGCATCAACAGTAGCTCATTTGGGACGCGCACTACAGCAAGACTGCAGGACACTTTGGAGTAGCAAAGACACTTTCTATTATGTAGAAGTATTTCTTTTGGCCTACACTTAAAATCGACGTCAACAAATACATTCGATCATGCGTAGTTTGTGCCATTGCTAAACCTCCTAATCGACGACAGGGATTGTACACACCTCCACCAGTTCCTTAGCGACCATGGGAATTTATTTCTATGGAATACTTGATGGGATATCCTACTACCAAACATCAGCATGACGCGATCTTAGTATTAGTCGACAGATTTTCCAAGATGTCCATTCTCATACCATGCAAGAAGACAACGAAAGCGCAGTAGACTGCTCATCTCTTCTTCACACATGTTTGGAAACACTCTGGCTTACCAACGACCATCATTTTCGACAGAGATGCCAGATTCATTAGCATATTTTGAAAGAACCTTTTGGAAACATCTAGACACACGACTCTCATTGTCGACAGCTTTCCATCCTCAGACTGACGAAAAGACGGAAGTTGTTAATCGCTTGGTCGTACAACTGCTTCGAATGTATAACCACAAGCATCGACGCACATGGGATGAAATTCTTCCATACATACAACACATCTACAATCGTGCACAGCATAGCTCTATAGGAAATATTCCATTTGAGATCTATTATGGATTTCAACCCTTAGTGCCTATCGACTTTCTCAGCTTCTCGACACAGCTGAACTCCGACACCAACCACAATCAACGAGAAGTTGACAAAGCAATGAAGTTTCGAGAACAGATTTGCGACAACCACAGGACATGTTGCACAGAGCAAAAGAGAAAGCTAAGGCCCGACATGATAAGAATCGTATCCCTCATTCATTCCAAATTGGGGATAAGTTCTGGTTACATCTTAAGAAGGAGCGCTTCACTGTCCCATTCAAGAAGCTTAAGCCTTTGCAATATGGTCCATATAGTATTCTTCAGTAGATTGGAGAAAACGCTTTCCAGCTCGACATTCGTGCGTGCCTTGGTCTACATCCAGTCTTCAATGTGGATCCACTTCGACCATATCATGCACCACCGTTGGAACAGAACGAATTACAAACAGCAAAACCCAACGAAATCCATCCAGATGTTCAGGAGCCTCTTCCTTGTGACACCATTGTGGGACGATGAGTACGCCATACAAGGATGAACACAATTCCCTTGTTTCAGGTTGCTAAGGCAGGCCAGATCCTAGCATAAGGAAAATGGTGCTCTGCTACTGAACTGACCGACAAGTTTCCTCACCTTCACAAGCAAACAATGGGGACCATTGTTTCTTAAGGAAGGAAGTCTGATACACATCGTAGTTGGCATTATTTTCGGATGCCGAATTCCACACATCTTCGACCAGTCATCGTCGTCGACACAACTCTGATTAGTTTCAACTTCGACACACTTCGTGACTTCGACACAAATTTGTCAAGTTGTCGAACTGCGACATGAATTCAACACGTTCAGCGACCTCACAGTTTTGCGACATCGATATGCCGCGTCGACCTGCGACTTGCGCAACACCATATTGCGAGTTGCAACTGTCGAAGTTCAACAGACTGTCTCTCTATCTTCCAGTCGACTGTAACAGTTGAAATGCCTAATAATTATAACTTCTATTGTAACTAAACATAACGGGAAAGCACCCAAGCGTCTCAACACTCTCTATATAAGCATGTAAACTATTGTAATATACATCTTATCAGTCCGTATCTTATCTATCTGGTTTTCAGTAATAGAGGAATCAGTTCGCATTCCTGTATATTTGTCTGTGTGTATTTGTGTTCATCTATGTAGTGTAACTCTGCTTGCGTATTTAACTTATTATGCTTCCGTCATAACAGATCCGACTCATTCAGTCAAACTGTTGTCCCCCTCAACTTCTTGGCCTCAAGTGGATCATCCCCAAGGATTTTTGTGGTTGCTCCACTACTTCTAGTGCACTACAGGAAGAATCTATGCTCATCTCAACTAGGATCTGATACCATGTGAAATTTCTATGGCCTTGATGCCATGCAATAATTTACAAGCCAAGATATAGAAACAAACTAGTACTCACAAAGAATGTACACATAGTTTAGTAGAAAATATGAAGAAATATTGAAAATGGAAATACATGAGATAGAACACAATTGATGTAAACTCCAATTCTCTATTATTCAACAAGATGTGTACAATATATAAATATTCTCAAGAGACAAATTCGTGAACCTTAGGAGGCAATTGAGTAGCTCACATTAATGCTAGGCTTAGTGGAGTAATTACCCCAATCTATGACATTGTGCCAAGTGTAACTCCTGTATTGGGCCATAATGAGGTCCAATGAACCTATGAGAACCATGAGGAAGTTACGAATGTCAATAAATATGGATGGAATCATTATGAGGACGAATTAGGTCTTTTAGGGATTTGGTAGTGGCCATTAATGAGCAATTTGACCAACTCTAGTGCATAAGTGCCCTTGGTCAAACCTTATCCCATAAAATAGGGAACATGGGCGACTCCCTCATTAAATGTATTAACCATGGCACCTTTGACTCTCCAGAATAAGGAAATGGGCACACTTGTGGAAAAACATAGCTAGTATGGCAAACCACTAGTCTAATATGTGGACAAACCCCCTAGACTAGGCACTATGAATCCAAACCATGGAACAACTTACATTAAACACTTGGAATGTTATGCAAGGATTATTAACCAATGTCTAGATGGGAATTATGTTCCAACACCCCCCCTTAAGCGAAAATGGTCGTGAGAAAAGAAAATTATTATGAGGGCCCAAGCAACAAATGCTTATGGTCACCATTTACATTATTCATCCATATAAGTGAGGAAAGAGGAAAAACCACTTGGGGAAAATCCTCCCTCTAAAATTGACATGAAATACACCAAAATAAACTGGACTGCTCCAAAACTCAAGTAGGTGTGAACTTTATTATATGTCTAGAGGAACCTTCTTCTTTGGAATAAGTGGATGTTACTCCCATGCTTGGATAAGATGCTTGATCTATACAACTGTGGAAGCAATTGAAAGCAGGTTCTCTTAAGACTTGATAATCATACCAAATGTGGCCAGAACAAATCCAAATGAGACTTGATGATCTTGAGAATCAATCCCAAGAAAATTATAGTGTCCTCCATCTTCTGTGCAACTCTGAGAACAAGTGGCAATCATAATCATGTAGTGGATAGGAAACATGACAATGAGAGTGAATGTAACAAATCCATACTGAAATTCAACCTCCATAGCATCCAATGTCACACCAAGTTGCGGACTAATGAGAGGCTCTAAGTGTGAATGAGCTGCAACAACTGACTGATTATCCTCAAAATTCGATTGTGAAGACTCATGAGAGAACAAAGAGGTTTGGATATCAACTCCAAATGCTTGTAGATGGTCCAAATGCTTGAAATTCGAACCGTATGAAGCTTGATATGCTTGAGACTTAAACACAAGCGAATGCATGATGTCTCCATATTCAATGATACCTTGAGGAAGTGTGCATGTGACCATGTAGGAAGTGAGAGGAGGCATGGGAAAAAGGATTGTGAATGCATGATTTCCATAATATGATCTAGACTCCAAAATATCCAAGGAACCACAATCTTGCACATCAACAAATTCATATGAAGAATGCTTATCTTCTAGAGAAATCATTGATAGAGAATTCTCAGTAGAAGAAGTATGATAGGATAACAATGAGTGGAGAGAGAGTTCTTCTTCAATAATGGCAGCTCCATTTGTTGTATCTTCATCATTAGCAGCAACATCTTGTGTAATAGATGATGTATCTTCACATTCTACTTCATAACATGTAGAGGAAGCATTCAAATCAAAGAGATCTGTACCAACAAGAACTTGTATTGAAGATTCTTCCATTTGATCTTCATGAAAAAATTCATCAAAGAGAGTAGAGGATGAGACACTAGAGGGATAGCACATGTTGAGGTGTCCATAGGATCACTCCATGCACCATTATTTTGCTTATCAAGAGCCTTGTCCAAGTTGGACTAGCTCAAATGGATAGTCTACAGAACCAATCAAGTAGTGCATTCTTGGAGACATGGTCAGACATATAGCTTTGAATCCTTTGTCATAGTCATTTAGCCAATCATTCTTTCTCTTAATAAGACTTTTTTTCACTCTCGGCACCAATGGACACATCATAGAGACATTGTCTCCTGATACATGCACACATCTTAGGCTTCCACTCAGCATAATTGAATGGAGTAAGAAGAGGAACTTTTGAAGCCATGTAGAATCTATTGTACCTACAAAACAAACTCTGGAAACCAATATTGGAATATTATTTGTAGAAATATGAGTTCCTTACTTAGACAATAGGCACATTCGGGAGTGCATCACACCTGGGTAGACTCCAAAGGATTTCTCCAATGGCTTCAAGGAAATTTCCCCAAGGATTTTTGTGGTTGCTCCATTGCTTCTGGTGCAATACTAGAAGTAGCTATACTCAACTCAACTAGGCTCCGATACCATGTGAAATTTCTATGGCCTTGATGCCATGTAGTAATTTTACAAGACAAGATCTAGAAACAAACTAGTCCTCACAAAGAATTTACACATAATATAGCAAAAAATATGAAAAAATATTGAAAACAAAAATACATGAGATAGAACACAATTGATGTAAACTCCACTTCTCTATTATTCAATAATATGTGTACAATATATAAATTCGAGTGCCTTAGGAGGCAGTTGAGTAGCTCACTTTAATGCTAGGCTTAGTGGAGTAATACCCCCAATCTATGGCATTGTGCCAAGTGTAACTCTTGTATTGGGCCATAATGAGGTCCAATGAACCTATGAGGACCATGAGGAAGTTAGGAAAGTCAATAAATTTGGATGGAATCATTATAAGGGATAATTAGGTGGTTTAGGGATTTGGTAGTGGCCATTAATTAGTAATTTGACCAAATCTAGTGCATAAGTGCCCTTGGTCCAACCTTATCCCATAAAACAGGGAACATGGGTGCCTCCCTTATTAAATTCATTATCTAGGGTGCCTTTGAATCCCCAGAATAAGGAAATGGAAACACTTGTGGACAAACTTAGCTATTATGGCAAGCCACTAGTCTAATATGTGGACAAACCCCTTAGACTAGGAACTATGAATCCAAACCATGGAACAACTTACATTAAACACTTTGAACATTATGTAAGCATTATTAACCAAGGTCTATATGGGAATTATGTTCCAACATCCCCCCTTAAGCCAAAATGGTCGTGAGCAAAGAAAATTATTATTAGGGCCCAAGCAACAAAGGCTTTTGGTCACCCTTTACATTATTCATCCATATAAGTGAGGAAAGAGGAAAAACCACTTGGGGAAAATCCTCCCTCTAAAATGGACATGAAATACACCAAAATAAACTAAACTACTCCAAAACTCAAGTAGGTGTGAACTTGATCATATGTCTGGAGGAACCTTCTTCTTTGGAAGAAGTGGATGTTGCTCCCATGCTTGGATCAAATGCTTGATCTCTCCAACTGTAGAAGCAAGTGCAAGCAGGTGCTCTTCATACTTCATAATCATACCAAATGTGGCCAGAACAAATCCAAATGAGACTTGATGATCTTGAGAATCAATCCCAAGCGAATGATAGTGTCCTCCATATTCTGTGCAATTCTGAGAACAAGTGCCAATCATAATCATGTAGTGGATAGGAAGCATGAAAGTGAGACCGAATTCAACAACTCCATATTGAAATTAAGCCTCCATAGAATCCAATGTCACACCAATTTGTGGACCAATGAGAGGCTCTGAGTGTGAATGAGCTGCAACAACTGACTGGTGATCCTCAGAATTCGAATGTGAATACTCATGAGAGAACAAATAGGTTTGGATATAAACTCCAAATTCTTCTAGATGGTCAAAATGCTTGAACTTTGAACCATATGAAGCTTGATGTGCTTGAGACTTAAACCCAAGCGAATGCATGATGTCTCAATATTCAACAGTACCTTGAGGAAGTGTGCATGTGACCATGTAGGAAGTGAGAGGAGGCATGGTACCAAGGAGTGAGAATGCATGAACTCCATAATATGATATAGACTCCAAAATATCCAAGGAACCACAATCTTTCACATCAGCAAACTCATAGGAAGAATGCTTATCTTCTAGAGCAATCACTAATAGAGAATCCTCAGTAGAAGAAGTATGTTAGGAGAACAATGAGTGGAGAGAGAGTTATTCTTCAACAATGGAAGATCCATTTGTTGTATATTCATCATTAGCAGCAACATATTGTTCAATAGATTATGTCTCTTCACATTCTATTTCATAACATGTAGAGGAAGCATTTGAATCAAAGAGATATGTACCAACAGGAACTTGTGTTGAAGATTCTGCCATTTGATCTTCATGAACAACTTCACCAAAGAGACTAGAGTTCGAGACATTAGGATGGAGAGAACATGTTGAGGTGTCCATAGGATCACTCCATGCACCATTCTTCTGCTTATCAAGAGCCTTGTCCAAGTTGGACCATAGCTCAAATGGATAGTCTGTAGAACCAATCAAGTAGTGCATACTTGGAGACGTAGCTAGACACATAGATCTGAATGCTCTGTCACAGTCATTTAGCCGATAATTTTTCTCTTCATAAGACTCTGGTTCACTCTTAGAACCAATGGACACATCATAGAGACATTGTCTCTTGATATATGCACACATTTTAGGCTTCCACTCAGCATAATTGAATGGAGTAAGAAGAGGAACTTTTGAATCCATGTAGAAGTTGTTGTACCTGAAAAAAAAACTCTGAAAACAAATATTGGAATACTATTTGGATCAATTTGAGCTCCTTAATTTAACAATAGGAACATTTGGGAGCACACCACACCTGGGTAAACTCCAACGGATTTCTCCAATGGCTTCAAGGAAATTTCCCCAAGGATTTATGTGGTTGCTCCACTACTTCTGGTGCACTACTGGAAGCAGCTATGCTCAGATCAACTAGTATCTAATACCATGTGAAATTTGTATGGCCTTGATGAAATGCAATAATTTTACAATCCAATATCTAGAAACAAACTAGTCCTCACAAAGAATTTACACCAAGTTTAGTAGAAATAATGAAGAAATATTGAAAACAGAAATACATGAGATATAACACAATTGATGTAAACTTCACTTCTCTATTATTCAATAAGATGTGTACAATATATAAAGCTTCTCAAGAGAGAAATTTGTGAGCCTTAGGAGGCAGTTGAGTAGCTCACATTAATGCTAAGCTTTTGGATTAATTCCCCCAATCTATGACATTGTGCCAAGTGTAACTCCTATATTGGGCCATATAAGGTCCAATGAACCTATGAGGACCATGAGGAAGTTAGGCAAGTCAATAAATGTGTATGGAATCATTATGAGGGCGAATTAGGTGGTTTAGGGCTTTGGTAGTGGCCATTAATGAGCAATTTGACCAAATCTAGTGCATAAGCACCCTTGGTCCAACCTTATCCCATAAAACAAGGAACATGGGTGCCTCCCTAATTAAATGCATTAACTAGGGCACATTTGCCTCCCTAGAATAAGGAAATGGGAATACTTGTGGACAAACTTAGATATTATGGGAAAACACTAGTCTAATATGTGGACAAACCCCCTAGACTAGGCACTATGAAGCCAAACCATGGAACAACTTACATTAAACACTTGGAACCTTATGCAAGGTTTATTAACCAAGGTCTATATGGGAATTATGTTCCAACAATAACCATTGGTCAAGTGAAGTCATACCACCAATGTAACAAGTTGAGTAGGTCATTCATACCTAATATTTTATTTTTGTCTTTACAAACAATCCATGACATGATCTCATTGATGATAAAATGAGTACATACCAGGATCTTCATCATGATGGGGAATGAAAATTAGATGATTGAGAGAACTTGGGAGCCTTGAAATTTTTTCCACAAAGAAGGATTGCTTTCACAAGCTTCATTTATCCATGCTTTGACTAGGATTATGTATGGGCTATCTCCATCATACATTTGCATTGAGAAAAAAAATTGCATGAAACCAGTGATCTGATTTCGAACTTGGGAGACTATTTGCAAAGGCGTACCTTGAAAATATTCATAGGCTAGTTGTAATCTATCCCTGCACCTACTTAAACATTTATTTGTACACACAAGTATATTGCTCATCTTTGTAACAATCATGTTAGTATCCCTAATAATATTTAAAATTTTGAAATTATCATCCACATAATTTATACCTCCACATTTCAAGTGGAAAGATAAACAATAGATATATTGGCCATGTGAATTGAATAGCATACTTGTCCACATACCTATATTGGTTTTGTTGAAATGCATCATTGGAAAATTACAGATATTGGACAGAAAGGGATGGTTGAAATTTATAACACTTCTTGAGGAATGTTGTTGATTAGGGAACACCATGGACTGATCGACTCTTGTAAAACTTGCCGCAAGATAATGCTGAAAATACTGGTCTAAGGACATCATCGACTGGAAGATAGTGGAAAAAATATGGATATGGAAATCGACAATAGGAACCACATCTTGCACTACTCCATCATCAAGCAAAGCAGCAAAAGGGTTAATCCATTCTTCATAGGTATCAGAGTAGGCTTCTTCACCCAAACCTATGCTCGAGAGAGGTTCCATCATGATGCTGCAAGGACTTGAAGAATCGTACACCGGTGGACCAAGGAACTTCCAGTAATCATCGTCTTCCACAAACCTATTATTATCTTCCAAGAGAGACAAAATATCATAAGACACTGTAACCTGAGGATATGAACAACTCACCATTTCTGTATATTCTTTAGTTTCTTCAACTAAGGTTTCTTGGTCTTCATTTCCTGGAGAAACTTCATCTTCGTCTTCAGGAATCCCTTCATCTTTGTTCATAAAGGATATTATGTCACTTACTAGGTATTAAATAATGGTTTCTTCAAGCATACCTTCTGAGGTTTGATCTTAATCATAAACTTCTTCGTCAAGGAATTCTTCATGCTTTTCTAGGACCTGTTCACTGATATCCATATGATCTTCCTTTATTATTTCTCAGATTTCCTCCTTAATATTGGGGTCCCACTAAGTGTAGAATGCCTCAACCAATTGTAGAAAAGAAGATATCCCCTTAGGAGGCAACCCATCAT
Source organism: Larix kaempferi (assembly GCA_027924585.1). Lineage (NCBI taxonomy): Eukaryota > Viridiplantae > Streptophyta > Pinopsida > Pinales > Pinaceae > Larix > Larix kaempferi. Next base: position 7,837,864 of record BSBM01000722.1, on the reverse strand, counting down.
ACCAATTGTCCACATCCTAATTCCCTTCCAAACCAGAGGACATTTCAAATAACTCCATAGTGGTATCCTCATTTGTGATATCCCATGCCACAAGAACTTATTTGAACTGTGTAACGTGTGTTGTAACAGTGAGTAACAGTATCTTCACCTTTGTGGAATGTTGGGATAGATTTAAGACAACGATGTTTATCGAACTTATTCGAGTATCTTGGAATGTTCAAGAAATCAAACGGATCGACAATCCCCATATCTTCTCCCTGAGATTGCTTGCTTTGAAATTATTTATCTTTTCTTCAGTGGGATCGCCTACAAATTTAGCCTTTAACAAAAGTTTATCAAAGCAAAGATTACTTCTCAGTCTTGTTCTTGTAGAGCACTTATTTCGATTTTTTTCAGTGGGAGTCGCCAGGAGAGACCTGTCAAGTTAGACTAAACAAATCTCACCAAGTACAAAACAAGAACACACATGAATAGTGGAGGAGGTGTCTTTAATCAGAGTTTCCAGGAAAACCTGCAAGATTATTCTTAAAAGAAAAATGCGATGATATCAAACAAGGACTTACCTCAAGGATTACCAAATGTCTTTTTTTTTTTTTTTCGAAGAACCTCAATGCTTCAACCAACTTGGAATTGTTCCCCAGCAACGACGCCAAAAATGTTATTGGGAAAATTAGCAGGGAAAGTGCCCAGTAAGCACATGTAAGGAGTTGTGACCTGATGTCACCTCATTCACATCCCTCTAACTTCTTGGGAGAGTCTTGAGCTCCAAGGGGAGAGACCTTTAATATATTTGCAAATGATATATAAACAACAAACACTCCTTCTAGGATTCTACAACCAAGACCAGTGCCTTTGTAAGGAGTGATTAATATGTAAGTAGTTAATCATGGAGAAAACTATCGTTACATATGTCACTCACTCCTTGAATAAAAAATGTGCATTTGGATTTGAAATTGATGCTAAATTAGATCACAGTATGGTGTAGCCTAGATGAGAGTTAGTTCAGAAGAAGGTAATATCATTCAGTTACAATAAACACCAATCTAGATATTAGGATTTCCACTAACGATTATAGATCACTGTACATCTGTTCAGGGAAACAATCTTGGGATTATCATGTGATCAACATCCTTTAAGTATTGCACAGATATCACCATAATTGTGTCAGTAGAAAGTAATAATATGTTGATGTTATAGTCTATTTCAAAGTCTGGAAATGTCTAGTTAATATTGTAACCATTCAAACTTGTTAGGCATACATCATCTCAATATTTATGTACCATTATAATCTTGTTAACATCCAGTATTAGCATACTTCAACATTGTTAATGGTATAAATCAGTTATAGCAGTATTCATGAACAACAATGCTCATAATAACAATTAAAAACCATCATCCATGTTAATGTTTAACATCAGCAGTGAGACAGTGAAGAAAGCAATCCTAAAAAGGATGTAAAAAACACCCAGCAGAGGTCACTCTAAGAAGAAATGACTCACCTTACCAAGACTGAAATTATTCCAACACTGGAAATTAATAACCAACAAACCCTAACCCTGTTTTAGTTCAAATTTGCAGATCTGAAATTAGGGTTTTGCAGCAGCCAAAGAAAAGTGACGCCCTAGTGTTTTTTGATATATTTAGTGCAAGCCGGATTTTTAGGAGAGAGGGACGAAATTTTAGGGAGGCCCATAAATTAGGAAAATTTAATATTTTTTTATTTTTTTATTTTGTTATATTTTTAGGGATTTTTTTGGAATAAAAATGTAGACCTAAGGATAACCCTAATCTACCATGAAAATGCATGAAATATTGAATAAAAATGTGACAAAAGAAGGGAGATGATTCTTGTCTCAATCCCAGGGCATAAGGGATAGATGATTAGTGTCCCTACAAGAAGAGTTATTCTAGGATTGAAAACTTAGGGCATCCACCACCAACCCCTTGGGTTCATTGGGAGATCCTAATAAAAGCAAAGTAGAGATCCAAGGCCCTTTACAAAGAATACTTCTTCACGAGAATGTCTTCTAACCATACAAAATTGACAAAATATTGATAATTAAACCCTAATCAACAAATAGAATACACTAGCATAGCACCATTCAACAAAAACAAATATATCCTCACCAATATTCAACAAAAATGAACAAAGAAAGACCATAGATCACCTTTGTACATGAGTTCCATCCAACCATTCCAGCATCAACATGTATTTATAAAGAAAACACTAGCATTCATCAACATTTCACTTCACAAGCCAAAGAAGAGACTCTCCAAGAGGCGTGCATCACATCATAAACCCATATAACAAAAGAAAAGGAAGAAGTATCATATTTGATCCCAAGTCTTGTGTTTTACAAATGAATTAAGATGGTCTATTTATACCCATCTTATCACAAGACTTTTAATTTATCCAAGCCTATATGTCAATTTGAAATTAAAACAAAAGTAATATTAAAATATTCTAATACATGGGTAACTTGGGGTATTTTACCCATAGTTACCAAATGTAATGTACCAATCAGATTTGATTATACACTAATTGACTTTCCTACAATATTTAATGCAAAACAGTGAACACTAGTGACTTGACTAGTTGTAGGAAGGCAATTTCAAACAACTCTGGAAGGAATTAGGATAATTCTAGATGAGAGATCCTTTGCAAAATGTACTGGGACCATTAATTTTTCAAACATAAGCTAGGATGAAGTCTACTCCAAGGCTCCTGGGCACCCCAACATATGCAAACTAGAACTTCAACTTGGCACTACATGAGAACCAGTTGTGAAGGATTTAAACTCAGGCAGGCTTAAAAAAATCAATTGACTGTCAAATACCAGTTTGGTTTCTCTCCATAAATTTTGACTAATTTTTTGTGAGGTTTACAAAGCAAACGAGCAAAATTGTCTCGTAGGACTACACAACTAGTTCAAATTTAGGATTTCTCAAACAGGGGGAGAAGGCTATGAAATATTGGTTTCAGACATGGAATGGGTTTTTTGACATGTTAAGTGATAGAAGCAACTGAAATAAATAAATTTGGAGTTGTAGAAGTTCATCAATTGCTCAAATACTGAAAACTAGTTATTTTCCATGGCAATCTAGACTAGGTGCAAGAAATTGATATGAAACTCATACTTCTCTTTATTAAATATATAGAATGGAATTCATAGGTTCAACATTACATTAATGAAATCCATAAGAATCTGAAATACATCTCATAGAATTCTCAGGAAATAAATACATAAGAAGAAGAATTCTCCATCATAGAAAGACTACGAATCATCATGATTTCGAATGGGAGGCTTCTCTATCTCTACAAACAAGCTTAAAATTCACTGGATCAAACTTCAGGACCTGCAATAAACTCAATGATGAATATTGGATTTCATCATCCTCTCATAAGAGGCAAGGGCACATCTCCCAGCTTGGACTAGGGGCACATCTCCCAAGTCAAAGAGGCAAAAATTGCATTCAATTCAATTCGCAAACTGTCAAAAGATGGGAAAGTGGTGCGCACTCCTTATTTTATATATTTAAGGTGACTTGTGGAGCAATTCAACTATGCTAAAGCACCCTCGTGGAGTGGATAAGGATAGCTTGCTTTCAAGCTTTTATTTTATGCTTTTCTTTCTGCATTTGCTTTATCCTGCTTTTGCTTTTCTATCATGCTTTTGCTTTATGCTTTTTCTTTTGCTTTTGCTTTCTTCTTTTGCTTTTGCTTTTGCTTTTTCTTTCTTCTTTTGCTTTTGTTTTTTCTTTCTTCTTTTTCTTTTGCTTTTTCTTTTCTATCCTGATTTTGCTTTCTACTTTTACTTTTGCTTTTGCTTTTTGCTTTTGCTTTTGCTTTTCTATCATGCTTTTTGCTTTTGACTGCTTTTCCCTTATTTTATTCCTTATCCTGCTTTTCTGCCTTATCCAACTTTCTTATTTATTCTGCTTTTCTAATTTATTCTACTTTTCCTGAGCTTTACTGCTTTTCTGCCTTGTGACAACTTTTCCTTTCTTTTTCCTGATTTCCTAGCTTTAACTTCTTTCAACTTTTCTTCTTGTGCAACCTATCTCTTGGTCAAAGCTTATCCTCTAATGCACCCTTGTGGATCATTATCCACTTTATTTAATTAAGATAAATATTTATTAATAAAAAATAACTTTTGTCAAGTGCATCTCAAACTTAAGGAAGTAAAATTAAATTCTTTGGCAATTAATGCCTCAAAACTTAACCCCTCATTAATTAATTAATTCCAAACTATCACTAGGACCCATGGGGTTGAATGGGTGATGGTGGACCATGGTGGTATCAAAAAATGGGGACATTAAACCAAAATTGATGAAAATAGATCAAACTGAACAGATGGCTCTACTCTGAAGTATGGAGTGAGGAGAGGGGGAACGTCATTCCCCATCTAACCCCAAATATGTTGGAAAACCCTCAGCGTCCCCCCTCAATCATGCTTGCAGGCTTGGGAATCAAGGATGATTTCCTCATTTCTTTGGCACCAAGGAGAGAGGGAGATGTGCTAAAAGGAGGCCAGGAGGGATTCCTGGGGTGACTGGAAGAGGAGGCAAGTGCCTCTGAGTAGAACATTGTCAACTGTGTGGATATCAAGCAGTAAGGTCATGTGACCTAGTGACCTTCCCCTAGAAGCCTCAGACACCAACCTTGGGGCTACAAGACATAAAATAAGGCACTCAGCAATGCCACTAATCCATAGTACTCCTAAAGGAAGAATCAAGGGGTATGTTCATAACCATCTCTCAAAAGGTGCAGATAACACCCCCATCTTGGTCTTGAAAAAGAAAGGACCCCTCTCCTTGGGAATTTATTTGAAAGTGATATTGTACCGGTACAGTGTAACACCTTCAATATTCAGCAGTATGGAATTCAAGTTACAAGACCTCTTATTCATGTCATAGCGTTGGGTGTTATTATTCAACATTGTATAAGATTATCTTTTCAAAATGACATGGCCATCCTCAGCAAAGACTCATCATTATCAACATACTTATTTCATCCATCCATAGAATGCAGAAGTGATCTCAACATATTCAAAGTTCTGATGGTCTTTCTTTCATCTAGTAGAAACAGAGAAAGTATAGTATCGTATCCTTCAAACCTTCAAGTTCATATCAACCTTCCATAGTATCAATTGCATCTTTAGCATCATGCACATCTCCAGCCATTAGTAGTTCAAGTTCTTGCAGCAACATCAACATATTTGTACAACCATTCATCAACAAAACTTCCAGCCTTATGATCATCACACCAGAGTTATCCCAAATCATTTGTCTTCAAGTCATCTGATGCTCATGGAATTTAAATTTGGGTAAGCAATGTCTTTCTCTAGGTAGTCATCCAATGTGGGAATCCATTTATATTAAATTCTTTAAGTTCTCTACCATTTCTACATTTCCTTACACTTCATCTCCATTTTATATTTCATCATTCACTCATCATCATCCATCTCCCTGTGCCATTGAAAGTCAAACAAACCCCTTTCCATATGACAATATTTCCTATGTATCCTAGTTGCATGAGGACATGCAATGAATTGAGTGTGGGGGAGATGTTGGGCCTCGAAAATGACACATTTTACAATGACATTTAGTCATTATTCACTCAATTTATCATTTCACTTTCGTTCCTTTCATAATTCATATTCCCGTAATTGGCCATTTATACCCTATATGAGCTTCATGTGATATATATGCGCTAAAATGACTAATTTCCCATCTTATGATGATTACTTAGGGTAGAGATTGTGATCCCTAACTTACTTCTAGAATTGCAGCAGGATACTCGTCATTCTAGCGGTGCGTTACCGGAGCTTGTCAGTCTGGTAGTCAACTCTTTGTTACAAAAAGTCATTTGGCTATGGGAACTTGCTAGTCCAGTGGTCAAAATTTCCATGCCATTTTTGAACAAATGAAAGTGAATCCTGGAAAACTGAAACATGGGTTTTTCTCTGGATGGGGTCATTAGGGTGAGTTGCGACGAAATTTCTCAAAAACCGTGATTTGATGGGTGATTTGGTGTGATCTATAAAACTGGTATTTTGAGCATAACTTCTAGTAGTGCCCTCATCTTTTGACCTGCGACCTACATGGATGAATTCGAGGACATTAGCTCTATGGGGATGATGTTGTTACACTATTTTGATCATGAATCAATCTTTAGATAAGGTCAATATGAGTTGGTTTTGGATCTACACATTTAGAAGATTTGTTGGTTATGAGATCCACTCATTTTGGATCTAACCATATCTTGATGTAACCTCTTCTCCATTGAACCAAAAGTATAAATATGAGATGTATCATTTAGCTATGGACAAGTTAGATATTATAGGTTAGATGTGAGGGGAGAAGTTGAAGGAGAGGTTCCTCATTGTAATCATTGTAATCCTTTTGATGTTTAAATAAAGAGATTGTTTCTGCTATAGAAATCCTTGCCATAATATTTCTTGACAGCATGTCCCAAGAGAGGCAAGGCCCCCTCTCTCTGGTATATGTTGCCCAAATATTTATAGTTTTGTTGTGTGATGTCATTTCAATAGTTTCTTATTTCATTTCATGTTTATTTCCTTTACGCTCTTTTATTTTCAACAGTATTCGTTTACATTTCTAGCAGTGTGGTTTGAGGGATCCCTTGGTGTCCCCAGATCTTGAGAATTCATTAACTTGAGAGTCCAAGAAATGTTTTGAAGTATCACAGACCCTTAACCTATGACCTCTCAATGACCTAGTTTTACTTTCTTGCAAATTGTGGTTTTATTTACCTGGTTGTGTGATTTACTTTTTCCCCTACTTGATTTGGATATCGAAGGTGTGGTTGTTTCCTGGACACTCTGATAATGTTCATTGTTTGACATACACACAGTGAATCCAAACCAACCTACCTAATACCTCATTGAGTAGGATAGATAGTGTTCCTAGTTAGAGTGACCAATTGAGTCATGATTCTGCATTTACTTTGCACGACACCTCATTAGTTTACTAACCCTGGTTGACAATTTATATGAGGAAAAACAAGGAAATTATTTTTCCCAACATGCTTCATGCATGGAATTTGGGGCTATCCTGGTGCAACCTAGACAGGGGAGCTTAGACCATAACATCTATTTTTCTAGCAAGAAGTTGTATTGGTGCAACTATACCACTACAAAAAGGAAAGGCCTAGTGATGTTGCATGCACTCCAAAAGTTTAGATACTAGTTAGGTAGACACTTTAAATTATTTACAAATCATTCCATTTTTAAATACTTATTTAATAATCCCATTATGTAAGGGTGTATCTATACATGGTAATTCTTGTTCCGGGAATTTTACTTTGAGGTGGTTATGAAAGTGGGAAAACACAATGTAGGAATGAATCGCATCTTGTGAATTGAATTGGGATAATCAAGAGGCCTTATAGATGACCAACTCCTAGATGTTGATATGTTCAAGATTGAAGTAGTTCTAGATTACTTGTAGGAAACTTCCCTATTCTTGAGTACAAGTACAACTCTGCCTTATTACTCCACCACTAATAAGTGGCACCTTGTGACTAAGGAAACTATCTCTCAACTAATACTGAGACAATTTTAGAAGCTCAATTGCAATGGTATCATATTTCGATGTGTTTTAGATCAATAATGACCATATATCTTATGGGAATTCCATAATGGAGCTGCACGAGGTCACATAGGAAGAAAATTTACTAAAAGGAAGGTACTTCAAGAAGGATTATGGTGGCTTAAAATTTATAAATATGCTAAAGACTATGCCAAGAGTTTTGATATTTGTCAGCAAATATGTAGAAATTCCCTCTATGATGAAATCCCCTTAATATAGTCCTAGAAGTACGATCCTTTGAAAAGTGGACAATGGACTTCACTGGTCTAATCAATCCATTAGTGTGAAAATATAAATCCTGCTACATTATCGCTGCAACTAACTACCTCACCAGGTGGTATGAGGATACATGAATCATCCACTATTAATATGATATCATAGTAATATTTATCATAGAAAACATCATCACTATATTTTTCTACCCAAGGAGCTTAATGAGTGACCAAGGAACGTCCTCATTAATGAGATAGTTGCAAACCTCACTAGAAAATTCATGATCCAATATCATTGAAGTAGCCTTTATTATCTACAAGCCAGTGGAATAATGGAGGCCTTTAACAAGAATTTAGAACACAACATGATTAAGATCTACTGTGTTAATAGAAATGATTGGGAAGAGTGAATCTTGGCTATATTATGGGCATACCATAACACTACTAAGAATTTTACCAAGCACATAATTTCGGGTTGGGTTTTGACAAAGAGGCAATTCTACCAACCCGGACCATTTCTCCAAGTATGTTCATTGTACAATTGACTCGTGATAGATGAAGAATCATTCCAACGTCAGCTAGCAGAGCTAATGACATGAGGAAGACACATTTCTAGCATCCTTCCATCAAAATGTGGAAAAGGCTCAACAAAAATATTGGCACAACCACCACGTAAAGAGAAAATCATTTGATAAAGGTGATATGGCTATGTTGTATGAAAACAAGTACTTGAAATATCTAGGTAAGTGGTAGATGCATTGGCTTGGTCCATTCCTAGTTGCAAATATTATGGACTCCATATTCATTTAGCTAGCTCAATTGGATGGTGTGGTACTCTACTTGGGGTGGGTTAATGGTTCTCTCTTGAATCCCATCAATTTGGCCTCTCAATAATAGGATGTAGCTCCCTTGTCAAGGAGTTGTTTAGGGTAGGTTAGGTCTAGTTGTTATGACTAGTTGTTTTTTATTTTATTTTTGTTCATCAAGTCTAGGACTATGTAAGTTATTTTTGGTTTAATTTTTGTTCATCATAATATATGTTATTTTTAAGTTAGTTTATGGTCATCATAATGTTGTTGTCCCTTTTAATTTTTAGTACAAGCACCACTTGTGTCATCGGGGAGAGAAAATTTCCCCTCTTTAAGAATAATGGATCTACAAGAGTCATAAAGGAAATTGAGTTGAAAACAAATCTCAAAGTGAGTCAAGTGGGTTGAGTCAAGGGAGAACTATATTCCTTTTAGTGATGTCACTAAGTATAATTTGCATTAGTATGATTTGTGTCCAATGAAAGGTTTTCATGCAACAAAGGTCATGTCAGGAACACATTGAGCTAGACGATGTGTCTAATAGGACAATCTAGTTTTCTTCCAAATCTCTTGTGGGGCTCACTCAAGAGATCTAACAACATTTGTTTCCAAAAGGTTTAAATGATTATAAAAATTTAAACATCCTTTAAAGATTTGAATGAATGATTAACATTCCATCTTCAGTAAGCAATGGAATTAGAATATTTGCCACATGGGTGATGGCAATTAATAGTCATCCACCCATTGTTAATTCTATCCAATTATAATTATGGGTTCTAAACAAGTTTTAGCTCATCTTTTGTTTTAATTTCAATTATTCGGTGTCATGTCCCAAAATTTTGCATTGGGTCACAATGGCCTAAGCCCCTTGGCCATACTCATGATAGTTTGTCAAATTGATGCTAAGGGTCAAATAATTGCCAAGAATGATGTCCAAGTTAGTAATAATGTGAAATTAGATCCAAATGGACAAGGAGGGTCACATTAAGAGAAATTCCCAATTCAAAGTTTGTAATATACCCATCCAAATGAATTGTCATGGAGGAAAATTATTAGTTCCCTAGGTTGGGGTGGAAGCATTAAAAGTTGGGATAAGGGAGCTACAAGACCCAAAGTGACCTTAGACTTAAAAATTTACATCATATGGGTCAAATAAATAATAATGAAAAGAAAATAAGGTGGCATTGGATCATGAGGGCACATAAGAGGTTGTGGGACCCCCATGTGGCAAGATTCCCCACTACACTTGGCATGATTATCTCCCCAATTTGAATTCAAGATGAAGGGTAACATTCTTGGGGGATTTTAAGAGGTATTATTCATGGCATGAGTCATGTAAGTTCGAATTGGAGTGGAAGAATAAATCCCATGGAAGAGGAAGAGGCATCTTAGAAGAATTGTGACACTTGGGCTAGATTCCCTAGCTTCTATGACAACAATGATGAAGATAATATGACACCTATGACACAAATTAGACCTGAATGCTGACATCTGACATATATGACATGTTAGGGCTAAAAATAGCCTCCAAGAAGGCGCACAAGGTGTTTAGGGCAGCCAAAGAGACACCCATTCAAAATGAGGGAAGATGGAGACTAGGAATTGTTGGACAAGTGGCACACATTGGAATCTCTTCCCAACTTGATTTGGAATGAGTCTTTTGGAAGGAATTCGACCCATGAAGGACTTGAGAATTTTATAAAATACAAGAACAAATAATGAAGGTATCTTTTGATCATTTTACATTTTTCATTTGGAGAGGAGAGCTAGTAGAGTGCTATTCTACTTGCCTTAGCACCAATTTCGAGGGTGAAATATTCCCATCCTAATTGGAAATTGGAGAGGCCATTCAGAACTTTCATTTGGAGATACAATGGAGTATTTTGTTATAGGTTGAAGCTACAGGGAAGCACGTGGTCACATTTATTTCATCTTTCTTCTACAACCATTCTCTCATTTCTTGGCATATTCTTGCTCCTAAAGGAGAGGCGCACTTGGTGAGGTGATGATCTCTTTGAGATAGATATTGAGGCCCCATATATTTGTAATATGATATAAATAATCTGTATTTACTGCTCATAATACTTTCAGATCGAAATTCCAAGAGATTTCATGTACAAATGCTAAACTATGAATAAATGGTGTCATTTCCCCAATACCTTGTTATTTGCACTTGAAGTGGTATCAAATTCGAATGGTTCAGTCAATATATGATATATTAATTTTGTATGGAGTTCCATTAATATGCTGAAGAAGTTTCATATTCATTATACAAGCATTAGGATCAATATTCTTAAGTTTCATAACAATTTGTGAAGATTTACTATCATTTCCCCCTATGTCAAAGCTAGTATACAAACATCTTATTTATGGGAGTTGAAGAAGATTATAGAAACTTATTAATGATGAATTTTGGATACCATTGAATTCCTTTATCAGTACCATGTGTTTTTCCTAAATTTTGGGAATGTCTTACAGCATTTGGGAATCCATCTTTGTCCCCTAACCTTGGGGGTTTTAACCTCGAATTTACTAGTAAAATTACCCAACTTCCCTTGAAGTTAAATGAATGTTGAATAAGTCTTATGATAGTGTCTAAGAACCCATGAGGTTCATTTTTATGTCTTAATACCATTCATATACCTTCAAACCAAATTCGAAATCCTAAGGAGTGTTTTGGAGCCATCTACCCTTGGGGGTTTCAACATAGATTTTCCTAGTAATTCTTCTTTGCATTCTCTAATTGTAAATGTAAGTGGATGAAGTATTTTGAAAGTGTAAAATCCTATAATAGTTGTATAAATGTGTCCTATTACACCTCAATCCACTCTAGACACAGTACGAAACCATTTGGAATCATTTGTGACAGTTTGGGGCTTCACTAGTCCAAGATTTGAAAATTGACCAAATTGGGAAAATTTCCAAATTTGGGAGATTACAGTGGTATCAGAGCATGGTCCTTGTACCTGTGAATTAATATCATACATTGAAGAATAATTTTCAGCCATTTCTTACTATTATGATGAATCCTATGAGTACAATGCTTATGAGCAATATGCAGATGATTGTGAGCAATATGAAAGAGAATGTGAATTGTATGAGGAAGAGGTGCCACCATGCAACACTTCTTACAATTTCATGATGAATGAATATTATTATCATGACCCTATGTATGATAAATATGAGTGTGTCACACCACCAAAGGATAATTCTATGAATGAGTTACAAATATGGAGAGCAACATATAAAACCTTGCCCCAACAATATCAGGCATATCTTGACTTGTATAAGGGAGATACAAAAAAGGCCCCTCCTTTCAAAGACTTTTCTGATTGGGTGTTTTCAAATTGGCCCAAAAATGAAAATGTGGAGTTAGTGAAGAAAGCTTTATGCCATTCTTTTAAAATACCTTGGAGAGAAAATCATATGTGTGTGAGTGAAAAGAGCAATGAAATATTTGAAGCTTCAGGGAATGCATGTATTTCCTACTTGAAGAGAGTTTTTGGGTTTTCCTTAAAAAGAGATTCCAAATATGAAGAGACATCACATGAACATGAAGAAGACTCTATTGAAAATATTGAAGATCATTTCGAGACACATTCTACCTTGGACATGGCTCAAAGAGCATCTACTGATGGATGCTTGAACTATGAAAGGGTACCTACTGATGGGTGCTCACACCTCTATGTTGGTGACATAGAGATCACTTTTGAAAGTGTTTCTGCAATCCAAACTTTCATTAAGCGTGGAAATGAAGTCCTTGTATCAGTTGAAGAAGAAACAAGATCAACTTCCCCATCACCACTTGAGCTTCATGAAGTTGGTCTAAGTAAGAAGGAAGAAGATGAGGAGGTTCATTTGCAAGAGCATGTTTTTCTTGAAGGGTCATTAAAGATGAATGAAAAGAAGATCCAAGATACCCTTATCATGCTCCATGACACTCAAGCATTAGTGTCAAATTCTTGTTGTAAAGTTTCTTCATTGAAGGATCCATCAGTCCTTGAAGACATGGAGAAGATTCAAAGAGCAATGTGCAACATCAAAGGTAATTTCATGTCTTTGATTTTTGTTAGAAACAAATTGGTTGAGTTTAATGAATTGTTACATGATGCATACTTGAAGAATAATGAGGATATTCATAAACTCAAAATTCAAAATGAGCAACTTCCCGAAAGGTTGCAATATACTTGTTCTTCCTCCTATGTTTCAAATTGTCATATGGTAGATTGCATGGAGGATTATCATGACATGGTAGATCATGAGAAACATGGAAATTTGCATGTGCTTGATGTGTTTGAATATGAGCTTGATGATATCCAAGCACTTGATGTGGTGGAAGAGGAACTTGAGTTTCCTCTTGGAAATGGTTACACATTTTTTGAAGAAGTTGATTCCACTACCTTGGAACCAACATATGAGGAAAGTTTTGTATTTTTGAGGGAGGTGCATGATCCTACCCTTATGGAGCATTCACATGAGGACACTTTTGCACTTTATGATCATTTGGGTGAGTTGGTTCATTCTCCTACATCCTACACTTCCATATTTTGCAGCATTCATCCTAATGAAGTATGGGTGAAAGGTTTATTTTTTATGGTGCCACGCGAGGAGTATGAAACTCCTGTCTCTCCTTTATATGATGACATTATTAGAGCCATTTATTATTTATGTTTGCAATAGCATCCCTTGTTACCTTATGATGAAACACATCTACATGGATGCACTTATGATGTTCACTTGAGTCACTTGTAGACTTATGATTTTCCTTTCTCCTTGCTTAGTTCAATTGATATTGGAGGAACTTCATCCACTACTTGGGTGAAGAGATATATGATTGGAGAAAATTATTATTGGAAGCAACATCCTTTGTTATTTCTTGATGATACACATGTTCATGGATGCACAAATGGTACTTATGTGAGCCCCTTGAAGGCTCATTGTTTTCTTTGTTCCCTACTTGGTTCAAATTGTAGTGGAGGTTCTTCATTCACTTCTTGGATGAAAGAACACATGGTTAATTATTTTGATGCATCTTACATCCTTTTGGAGCAGAATTATAGGAAAAGGATCCTCACCTATGTCATTGGAGTAGATTTGATTGGTCACTTGAAGCTTGTATACACTTGGAAAATGGTGGTCTACTTACTTGGAGGCATAAGCACTTTCATGATTCTCTGATGAGGCACCTCCTTGATGTGCATTTTTATTATGTTGTTATATACTTTGATGATATATATTCTGTACTCATGATGTTTGGAAGAATGCATACAAGAAAATGGGATCTATGAATTCTCTTTCCTAATGGCATCAGTTGGAGAGAACTCCTAATTGTTGGAGTGCAATACAAGCAATGGGACCCTGAGATAATTTTTTGTCTCATTGGTTTCAATTTTTTGGGGAAACAAGTAGTATGGGAGATGGATTCCCCACTTAATAAATTTATTTTAATCAAATTAGTGCAGCAACAAGAATGGTGGTTCCTCTCTAAAATCTTCATGGAATCTCGAAGACTCAAGTTGGGAAACTCAGTGGCAGCTTCAAAGAATTATGTAGTGGTATCAGAAAGGGTTTCCAAATTATGAAAGAGGGAAAGACTAATTGTGCAAACTTGGTTTTGATGGATTTAAATAACATTTTTTGGTGTTTAGTGGTGATGTTACAGGGGATATCAAAATGAAAAAGAAAACACAAATCTCCTTGTTTTTGGAAACACACAATTGTAGTGCATGAGTGGCTCTACTCAAGGTTTTAGAAGAGAAGTTTTGGGAAGCAAATTTTTGGAAAGAAAGTGGGTTCTTCTACAAACATGTGTATAAATTTCTTTAGGACAAGCAATATTGGGAGGGGAGGATTTTTCATGTCCCAAAATTTGCATTGGGTCACAATGGCCTAAGCCCCTTGGCCATACTCATGATAGTTTGTCAAATTGATGCTAAGGGTCAAATAATTGCCAAGAATGATGTCCAAGTTAGTAATAATGTGAAATTAGATCCAAATGGACAAGGTGGGTCACATTAAGAGAAATTCCCAATTAAAATTTTGTAATATACCCATCCAAATGAACTGTCATGGAAGAAAATTACTAGCTCCCTATGTTGGGGGTGGAAGCATTAAAAGTTGGGATAATGGAGCTACAAGACCCAAAGTGACCTTAGACTTACAAATTTACATTAAATGGGTCAAATAAATAATAATGAAAAGAAAATAAGGTGGCATTGGATCATGAGGGCACATAAGAGGTTGTGGGACCCCCATGTGGCAAGATTCCCCACTACACTTGGCATGATTCTCTCCCCAATTCAAATTCAAGATGAAGGGTAACATACTTGGGGGATTTTAAGAGGTATTATTCATGGCATGATTCATGTAAGGTTGAATTGTAGTGGAAGAATAACTCCCATGGAAGAGGAAGAGACATCTTAGAAGAATTGTGGCACTTGGGCTAGATTCCCTAGCTTCTATGACAACAATGATGAAGATGCTATGACACCTATGACACAAATCATACCTGAATGATGACATATAACATATATGACATGTCAGGGCTAAAAATAGCCTCCAAGAAGGCACACAAGGGAGTTATGGA
Organism: Larix kaempferi; assembly: GCA_027924585.1. Taxonomy (NCBI): domain Eukaryota; kingdom Viridiplantae; phylum Streptophyta; class Pinopsida; order Pinales; family Pinaceae; genus Larix; species Larix kaempferi. The sequence goes on along the minus strand of BSBM01000722.1, from coordinate 7,822,643 downwards.
AGCCAAAGAGACACCCATTCGAAATGAGGGAAGATGGAGAGTAGGAATTGTTGGACAAATGGCACACATTGGAATCTCTTCCTAACTTGAGTTGGCATGAGTCTTTTGGAAGGAATTAGACCCATGGAGGACTTGAGAATTTTATAAAAGACAAGAACAAAGAATGAATGTATCTTTTGATCATTTTACATTTTTCATTTGGAGAGGAGAGCTAGTAGAGTGTTATTCTACTTGCTTGAGCACCAATTTTGAGGTTGAAAGATTCCCATCCTAATTGGAAATTGGAGAGGCCATTCAAACCTTTAATTTGGAGATACAATGGATTATTTTGTTATAGGTTGAAGCTACAGGGAATCTTGTGGTCACATTTCTTTCAGCTTGCTTCTACAACCATTCTCTCATTTCTTGGCATATTCTTGCTCCTTGAGGAGAGGCGCACTTGGTGAGGTGATGATCTCTTTGAGATAGATATTGAGGCCCCACATATTTGTAATATGATATATATACTCTTTATTTACTAATTAGAATACTTTATGATCAAAATTCCAAGATATTTCATGTACAAATGCTAAACTACGAATAAATGGTGTCATTTCCCCAATACCTTGTTATTTGCACTTGAAGCGGTATCAAATTCGAATGGTTAATTAAATATCTGATATATTAATGTTGTATCGAGTGCCATTAATATGATGATAAGTTTCATATTCATTATACAAGCATTTGGAGCAATATTCTTAAGTTTCATAATAATTTGTGAAGATTTACTATCATTTCCCCCTATGTCAAAGCTAGTATACAAACATCTGATTTATGGGAGTTGAAGAAGCTTATAGAAACTTATTAATGATGAATTGGGGAGACCAATGAAGTCCTTTATCAGGACCATGTCTTTTTTCTGAAATTTGGGAAGGTATTACAGCATTTGGGAAGCCATCTTTGTCCCCTACCCTTGGGGGTTTGAACCTCGAATTTACTAATAAAATTCCCCAACTTCTCTTGAAGTTAAATGAATGTTGCAGAAGTATTATGATATTGTCTAAAACCATTCATATGAGGTTAATTTTTATGTCTTAAACCATTATGAGGTTAATTTTTATGTCTTAAACCATTCATATACCTTTAGACCCAGTTCGAAATCCTAAGGAGTCTTTTGGAGCCATCTACCCTTGGGGATTTCAACATAGATTTTTCTAGTAATTCTGCCTTTCATTCTCTAATTGTAAATGCAAGTGGCTGAAGTATTTTGAAAGTGTACAAGCCTATAATATCTGCATCAATGTGTCCTATTACACCTCAATCCACTCTAGACACAGTTCGAAACCATTTGAAATCATTTGGGACAGTTTGGGGCTTCACTAGTACAAGATTCAAAAATTGACCAAATTGGGAAAATTTCCAAATTGGGGACATTACATTCGGCCACATCTCTTTCAACAATTCCATTCAAAGTTCTTTTCTTCCTTAGGAACCTGTAAATCCATAGTCACATCACCCTAGACCACACTCAAAGAGGATTTGTAGTTGTCTATCAATGACATTGCCACCATCCAATGCAAAATATGGGGAAAGAATTATTTAGAGTCAAATTCAAAAAGAAGGAATTCATTTTGGATGAAGTTGTGGACCACTATGTTACCTAGATTGGTGATTTTAAGGGTCGAGTGGAATCCATGAAGACCATTTATCATGAACTCTCTAACGTAGAACTATTCCTAGAATTGTAGACGTATGTGTATGACATAATAGTCAAAACCTACGCTAAAAAAATGAAGAAAGAGATTAGGAAAGAAATGCATGGGTTGTATGATTCCACAATGATGAATGAGATGAAGGCCCCTGCCTTTGGGAACATGGTAGAAGTGGACAAGTGCATTAAAGTTTTTCTCAACTACATGCTTGAATGGTCATATTTGGTTGGACCACTCCCTCCCCTTTAACGTTCCCATCAAGTATTTTACTATACTTTCTAATATTGACTTGAAATTTGCTACAACCTTTCAATACAAGAAAATGGATAAGAAGACGTAAAAAAATTATGTATATAAAAAAACCCACTAATTGAAGTAGAAAAGATGCCAAGATTAAGAATATCAATGACCTAATTATAAAAATGGCCTTTTAGAGCATGAATTTCAAATAATGAGGAAGACTCGGTTTGGTGAGTGCACCTTGGACATACTATCATTTGTAGAGGCTTGCATGCAAGGCAACAATATATACTGTCACGTCCACTCCCGTTGATCCGGTTCTAGGGAGGAAATATGACTAAACATTCCGGGCCTATTGTGTAACTCAGCCCCATACATTACTAAGAATATTCACAAGAAATAAAAGCTTATGTGTGCAGATTCATACTCAATATAAACACAGCGGAAATAAACATTATCCACACACAACTGCATCATGCATTCAACATACCAATAGCAGTCATCAAATTAAATATGGCAAAGAACAGAATTAACATAATTTAAACCATAGAGAATACTTATCTTTAAGATGAAACTATCCAACAACTGGCTATGTGAGAGCAATGTTCTACCCATCCATAGGTCTTTGTCCATCTTGCATTCTTTCAGCTAAGAGACCACCCCTGAGCTGGGATGTGTATCCACTCTAGACAGGCTCACTCACAGCCATGATCTCACACGAACAGTCATGCTAAGCCAACAACCGGTTGGGTTTATCAAGCATGCAAGAGACACATGAGGAGGATGTTAAGCCATTGAGCTCAACCATAGAGCTACAGACATCTCAACTAAACTCAAACAGTCATGGCACCCACAATACCTAACACACCCAACACAAGGAAGGTCCCCTTCTCTGTAGCACAGTCCCTCTGGCATCCCTTCCCTCCAGTGCTCTTCAGGGTGGGCATAGAAAGGTCCAAGCTGCTAATTCCTTGAGATTCTAATCTTCACTGGGTTTATTAAGCAATCCCAACCTATGTTCTATCATTCACGCTTGGATTTTCACAATTCGGTGACCAAATAACTCAATCCCGTAATTGGATTTTTGGGCTATAAAAACTAGGTTTTCCAATGGATTTCGGGCTATCTAATACTCTCAATTTCTCACCAAGGTTCATATATATGGATCCCCCACTGGATTTTACTGTCAATACCCAATTATGGGCGTTTATGGCACTTCAAAACATGGGTTAATTCACAATTGCGATTTCTGGTTTTTTTTCACTGTTGGGCATGTGTAATGGATGAAAACTGAAGCTTCCCTCCTCAACAATGGAATGGGAATGAGAAAAAATGAATTCCCCTGAGGTAGAGTGACTTGTGGGTCAAGAAAAACAGAGCCCATACCTTCCATATGAATTTCTGGGCTGCCCATGCTCCATTGAAGACATGGATTGATTTCTTCAACAAATTTCTTACACATAATTAAATGTCAACAAGGAAAGTCAAATGGGGTTCTCAAAATGGCATTTGGTAGCCTATGGTTTGATCCCACAACCCCCTCACCACTCCCTAGTGGAATACACATGGCCCCTTCTCATTAGTTGCTTCTATAGCCAGTTTTGGTATTTTATTGAAATATTAATATTTACATCAATTTACAATATTTCATGGCTTAATAGCACATGGGTAGTAAAATATCAAATACTTGCCTTTCTAAATAAAATCTGAGCATACACTAGCGGGGCATTGGCCTTGAGCTCCACGCTAGGAAAACATACATTGCATGTACACAATATTTACATAAAAGCCAATATACCATAAGGGTGAAAATGGGGTATTACATTCCCCTCCCCCTTAGAACAACATCGTCCTCGATGTTCTCAATGCTGAACAAAAATGAGAATGCCTCTCTCATGGCATCCTCCAACTCCCATGTAGCCTCATCGGTACTAAGGTGCTCCCATTGGACCTTTACCTGCCCGATGGATCTGTTCCGGAGCAAAGTGACCTTCTTGTCGAGGATGTGCATAGGCTATACTTGGAACTCTCCATAGGGTTCCACCTATATCACATTCGAATCAATCATATGATTAGGATCATGTACATACTTCTTAAGCAAATATACATGGAAAACATTATGAGCTCTTATGTTAGCAGGCAATGAAACTCTATATGCAACTGGTCATATCCTATCTAGGACTTCAAATGGCCCACAATATCTTGGTTCCAACTTGGCACAACTCCCCAACTTGACATAACTTTTCCTTGGTTTCACTCTCAAATAACTAACATGATCCCCAATCTGAAATTCCTTATGCACTCTTTTCAAATCTACATAACTCTTTTGCATGTCCTGAGCTGCCTTTAAATTATGCATGATCTTAACAACTTCCTGTTTAATTTCCTTGATCATCTTTGGCCCAAACACTACCCTATTCACCAGACTATCCCAATTCACTGGAGTCCTACATCCTTTTCCATACAATGCCTCAAATGGACTCATTCCCAATGATGCGTGTTGTCCATTATTGTATGCAAATTCTACCAAGTGTAGGTAATCTTCCCACTTGGATGGTTTATCCATCACATACATTCTCAGCATGTCTTCAAGAACCTGATTCACCCTCTCAGTTTGTCCATTTGTTTGAGGATGATATGTTGTACTGAAATTCAATTTAGTTCCCAATTCCTGAAATAGTCCTTTCCAGAAATTAGAAGTGAACTTTGTATCATGATAAAAAATTATTGCCTTGGGAAATCCATGCAATCTGAATATCTCTCTCATGAAGATATTTGCAATGTCATTAGCCTTGTGAGTGGACTTGACTAGAATAAAGTGAGCTGTCTTTGATAGCTTATCCACCACAACCATGATTGAATCATGCTTCTTCACTGTCATGGGAAGACCTGTTATAAAATCCATAAAGATCACTTCCCACTTCCACTCTGGAATGGGTAAGGGATGCAACAATCCTGCTGGATGTTGGTGCGTTGCCTTAACCTGCTGGCACTTTTGACACCTAGCAATGTACTCAGCTATGTCCTTCTTCATACCATGCCAAAAATATTGCTTTCTTGCTGCTGTTATAGTTTTATGATATCATGGGTGTCCAAAGTATGACATTTGATGTACTTCATCCATCACAATCTTCTTCAAATATGCACTATTTGGAATGTACAGTTTGGTACCATGGTAAATAAGAACATCACCATCACTCAACTGATATCTTGCACATGCTTCATCCATATTACCCTGCTGCAACTTCTCTTTAATTTGAAGGTAACTTTCATCACTAGTTTGAGCTTCTAGAACTCTTGCCTTCAAATCTGATTTACACACACTTAATACTGCAACATGAAATTTTCTGCTAAGAGCATCTGCAACCTTATTCTCCTTCCCTTTCACATGCTTAATTTCAAAATCAAATTCACAAAGGAATTCCATCCACCTAGCTTGCCTAGCATTCAAGTTTGGCTGATTAAACAAATACTTCAAGCTCATGTGGTATGTCCTAAGCTCAAATCTTCTTCCCAACTGATAATGTCTCCACATCTTGAAAACCTGTACTATGGCTGCTAATTCTAAATCATGTGTGGCATAATTATCTTCATGCTCTTTTAATTTCCTTGACTCACAGCAAATCACAAATCCTTCTTGCATGAGAACTCCACCTGGCCCTTCAATGCAAGCATCTGTGCACACTACAAAATCCTTCTTTGGATCTTCTATCTTTAAAACAAGAGCGTTGGTAAGTAACTCCTTTAACTGCTGAAAACTTTTCTCATATTTTTCATACCATACAAACTTGACATTCTTCTTCTGCAATGAAGTGATTGGAAGTGCTATCATGGAGAATCCTTTAATGAACCTTCTGTAGTAACCAGCAATACCCATGAAAGATCTAACATCTGAAACATTCCTTGGAGTATGTCAATCCATGATGGCATTAATATTCTCTGGATCAACTGCAATACCCTCTTCTGAAATGACATGACCCAAGTACCACACCCTCTTTTGATAGAATTCACACTTGCTTAACTTGGCATACAGTTGGTTTTCTCTAAGGACTTGCAACACCATCCTTAGATGTTCCTCATGCTCTTCTTCATTCCTTGAATAGACAAGAATGTCATCCAAGAACACAATCACAAACTTATCCAAATATTTGTTGAAGACACTATTCATGAGACACATGAATGTAGCAGGTGCATTGGTAAGACCAAATGGCACCACAGTGAACTCATAATGACCATATCTACTTCTGAAAGTTGTCTTGTGAATGTCTTCTTCTTTTATCCTCACTTGATGATAACCAGACCTCAAGTCAATTTTTTAAAACACTTTAGCTTCCTTCATTTGATCAAATAAGTCATCAGTTCTTGGCAATGGATACTTATTCTTGACTGTCACTTTATTTAGCTTCTTGTAATCAATACACAGCCTTAAATTATCATCCTTCTTCTTGACAAATAACACCGGTGCTCCCCAAGGAGACACACTTGGCCTGATATACCTTTTTTCCATTAACTCTTGTAGCTGCATCTTTAACTCTACAAATTTCGGCGTGCTCATTCTATAAGGAGCTTTGGAATTTGGTGCTTCCCATGGAACTAGATCGATGGTAAAATCAATATCTCTCTTTGGTGGTAGTCCCGGTACTTCATCCAGAAACACATCTTTGAACTCTTGCAACAATGGGAAGTCTTTTATCCTTGGTTCTTTGTCCTCTGATGAATCTGACATATGAAATGCATATAATTGACAACCTTTCTTATAAAACTTTTTCAATTGTAAGGCTGAAATCTGTCTTGCTGAAACTTGCTTGGGAATTCCTCTTACCAATCTTGGCCTTCCGTCTTCATCAATGCACTCAAGTGCTTTCTCATAGCAATCCAACTTGGCTCTATGTCTTTCCAACCAATCCATGCCAATTAAGGCATCATAAGATCCTAATGGTAGTACATTTAATTATGCATGTGTGTGGAGTCCATTCAATTCTATGGGGCACTCCACCACTACTTCACTTACTTTTCTCTTGGTCCCTGTGGCTAATTGAACTAGCCAAGACTTATTATGCTTCACTTTTCTAAGAGAACAACCTTCAACAACTTTTGGAGAAACATAACCATGATTAGATCATGGATCAATCAAAACAGAAATACATTGCTTAGCAATCTTACCTTCAACTTCTACCACTGATGATTGATGGGCTTCCTGATGATTATCCAACACTGCATAAATTCGAGGCATTTCCCTTGCCATATCCTCGTTTGTAGTTGTTCCCTTTAAGTTGTGCAAGCTCCGGGGATTCCCCCTACGATGTGGACAATCCTTAAGTTTGTGGTTTTCTCCACATCCCCAACACTGAAGTGGCCCTTTTGATGTCTTTTCTACTGCTAATGTTGGCTTGTTTCCACTTCCTGTTTGTTGGCCCTATGGAAAGTTTCTTGGTTGATCCTTGAATGGTGGCTTGAATCCACTTTTATTTTGATCAAACCTTCCTCTTGTCTTCCCTTTCCATGCTGGGTGAACCTCTGATTTTCCCTTATTCTAGTCATAGGAATGCATTGTCATTCTAATGGCTTCATCCAGACTTGTTGGATTAACAAGGAAGCATTGGATATTTATCCTCTCATCTTTGATATAGTCCACATACCTCAACAATTCCAAAAATTTGTCGACGTGTTCTTCCATAGTTTTTTGTCACGACCTGAGTTCATTGAACTCTTTTCTCTTACTGTCATAATACCTAGCATAAAGGTATTTTTCCTTGAAATACTTCTTAAATCCCTCCCCGTTGATCTTCCTTTCATTGATCCCTTTAACTTCCAAGAGGTTGTTCCACCAAATTGAAGCTCTTCCATTTAGATTGTAGATGGAAATTCTGGCCTTTTCATTCCCTGAGTAATCACGAATCCTGAAGTATTCTTCATCCCAAGAAGCCATGCCTCTGCCTCTTGGCCTGTCTTACCCTCTCCATCAAAGGTGGGAGGTATTTCCTTCCTGAATTCTCCCTGTGTGATGCCTTTGAATTTATTCATTCCCTCAAATATGCTAGAAGTATGCCTTGGACTTCTTTGAGAACCTTTGGAGTCACATGACTTGCTCGAAGAAGATCTTGAGGAAGGTGTTATATGCTTCTTGCTCACAGAACTCTTCCTTGGGCTTGGATTCCTCTTCCTAGAACGACCTCTAGAGCGAATCACTGTATCTCTTCCTTCCTCGCCTACATTGCTTGGGTTAGACCCAAGGTTTATCCTTTGCTCAGTGAGGCTCTGCAAAATGGCAGCATTGAGTTGGTTATGTTCTTCCTGAGCCTTCATCAGCCTTTCATTGAATCTTAACATGGTCTCAACCAAATTTTGAGGAGTTATTTGCTCCCTTCTCCCATTAGATCCAGTCTCAGCATTCCCTTCTTGCACATTTTCTCCTAGCACATCCTCTTCATGCTCATAAGCATCTTGAGCATCATTTATGGTCACCATTTTCCTTTGGAGACCCTTTTCCCTGTATGTTGCTCTCTGCTGCAATTATTCAAATCTTATGAGTTGCAAGCACTGTGCATTATAAAAATATTTATTAAACATCTTAGGAATACATAATGAAACATACAACATCAATATTTAACATAATCAAACTCATAGAATAATTCACATAGCTATTATGCCTTCATTTCCTTGCCCCATCATGCAATTATGGAAATTACCAATATTGACACAATTTGTCAAAACAGTTACTGACACTTTTCTACTCTACACATATATGATATATGATATCCTCATTCAAATTATGGTGATAGAACATTGTTCCCTACTGGATAATATTTCCAATGCCTATCCACATGCTCCATTCTGACTTCGGGTGGGGCAACTACATTACTTCAAAAATGACAATTTTCACCAAAATTCTGCACTTTTACATAGTTGCAAAATATCCTAAACTGCCAACTTCAACCACCTGTAGAAGCAAATCTAAAAAGATTCAGGAACACTTTTCTACCATGAGAAGTTAGCCCATACAACAAGGAACACTCAGAAACTTGCGGATCTCTGTTCTGATGTGTGAAAAGGCCCACATAAGATCCAAAGAGATGATGTAAACCTCACAATGAAAGAATTTAGGAATAATAGAAGATGAGAGAAGCATTAGAACATAGATCCAAAGGAGCTCTGATTGAGGCAGAATAATTACACATGTTACATAAATCTAAATAGTAAACTGGTAAATATACAATGCTGAGTATGAGGATTCAAATTCACTAGGTGTAATTCGAATTATCCTTCATGCACAGATCCATAATCAGTGGAGAGTCATCAATGCATAACTAGGAGTCCACCTTCTCATCAGTGAAGTCATCAATGCACAAGTAATGGTCAACCAGGAGTCAAACTGAGTCTAATTGAATGTGGTTGGTGTAACTAGCACATGGAAGCACTAATGTAGTGAAGGAGGCTCAGTGGAGGGCGCAGATGGAGCTAACTGGAGTCAAAGCAGGCTGTCTAGTCACACTGGAGGTCCATCGGAGTGGTAAGGTTAGTTAGGAGTCAGTTAATCCTTAAATCAAGGAAAGAACTGAAGATAACTGAACTAAACTGGACTGGTAGGTGAAGAAAGGTGCCCTTCTCATGCAGTAGGTGAAAGGAGGGCGCACTAATCTCTAGGAGAGCTAAAACTGATCTGAAGGAAGCTCCAGGGGCTAGTTTGTTGAGGGCTAGGTGCTGGTACTGATGACTAGGATGCATGCAAACCCTAATTTTGCATGCATGACTTAAAATGAAATTGACAGAAATGCTAGGAGAACTAGGATGGAGTATAGGAATATCCTAACACCCCCCCTTAATCCATCCTAGGCCCTGGTAACTAGGACCAAAGGTCACCCATACAATCAATAAAATGATAGAAAAATAAAGAACTGTCCATAAACTGAGAAAATGGGGAAAACCTCATGGGAAAAATACCCCCCCTCAAAAGAACAGTAAATAACTCAAAGAACCATCATACTATGCAGAAAAGAAGGAAGCTTTCATCAGTGAAAACTTTTGCAAAAAACTTGGCAAGCTGATCTCCTGTAGGAAGGCCTCCCACTGTGTGGAGAATTTGTTGGACGAAACAAGTCTTTCAGGAACTCTTTCTGTAACTGGAGCGAATGGAACATGAGGAGTCTTCCCAAGAGATGGAAGAGAGAACCCCATCATCATGCTGCATCTCTCATGGAGAGGTGGATGGCATAATGCAAGGTTGGCATGATGTTGAATTCTAGTAGTTCTGTGAATAGATAAATCATCAATTGTGTTCTCAGTAGTAGCAAGGACTGTGTGAGCCCATATTGACCTCGAATCTGGACTGAGAATAGGTGTTGGTTCTGGATCTAAATCTTATTGAACCATGATCTCAACATCAAAATCTTGATCTTATTCTTCATTAGAAGAGGAGTCACTGTGATCTTCATCAAAATTTGAAGGAATAGTCGGAGAGAAAGGCATGAAGTGTGAGAACTCATATGCCTTTGAGGCATGATTAGAAATCCCATTTGCTATAACCTTTCCAGTGGAGATTTCTGCAATCTCTACTGTGTTTGGACCAAAAATTACTTGCTTTGGTGATCCTGTATGAGTCATTTGATATACTGACAACAAATTAGCTGTAAGAGAAGGAACAAATAAGACATTTTTGAACTTACCATGCTCCATATGAACTGTACCCAATCCTTTGGCAGAAATATGAGAGTTGTCTCCCATGTGAATGGTAGGCCCATCTTGGAGATCCAAAGAGGAGAAGGATTCTTCATAGGCAATCATGTGGTTGGAGGCTCCAGAATCTATGAGGAGGGATTTTGTTTTTGAAAAACCAGCAATCAGTGCATGGAAATCATCAGATCCACTTCCAGAATCAGACATCTTTGCTTCTTTTGGAACAACAATTTTGTTTTGTTCAAGAAGCTTGGTTAGATGATCAATCTTCTTGTGCATGCAAGCTTTCTCGGGATGGTTTCCTCTCTTGCAGTAGGAACAATTTGGTCTCTTTTGTTTGTCATTCTTGGATCTTGATGGCTTCTTGTCTTTGTCTTTTTGCCTCTCTTTTGCATTCGCTCCACTTGCTTCACCAGCTAGAAGAGCTAGATCTCTGGAGGTGTTTATGGCACCCATCTGAAACAATTTGTCCTCTTCTTGAATGAGGGCTTGAGTGAAGACTTCTAAGGTAGGAAACTTCCATCCAGGGATGGACATTCGCCCAGAATGGAAGGTAGATACAAAGACAGAAAATTGAGATCCATGTTTGCTCAAAATGGAGAGCACTAATTGCTGATTACTTTTAGTGATGCCACAATGCTTGCATTGTAAAACCAAATTTTTAAATTTTGAGAAGAATGCTTGAATGCTCTCGAAATTGCTAGGTTGTAGGGCAACCCATTCATTTTCAAGAATGTGGCCTCTTAGCCCATCTTGTTTGCCAAAAAGACTCTCCAATTTAGTCCATAACTCATTTGGAGACTTCAATCCTTCAACATGGAACAATAGATCTTTGGACATATGAAGGCATATGAATCCAAAAGCTTCATCCAATTTGTTTAGATGCTTGACTCGCTCTACAGCTGTATGTGGTATGGCATCTCTTTCATAAACCACTCTTTGAAGCCTTTTATGCATCAAGTGAATTTTCATCTCACCCTTCCATTCGAAATAATTGAAGGGAGTGAGGATGGTAGGAGAAAGAGAATAAGAAGAAGCATTCGAATTGCTCATCTTGACTGCTGGAACAAGTGCAAATAGAAACTGTTGAATCTGCTGCTGGAACTTCGAAATACCTGCAAAAAACTCTCAAGAAGGAAGTAGAATATACTCTCAAATGGATCTAATACCATGTGAAAATGCCCACATAAGATCCAAAGAGATGATGTAAACCTCACAATGAAAGAATTTAGGAATAATAGAAGATGAGAGAAGCATTAGAACATAGATCCAAAGGAGCTCTGATTGAGGCAGAATAATTACACATGTTACATAAGTCTGAATAGTAAACTGGTAAATATACAATGTTGAGCATGAGAATTTGAATTCACTAGGTGTAATTCGAATTAGCCTTCATGCGCAAATCCATAATCAATGGAGAGTCATCAATGCATAACTAAGAGTCCACCTTCTCATCAGTGAAGTCATCAATGCACAAGTAATGGTCAACCAAGAGTCAAACTGAGTCTAACTGAGTGTGGTTGGTGTAACTGGCACATGGAAGCACTAATGTAGTGAAGGAGGCTCAGTGGAGGGCACAAATGGAGCTAACTGGAGTCAGAACAACCTGTCTAGTCACACTGGAGGTCCATCGGAGTGGTAAGGTCAGTTAGGAGTCAATTAATCCTTAAATCAAGGAAAGAACTGAAGATAACTGAACTAAACTGGATTGGTAGGTGAAGAAAGGTGCCCTTCTCATGCAGTAGGTGAAAGGAGGGCGCACTAAGCTCTAGGAGAGCTAAAACTGATCTGAAGGAAGCTCCGGGGGCTAGTTTGCTGAGGGCTAGGTGCTGGTACTGATGACTAGGATGCATGCAAACCCTAATTGCATGCAAACCCTAATTTTGCATGCATGACTGAAAATGAAAATGACAGAAATGCTAGGAGGACTAGGATGGAGTATAAGAATATCCTAACATGATGCACCATTCATCTTCTATAAAATTCTGGATTTGACTACTTTTCACTTTTAACTTTTTCCAAAATTTCAAATTTTGGGCCAAAAATGGCAATCTCCCAAACTGTGCATTTCTGGAAAATCTTTGTCTAATGTGAATTGTCTATTTTAATGAGAATAAGAAATGTTGAGTTCAGTAAATTTCTTGAATCCTTCATCTAAGATCTCTTTCATCCAATGCAAGCTTTTCAAAATCTCCAAAAAGTGGCCCGGAATAGTGCTTTTTGGCCTTCTCACTCCCCTTGACTCCACGCCCTTTGGAGTTTGGCTCCAAAATCCCAAACTTAACACCGTTCCTACTCCATGGCCGCTCCATATCAGTTTCATCTCGATACGACCTTCTGGAGACACCGATTTGTAAAATCCATTAATTCAAAATTTATGCCAAATTGGAGCATAATGGGCTCGAGATCTTCACTGGACCTTTCATGGCCTTCGTTAATGGCCTCAGAACGCCAATGAACTCATCCAATTCTGAATCCGCATGCTCCTGCTATCCAAAAATCGAGTTTCTGGCTCTCTCTCTCTCTCTCTCTCTCTCTCTCTCTCTATCTATATATATATATATATATATATATATATTTTCTACAATCCGCAGGTTCCGGAACCCGCAATCCGTACAGTGGGTGCAGAAATAACAACTTTTCAACCCGGAAAATACTCCAACCCACAATCCCGCAATCCATACTGCGGGTGTGGAAATGACAACTTTCCAACCTGGAAAATACACCTTTCCACAATCCCTCAATCCGTACTGCGGGGGCGAAATGCCAATTTTCCAACCCGGAAAATACACCTTCCCACAATCCCGCAATTGCGGGTTCGGAATTGCAGAAATCCACAACGCCAAATTTGAAAATCTAGTGTTTCCACAATCCGCAATTGCGGAAACACCTCTACTCCGGCAACTTACGGGGCTCATATCTCCCTCATCCCTTAACTAAATCAGGCGAGTATGGTACGTTGGAAAGCTCTTATGGAGCTCTATACAACTGTGTGATCCTTTGCCACACCTGAGAACTCTGATCCTGACATTTTCTAATCCAAAATGTCACCCAAACTTATTCAATACCACATTAAAACACTTTGATATCTACTTGTAACTCACAGTTTGGCCCAAGCAGCCCCAGTGCTACAACCTGGCTCTGATACCACTCTATCACGTCCCCTCCCGTCGATCTGGTGCCAGGAGGAAACATGACTAAACATTTCGGGCCTATTGTGTAACTCATCCCCATACATTACTAAGAAAATTCACAAGAAATAAAAACTTATGTGTGCATATTCATACTCAATATAAACACATCGGAAATAAACATTATCCACACACAACTACATCATGCATTCAACATACCAATAGCAGTCATCAAATTAAACATGGAAAAATACATAATTAACATAATTTAAACCACAGAGAATACTTATCTTTAAGATAAAACTATCCAACAACTCGCTATGTGAGAGCAGCGTTCCGCCCAACCATAGGTCTCTGTCCATCTTGTATTCTTTCAGCTAAGAGACCACCCCCGAGTTGGGATGTGTATCCACTAAGGAGGAACTAGACAGGCTCACTCGCAGCCATGATCTCACATGAACAGTCATGCTAAGCCAACACCCGGTTGGGTTTATCAAGCATGCAAGAGACACATGAGCAGGATGTTAAGCTAGTGAGCTCAACCATAGAGCTACAGACATTTCAACTGAACTCAAACAATCATGGCACCCACAATACCTACCACACCCAACACAAAGAAGGTCCCCTTCTCTGTAGCACAGTCACTCAGGCGTCCCTTCCCTCGAGTGCTCTTCAGGGTGGGCATAGAAAGGTCCAAGCTGCTAATTCCTTGAGATTCTAATATTCACTGGGTTTATCAAGCAATCCCAACCTCTGTTCTATCATTCACGCTTGGATTTTCACAATTGGTGACCAAATAACTCAATCCCGTAATTGGATTTTTGGCTATAAAAACTGGGTTTTCCAATGGATTTCGGGGTATCTAATACTCTCAATTTCGCCCCAAGGTTCATATATATGGATCCCTCATTGTAGTTTACTGTAAATACCCAATTATGGGCATTCGTGGCACTTCAAAACGTGGGTTAATTCACAGTTGCGATTTCTGGTTTTTTTTCATTGTTGGGCATGTGTAATGGATGAAAACTGAAGCTTCCCTCCTCAACAATGGAATGGGAATGAGGAAAAATGAATTCCCCTGAGGTAGAGTGACTTGTGGGTCAGGAAAAATAGAGCCCATACCTGCCATACGAATTTTTGGGTTTCCCATGCTCCATTGAAGCCATGGACTGATTTCTTCAACAACTTTCTTACACATAATTAAATGTCAGCAAAGAAAGTCAAATGGGTTCTCAAAATGACATTTGGCAGCCTATGGTTTGATCCCACAACCCCTTCACCACTCCCTAGTGGAATTCACATGGCCCCTTCTCATTAGTTGCTTCTATAGCCAGTTTTGGTATTTTATTGAAATATTAATATTTACATCAATTTACAATATTTCATGGCTTAATAACACATGGATAGTAAAATATCAAATACTTGCCTTTCTAAATAAAATCTGAGCATACACTGGCGGGGCCTTGGCCTTGAGCTCCACGCTAAAAAAACATACATCGCATGTACACAATATTTACATAAAAGCCAATATACCATAAGGGTGAAAATGGGGTATTACATATACCAAGCTAGTATATCATGAATAAACTCATGGATGTTATAAGGTACATTCAAGCTATGAGCTACTAGTTCAAATATGGTTATTTCTTTGTTTCATTCACTAAGTTGAATTAAAAGCCTCGAATGGGATATCATATTCATTCTCCATAGAGAATACTTAATGTCCACAATATCCTCACCTTGGAAGGTTACTGAGGACAACAACAACAAAATTTCTCTCAATGATTGGTTTCCAACCCTAGCATAACAACATCGTTCTTTCCACCCATGATGTCAACTACATCCCAAAGTACCTTATCAATCATTATGAGAATGATCTAAAGTTTAGCATTGATCAATATTATTGTGAAACCATGGAAAATATTCCTATGGGTGAGCATATGAACAATTCACCTCTTCCATTTATAGTCTCTGTTAGTGTGACTATGTGTGAAATATCTACTAGTCAAGCAGCACAAAGCAACAAACACCTAATAGAATACTCTTTGTGTTCCCTCAAGAATAATTTTCTCTAAATAAATTAGTGAGGACCTCAATAAGTTCATGTTATTTCGATGTCATGAGATGGGACGTCATGCAGGACAACGTCAATTGAAGAAGAAGGTAAAGGGCATCAAGCAGGTTGCAACCAAGACTATAGAAGGAGTAGAGGAGATGAAATTTTAGTTAGAGACCACCTTTTCCATGGCTTCTTGTTTATCTACTACATTGCATCTAGTGTTGCTAGTATGTGGGCGGTGGAGCTTCAAGACAAGGCATATGACATGTCACTATTCAAGAAGATTTAGGAGTAATAGGGAGGAATGACTATGGATCTTGGTGATGATTCCACTTATCCCATAAGAGGAGTAGGCTCTATCTCCTTCCATGCACCAATGGATGATTTTCTTGGGTTTAATAATTTACTATATGTTCTTAGGTTGAAAAAGAATCTTCTTTTAGTTTCTTGTTTGATAGATATACATTGGAGAGATGATTTTGAGGGAAATCGGTGCACCTTCAGTGATAGTAGTCTAGCAAGTCTAAGGACCTTGGCTACAGGGGTGATATAGGGTGGCCTTTACAGGTTAATTATTAATCCAATATCACTCATACATTCCAACGTGAGGTTGGTAGGTCCAAGTTATTTCTCAGAAGGCACATGCAGATCCATCTTCTAATCTTTGCTCTCTAATTGTGAGATCTTTTAGTGTGTACGGTTCTCCTCCCATGATCAAGGTGAATGTGGAGATTGTTGATCCAATAACATAGGATCATATAGGGGTGAGTGTACCACCCAAGGTATATATATATATATATATATCATTGGTTTCTTCCATCCAGGAGATTTCCAATTGCATAGAGGATGAAAGGTGTGATGATGAGATTGACTTAATCCATAAGCCTTAAAAGTTATTCATTGGAGAGTTGTGATTCCTTTATGGGGGATCTTTTCAATATTGATTCCAGAGTTGCACTAATGGGAGTATTATAGAGTACAAAGCTGAGGATTCATAATTCTTTCAGACATGGGGAGTTTCCCTTAATGATCATCTTGCTTCATGATTCTCTCGAGATGAGGGAGTTGGCATAATTGAAGATAGTTAAGTTCCCTTAGGATTTTAGGTGCATGAGAGGGATTCTCATGATGACAAGTTGATCATGACTTTGTAGATTTCTATGACTATACCACGATCTTTTCATCCTAGGATCGATTAGTTATTGCTTGGAGATATGATTATCTTTGCAGGTTATCTTAGTCATCTTATGATGTAGTACCCATTGATGTTGATTCATGGTATTGAGGATGATGGAGGGTGGAATTTTATTGTTGCTCTAGGAAGACATTCTTATATAATCACAAGTGGTCATTATTCATTAGATGATCTAAAATTTTGTGATGGTATGGTTTACAACATTGTTGCAAATGACAATGGTTTATTCCAGAAACACAACCAATATTGATTTGTAGATAGTATATTTGGTAGAGATGTAGAGGGATTCAAGAGGTGTTGGTGTAAACACTTTCCTCACAAAGGGGGAGTATTAAATTTTCAATTTACTCTAAAATTATTTATACCATGTTTGGGGTGCTTCATGAGATTTGGGGTACATGGTGTATATTCATCCCTTGGATGGTCCAAGATGGATTGTAGCATGAAAGATAGTTTGTAATGGATATGCACACTTGGGATAGTTGTCTCATAGCATGTCAGACCTTAGATGATCATTGGTTCAATGTTATTCCCTAGGGCATTGGAGATATCTTGCAAGGATGGTGGATGCACTACATGATGGCCATATGGAAAATTCACCTAGTGGGAGAACACCCTACATGTTATGAGGAGTGGTGCACATTGTGGAGGAGGTATACAAGGCCTAAATGGAATTTTGTAGCTTGGTTTAATGTTCGGGGGATTACAGATGGCTCAGGGATTCCTAGGACTTTGGAAATGTTCTAGCAGGGGGTAGTTTCCCTAGTGGAGAACTTCGCTTAAGAGGATGGATGGAGTTTATGGAGGCTCTAGATGGAGTGGTGAGGACTTTCCTTGCATAACTACATCACCTTGGGTCACTATTGTGCACAACATAATCAATGGAGGTTGACACTTGTACTCTAGGAGTGGAGCGCTTCATTTGTGTGTGGCTTACTTATGTTTAGTAGGATTGCTTGTATGGCTTAGTCCAACCAATGTTATATTGTCAGCCTCTCTTACCTCCCATTAAAATAGAGGAAAGAGAGAATCTCTCCAGATAACACATCACATCACACATTCATTTGTCTCTCTTTCATGGAGTCATCCCTTAGTGATGTGCTGGGTTTCACGAGGAAACCCCAGTGGAGCATATGAGGAGGTGGATTATTTATCTCTTGAGATTCTTTTTTGTACTCTCTCTCTCTCTCTCTCTCTCCCAGGTACTAGATTTTCTTGGTATCTTAGAGCATCTTGGATTCTAGTCTTAGGGTTTCTTCCCTTCGAGGCTAGATATTAGGGTTTGTAAACACTTGGATGTATTTGGGGAAGAAGAGGAGGAGGATGCCTTGCCTTGGAAATAGTGTTGGAGGGATTCTTACACTTGGAGGAGCTAGGGTTTGTTTACTAACCCTGGCTAGGGCATCTTGAGTGGTTGGATTTTGTCCTAGCCTTGAGAGAAAGCTATAGTATGTATGCACTTCATTCATTGAGCATATGTAGATGAGATTCCTAACTGCCCACATATTATGTATATTGCATATTAGATTTCAAAATTTTATCTTCTTAGGATGGATATTTCTAGCTCTTAATCATCTTATTAATTTGACACACTTAAGTGAAAATTGTTAAAGGACTTTACACTAAGATTGAAGATAATAGTGGAAATATCTATTGCTATTGTGCTTGTAGTTATATCTGATGTATGAGAAGAGTTTTCAAATGTGGTTTATGCATGTGAAGTTGCCATAGAAAGCTAGAAACTCATTAGAATGAATGGTCTCTTTTCTCCTTAAATTCCCATGAATTTTGGGGCTACTAGAAATGAATTATTGTGATTGCTCCATTGTTGTTTATACATTAATTTACAATAGTCCTAAAGAATGTAAATTATAGGGTTAAGATCCAGGGAACCTTCTCTGAAGAAAGTGAATTTTTAGATTTGCATTAATTACCTAGTGCAAATTAAATTTCAACAGCATTTACAAATGAGATATAGCAACCTACATATCCAATGTTTCTTATAAAAAATAATTACATTTCCCTCATTAATCTAACATCATCTAGGTTACCCACAAATCCATTTATAACCATTTGACACGATTGAGCTTAATTACATAATAGAGGCGTGATTATGACATTTGATTTATAAATGTTGGTTGTAAAAGCCTTAAAAATTTGCATATAAATCATTACCAATCAACCCAAAATGCACTCCTAATCCCAGTATTAATTTCCAGAATTGTATATTCCCAAGTAAGCACATATTCATCAAATACACCACTCACCACAAGCATGAATTTTCAAAATATAAATAATATAAACCAAATAACTAATATGTTAAAAGAGTGCACTTGGGGAAATAGCTCTAGGGGGCATTTTTCATCCTAGCCATAGGCACCAACTCATATAAGTTCCACCCTTGTGTTAAGGAATAAAACAAGGACGAATTTACTAGCTACAACTATGGCTTTCCTCACTCAACCCAAATCTTAGACATCTCAAGAAATTAGTTAATATCTCATACCCCTTTCTATTGCAACCATACCGCTCATTAGACTCTCTTTCCCTCTGAGCCCTGCACAACATAAGGAATGTGATCCACTTCACTACTAAACAATTCCTCAGGCTATCCCACTTCCCTCTCGTGCTCCAACATAGGTTAGCTAGGAAATCCCTAATGTTGGGAACCAAGGAATAATTCCTCAAGCTATCCCACTTCCCTCCAGTGCTCCAACATAGGTTAGCTAGGAAATATCTAATGTTGGGAACCAAGGAATCTCAATTGTAACTTAACCACTCCCCATAAACCTACCTTAATTCCCAAATATATGCATGGAAACGAAAAATGGAAGCAATACTTTGGCATCATAGCCAATCTTGGTGGAATGCATTCGCAGCACACCAACATACCCTACTACTAGTCAACCATTAGAAGATGAATGACTAAATTATTTTTTCCAAGGGTTAGCACATCCCCAAGGATTTCACGAGGAAAAGGTGCGTACCCTTAAGGCACATAAGACAATAGCATAAATAGAATAATATTTTATGGACTCCCCCTACTTTCCCTCATTGATTCATTGCCCCCATAGTGCTCCTACGGAGATATACCCCAAGTTTATCTTTTTAATTAGTTTATTATATTAAATATTAATTCCAATAATAAACAAATGGTAAACTTACCACATACTTACCATATATAATATGTTCATATGCTCATAGGGGTATTACAAAAGAAAATTATGTATTTAGACCATACAATGTGCTCCTAAAATCACAAATTAGGGGGCATTTGTTAACATGCCATTTTCATCTGCATGTAACACCTAAGTGATTGTAGGTGGATACATCTCAAATTAGCACTCAATGTCATCACCTTGATTTCACTCATACGCAACATTTCAGTAAAAATACGCAGAATCATCATCAGTCGACAAAAAGCAACATACTAACACTACCTCATGACTACTATACACAAAGGAAGAATTGGTTTTATTGGCAATTGGAATGAGAGTGCTCGACACTAGATTTGTATAGATGGATTTATTATTGGTTAAGAGTTTGAACGCTCATTCAACCTTACGAAGATTTGGCAAGTGGATATGAGTTGTTGTGTTTGAACTTGTAAGAGTAGAAGTTCATTCATTACAAACCTAAGAACAAAGCATTGTAAACAAAATTGAAAAGAGCATTCATTCTAAGGAATAGCACGTAAAGTAAGCCCAAAAGCCCAAGTATAAACAAAGATTACAAAGACATTAAATTTTGTTTCCATTGAGTATTTATGTTGATGAGATGGATAGGTCATAGGCCTACCATTTACAGATCATATTGGTATCCTAGTAGGTTCGTTAGAGACCTTAAGTAACTACCATGGGCAAAGCCTTGAAAAGAAAGAAGCTAGAAGAGTTGAGAGACTTCAATAAGAACATCCAAGAGAAAAGTCGATATTAGAGGAAGAAAACAAATGAGTTGGAAAATGAACTTTCCAAACACTGGGACTCATTCACCACCATGAAGGAAAATTTAAACAAACATAGATTGAAACTATTGCAATTGGGGGGGGAATTAACTTTAGCTAGATAACTAGCAAGAGGAAAGGTTCAATGAAATGACTACTCAATGATATTAAGACTTGATAGTGAAGGAGAATGAACTGAAGAAGCTACAAGTAGTTGTACAAGAGACCAAGCAAACACTTTATGTTTCCATTGATGAAGCCAACACCATGATGGAGTCAAGCATGGTAAACTCACCTTCAAAGATCCCTCCTTAGGATCCCTCTAGTGATTTTGAAAAGCACAAGGCATCAGTTCCAAGTTTTTGAGACAAATAGGTTACAAGGACCAAGGACTAGATAAGAAAGACCATAGAATTTTGATTCCCAATGTAGCTCAATTGAGGCCCAAGTATGAAATCCTAGCATTCAATGGACAAGAAGCCAACACAAATTCATCTCAAACAACCTTTGTCAAGGAAAGAGGAACTAGAAAATAGCCATTCCCATGTAGGAAAAGGAAGCTAGATCAGGAGTGGATAGCAGGGCACTCAAATATGTTTGTAGAGGCTTGAAATAGGGCAACAAAAGGATGATTCCAGCACCTAAATCCGCTCCAATACACAAGGGACCAAGCAACCAAGATGGCAAACATTATCACAAACCAAAAGGGTATGGCCTGGTATTTTTAGTTTGTTTTTGTTGCAAGAAAATAGGTCATAAGACTAGAAATTGTTGGCACTCTAGAAGGCCAAACAACCCATGCAGGAAGTATTTCCAATACTACAGATTGACTAGACAATGGTAGGCTAAACGTTGGAGACTTCACCTAAAACTCCATACCAATAATTGAACAACCAAGACAAATAATAGAGAGCCAAGGTGAAGGGGAAAGAAGAGTTGCTCATACTTGTAGCACAAGCGGCAACGAGTTTCCAGCAACCTATTGCAATAGAGAATGTCATCTCTACCCACAAGATGGACAACAACCTTATGCCAAAGGTTTCCCTTATTTAGCACTTATCTTCCTTCTTGCAGCAGAGGCACCCTTTGTTGGAGATCTACCAGAGATTGCTTGATGGTAACAAAGGAGGTAGGCATGCAAATGCAGAGAAGAAGAAGATTAAAGGGAGTTGAATCTTTTGGGAACAAAAAGCTTGCAAATGGGGAGGTGTGATATCATTTGGATCCTAAGAAAAATCTCTTTCATAGAATTTTTTGCTTGGCATTTAATTATTTTGCAAAGTTGAGTGAATAGTCCAAAATTCATGGAAAATGAAATGAATCATTGTGATGGTTGGCCTTCCAAGGCATCCCATTAAATATGAAGGGTATGAAGAAGAGCATTCAACAAACCAAAGAGATGAATAGGAAAGGAAGAAGGGCATTCAATAGAGAGAAGAGATGAGGAGGAAATGAAGAAAGATAGTAGAAGAAATGAGAGCTCAAAGAAACAATCTACTTGATGATCATAGGAGAAGAACACATTGAGTATATCCCACGATGAGTGAAGATTATTGTTGAACCATGGCCATCTATAAATTTCCTACTGGTGAATAACAATACACTAAATTTGTGAATAGCTCACCCTTTTGTCATCAATTTTCTACTTAAAATATCCAACCAATATGGTTTTCCCATTTGGGTTCCCAAAGTAAAATTTGATGTGATAATGGTTGTGTGATTGTGTTAATTGATATGTGCTTTCATTCTAGTTATTACCATGTGTAATCCATTTTATAGTTAAGCATGGCATTGACTGGCATAGTTTTGAATGGTCAAATGGCTTGGGTAATGAAATTGTTTTCCACAACCAAAGATATATTGTTGGCTTAATGATTCATATTACCATTGCCCCTGCCCAATGTATCTCAACTCCCACAGCTCAAACCTTTCATTTCAATGATCACTATGTAATGAGCTGGATCAATTAGTATAGATTTTGCTTGGGTCAAGGAAGTGTGAAGGCAAGAGTGATCTCAATTGTTGGAATTGTATTGGCCTTTGGCCTACACCTGCAACACTTGATTATGGTGAACAATGTGTAAATATATGCTACATCTTTCCATTTACCCAATTTGTGTTCAAAATACCAATACTTAACAGAGTTATATTCTAAGTAATGTGAATGGTCAATTTCCTTCAAATGGGTGGACAATTACAGATTAGAATGTTGGGTTTGAAGATATAAAGAGAGTGTATTCAGCTATCTTGAATGATTTGTAAATAACTGATTCTTTGGTTAACACCTTAACTAACAAAGACAAAATTGATTTTATTGGCAATTGGAATAGGAGTGCTTGACACTGGATTTGTATAACCAGATTTATCATTGGTTTAAAAGTTTGAATGTCCATGTAACCTTGCAGAGATTTGGCAAGTAGATATGCATTCTTGTGTTTGAACAATGTATAAGTCCATTCATTACAAGCCTCAAAACATAGCATTGTAACATAATTGAACAGAGCCTTCATTATGGGGAATAGCAAGTGAACCAAGCTCAAAATCCAAAATCTAAATAGTGATTGCAGAAACATTAAATTCAGTTTCCATAAAGCATTTGTTTTGATGAGATCGATAGGCCATAGACCTATAGTTTATAGATCAAGTGATACCTTTGCAATGTGGCTACCTCCTTGAATATGATATGGTTGCAATCTCCTTCAATAACAATAGTAGTTTCACTTAAAAAGAAGTATGATACAATATTCACACCTAAACACCAAGGCATTGAAGTAATAGCACAATGCAATCAAAGTATAAAGAAACATTTGATTAAGTACATTAATTACTTAAAAATATCATAAAAATAATAGCAATATTTAAGAGAGGAATTAAAAAAATAAAAGAAAGTCAATGGATTTTATATGTGATTTTAATGCATTTAATTAATTATAGTTTTATTGCCAAATATGTATATAATGAAGAGTGAAATCTGCATATACATTGTTGAATTTCACATTCACTTTTACTTATCAAACACAAAATTAGTGATGGCAAGACATTTTTACCACCCTTCAATAACATAAATTAATAGTGTACATTCTTAGTGTCAATTGTGGAATTATTTTTCCTTCACGAGAATCTTGCATAAGTTGATCTTTGCCTAAGTTTTCCACCAAAATTGTATGCATTTTGCTCCCTACATTTTTGCATGTGGCAATTTGGAACAATAAAATACACCCTTGTAGTTTAAGCAATCTCTTCTCTACGGAGGTCCCCAATATTTGAAGTTTTAATTTCTTTTGTCCACCCCTAGAGTATTAATAGAATATTGGATCAGAATCAACATTTGCAAGGAAGAAGCCCACAAGGTGTTGATTAGTTGGTGATAGGGTGCATTGTTAAGGCACTCCTTATGATGTCGTTGGTTCAAACCTTGTTGCTTTATGTACCACGTGTGGAGCAATGTTGATACGTCTAGGGGCACAGTGGCAGCAAACCGAAATCAACCCTGTGTCACACAAGTACGAGCTCGGCCTAGTTACCTATTACCCTAGTTACAAAAAAAAACTAACAAAGAGGAAACATTAAATTTTTAAAATTAAATATAAGAGTGAGTTAATATGTGAACAAGCTAAACATTTTCAATGAGTTTCTATTTTTCCTACGAGGCAAAGTGGTGGCAAAGTTCTGACTTGATGTACTCATTTTATCAAACCAGGCAAAATCCTTCAAGGCCAAAGTTCCATGGTCACAAAATTCACACCGAATTTGGGAAAGAATTTTAATGGAAAAAGAGATGAATTTGTCAATTTATATATATATATGGATAAAATCATTATATATATATGACCCTACCCGGAGAAGATGATGGGTAAGTTGTCATATAATCCTTAAAATTTAACAATTTTAGTGCACATTGATGTTGATGGATTTCTTTCCAAAACCAACCGTGAAAAACGTCAAAATATTCAAATTAAACAATAAAATTTCTAAACTACATGTATGATAGATATCTTCTCATTTATATAAATTAGGATGTAATGATTGTAAACTTAAACCTCGACAGTACAATGCATTGTTGTTTAATGTATAGTTGTTATTTAAGACAGTATAATTATTAAATACACAATATATAGTCGTTAATTAAGACGTATGATTATTAAATGAATATAGCTGCCATGAAAGAGTAATGTGGTTGTTTTTTATTAGTTTTTATGCTCTTTGAAATTTTATACACAACTTTTAATAGAGAAACTAACCATTGTTCGACCAACGAGGTGTAAATACACTTTTCTTTCTGTAAAGCTTCAATATTGCCTTCATAATTATCTTGACTACTTGCTAACAGATAAAACAGTTAATCATGAATCGGCAATGACATCCATCACCAACCCTATGCAAGAGAGGTCTCGGAATTGGCTTGAAGTGATGTTTTTCAATTTTTCCCCTTTCTATTTTTGTATCTTTTTACCCAAAGGCTTCATGAAATGCTTCAGCGCACTGTATAAACTCTCTCATTAATCGATTGAAAAGGAGGATCACAAGTATTTGAGTGACTTTCTAGTAAAGAAATATGATCTTATCTAATGAAAAATATCGATACCGTGATTTTCAAAGAAATATATCTTATTGAAGTGACCAATTAACTTACAAGACACTGCATGGCAAAGCAATTGTAATATTCATCGACCTCAGACAAATTATATTTCATTTCCTAAAACAATTCCACCTGGAAATAAAAGACGCTGAGGAAGACATACTCGATGACAAAATTTACATTGACCCAACCAATTTTGTCTAGATGTAAGGCCAATCATCTTTTTTTACTGAGGCTACTTCATCCAACATGAGCAGAATACTGCTTACATTTGCCAAATTAATTTCATCAATGTATGAAAAAAAAGCAATGAGAAATTTAGTATGAAAAAAAAGCAATGAGAAATTTACAAAAATATAGTATTCATCAATAACTCTTTAATCAGGTAAAGCCTTCATTTATTACAATGGTCTGTAAATAGAAAAACCAAAGTCTTTGTCCATCAGACTGGTGTGATATGTACAGATGTACAGAGTGTACATAGACTGGTGTGATATGTACCGGTATAAAACTGGATTGAAAGTAACATATAGTCTTTTCATGTCCGAGGTTCTAAATTGAGCTTACTAGGGCCTACTTTAAGGTGAGGCGATTTCCATCCCCCTTTACATTCTCATTTACCGACTCAAATTTCAATAGGCTTCCACAAGCTTCAGGCAGAGTTCCTTTGTATGCTTTGCAGATATACTCTTCTACATTTTCATAATCCTGGAAAATGAAGCAAGTGAATTATTTAGTCACATACTAATTAATAACTTGGCTTCAATACATGATATTACTCTCAAACAGGATTGTGAAAGCAAATACCCTCATTTAGTTAGAATGTGAACCAGAAGACCCCAGATAAAGGCTAACTGACCACTATTGAGAGTTGAAGTATGCCATAGTCATAATCCTAATTAGATACAAGTGTTGTTCATTTCAAAAGAAGAACAGAAAGATTTAATGTGCAGAGTTGTTCTCCATATTTACCACCACCTAACTTTCAACAATACTATTTCCAGCAGATTAGTGTTTTTACACTGAGGCACATTCTACAGCCCAGTGAGTGAGATGTGTAATGTCTGTGCTCAACACTGAGTTGATGCATGGTATTTTAAAAATAATAAGAAGAAGATCAAATAAATATCTAAACATCAGCGCTAAGTAAAAAAATAAAATACATCATATATAAAGAGATTGAAGATGAATAATGGTGAGATCACTGAGATGCATTCTATAGCCCACTGTGAGAGAGATGAGAAATTTGTCCAAAAATTCTTTGAATACACCATTCATCAGGCACATAAATGTGGCTGGTGCATTTGTCAGTCCAAAAGGAAAAACTGTGTATTCATAATGCCCATACCTGGTTCTGAAAGCGGTTTTACTAATATCTTCATCATTGATACGTACTTGATGATAGCCCAATCTCAAGTCGATTTTAGAGAAGACTCTTGCTCCTCACAGCTGGTCGAACAGATTATCAATCCTTGGTAATGGGTACCTGTTTTTAATGGTGACTTTGTTCAGCTATCTATAATCCACGCATAACCTCAACCATCCTTCTTTATCAGGAAGAGGGCAAGTGCTCCCCACAGTGATACATTGGAGCGTATATAACCCTTCTTCTGCAATTCCTTCAATTGAGGTGTGCTCATTCTTTAAAGAGCTTTGGACATTGGAACTGCTCCTGGTACCAAATTGATTGTGAAATCGATATCCCTCTTAGGGGGTAATCCTGGTACATCCTGAAAAACATCCTTAAACTCCTGCAATATTGCATACTCTTCAACGGATGGTTCTTGATCAGTTTGTAACTCTTCAGCATGGATCAAGTACAAATGACAACCTCTCCTGATACATTTCTTCACTTTCATGGCTGAGATCTGTCTAACAGATATCGGTCTTGGAATTCCCTTTATTTGAATTGAATTCTTGTCCTCATCGAGACACATAATGACTTTGCCATGACAATCTAGAATGGCAAAATGCGATTCCAGCCAATCCATCCCAATCAAGAGATGATATGAACCAAGGGGAATTATATCTAAATCGGCCCTTGTCTGGAACCCATTCATTTCAAAACAACAGTCCTTGATCATTGAAGTGATCTTACATTTCATTCCAGTGGCTAACCGCACCATTCTGGACTGTGGTAATTCACTGCTCACTAAGTGACATCTTTCAATCACAGTAGCATTAATGTAACTGCAGGTGGCTCCAGAATCAATTAAAATAAAAATTGGTACATCAACAATTTTACCTTCAATCTCGATCATGGATGATTGATGGTCTACCTGTCGATTATCCTGAGTTGCATAAATTCGAGGTATGTTTCTCACTACATCTTCTACTGTGGTAGCTTTTTGAACATCATATACGTTGGCTTCTGTTTTCACATATATAGTAGCCGGGCTACCATACATTATTTTTCTGATGCCAGTACACTATTCAGCCAGTTCCCTTACATTTGAGATGCTGAGATGAGCATCTATATTGGATCACTATCAGATTTTGGGCAGCATTGTATTCCCCATGCCATGATTGAGTCTCAGGACACTCAGAGAGATGACCGATGTAGCCATTATACCATTTGTACAGAGCAGTCAGTAGTGCCCAGAGTTACAGCAGCAGTTTCAGAGGACAGATGATGGTTCAGGTGATGAGCATTCAGGTATATGACTCAGCAGGTATATCATTGTGTTATGGTTATATTGCTTTTATATTTATTCTTATAGCATGTCTTAGCACCTAGTGTCATAATCTGGCAATCATATAGATATGTGGACCTGGTTGATCTTATTATATATACTATATTGTCCCTACTCAAACTTAGAAGTTCACTATTCATACTCATTGGTTTTACTCTCCTTAGGGAGAATAGAGGTGATCATTCCACCATACCTTGGTTTGCTAGTGTTGGCTCCATTATTCATTGTCTTCATCCATCCATTGCCTACCTTTTAGTTTATCACCCTGACTTACTACTTGACTAGTGACATGGAGGATCTTTTCCCCACTGTAGCCTCTGTATTGGATGAGCTTCCCTGTTTATTGTGTCTCGGCTCTGAGTTGGTGACAAAACTTACCTAGGGTGAGTTGGAGTTCCTTGTGAATTCCCCCTAGTCACTAAAGTTGTGTTGGCTAAACCTGAAACTTTTAGTGCTGCCATGAATACAAAATCTGAAAAAATGAAATGCTATATCTTGTATGAAAAGCCCATTCATGCAATGTGTTTCTAAACACACATGAATGAAAGGCAGGCCAAATGAAAATGGCCATGAAAATAAAATGTTATATCTTTTGGAAATGTAAATACCTAGGTAAACAAGCTGTCTGTGACACACCTATAAGTGCTCAGGTAAACAAGTGCCTTAAAAACACACCTGTAGCAGAAAGCCTAAAATAAATGTAAATCTATGCAATGTGTTTATAAACACACATAGATCAAGGCTATGGAAACTTCAGGCCCAAAAAGCAATGGAACTTAAATGCTATATCAAAACAATTGCTGGCCTTATTTGTATTATGGATTGTGCGCATCTGTTAAAGGTGAATAAACCCTCTTTGAACAACTCATCCATTTGTGAGACACCGCCATTCCCTGTGTTGTTGCTCATTCCGTATATACTATGGTGTGTATTCTCTTTCCCTTTGCCAAAGTGTCACAAAGTTAAGTCAATCAAGTCATCCCTTACCCTAGCCAGTTATTTTAGCCTTCACCCTTCACTAGCAAATTGATCACAGCTATGAAGTGAGTATGATCTTGAAAGTCTAGTCTGAGTAATAATAATAATTAATAACATTATATATTTGGATTTAGATCGCCAGTAATGATACTTTGTGTTATAATTGTTATTTGAATAAGTTGTAGAGCATGCATTAACCTTTGACACTTTGCAGCAGCTTCCGATGGTGGTCTGAGTTATATTTGGTCATGTTGACTTGGTCAAACCTAGTTTGACCAAGGTCAACCATAGGACATGAGATGGTTGGACCTTGTGATGATATGGATAGATGATATATGGTCTATGTACATGTATATGATGATTCCATGCAGCAGCTACAGGGTTATGATGATGATTCATGGTTTACAGCAGTGTTTGATCATTTACAAATTATTATTATTTGACCTGTTCCGGTATATTGGATATATATTTTGATCATGCAGAGACTCATATGGTGTATGAGTACACATCTTGGATGGATTTGGACCTTCTGAGTCCGATGAGACAGTTTGTTTTCAATTCTGGGCACTTACAGTGATGATTGAGCCTCAGTAGGCTATCCCAGTACAGTTTTGGTCTGTCGGAGACCCTGTCAGAGCAGATGTGATTTTTATCCAGTTGACCTAGGGCGCTGTGCTTGGAGGGGGTGGTCCAGCCACTTGTTTTTACCATATTACCCCCCTCTCGGACACATTGGTGCCCTCACCTTGACAGCGCAGGCACTCCAGGAGGCAGTTTGGGGCAGTTTCACGCTTCCCGAGGCATTTCAGGATTGGTAGAAATGGCTATTGAGGAATTCGATTTGGGCTACTGAAGCAATGTTTTGGCATGGGATGATCAGTGATAATGGATTGATGTCTTCCACACCTCCTCCAGCAGTTTCAGCTTCATCGAGGCCCGTATCCATCACTTATGGCACTTTCTGATGATTTCTAAGGTCTTTTGAAGCCTACGATTTGACCATAGAGGCACGATTTGGTATATTGATGATTATTTTATTGTTATTGTGGTATGGGGATTGACCAAGGGTGGCTAAAATTACCCCTTGGACCCACCATAAGCTTCTTATTATATTTTGTCATCATGATTTGGTGGGATTCCCCTCTTCTAAGGCGATTTTGTCCACTTATGTTATATTTTATGAGTGATCCATGTATTTTATTGTTGAGCTCATCTCAACCATTGATTAGACATTTGTATCTTTTAATCTTAGCCACTCATTCAAAAAGTGGTTAGGATTTTGATGCCTCTCCTTCCTATTTAAAGGAGAGAGCTTCTCATTGTAAGGGGTCTTTGGCTCTTGGATTATTGGTATAGAAAAACTTTCTTGTGGAAATTCTTGTGGTCTCCTTTGCATCTGGTGTTCTTAGATGGTGATTGGAAAGTCTATTGCAACCTAGCATTTGGAATTTGTGGTAAGATCTATCTATTTTGGAAATCATTGTCTTGTCAACAGGAGGGTGACTTCAACAAAGGCGATTTTGCAAGGCTTCTTCAAATCGACTTTCTTGGCATTTGCTTGTATCAGGGGGCTATCATTAGTATCATTGTGATCTATGCTATCTTTCTGTTACTTCTCTTGTGGCATTAGTCTTATCTCTTGATTACAGAAAATCTGATATTGTTGACATTTGTTGTGCAGGAGGGAGGGCGCATTGGCTTCTTGGACTAAATCAATTGCATAGAAAACTACCTCAAAGCTTCTCAAATTGATCGGGTTTGCATAGATCATCATCATCAAGGCATCTACAAGGTTACCCAGGTAAGATCCACAGGTTTGTTTCTCTTATCTTGATCCAATCCATTGACATAGCTCATAAATTGATAAAACCCTTATTTCTTCAAACCCTCATTTTTACATTTTCTCAGATCTACTTAGATCTAGTGGGTTGTTGGGTATAATATTGAAAACCCACCTCTATAGCATCCACGGCATCCCGGATCTATAGTTTGGTGAGGATTGGCTTCCATTTGACCCTCTTCCCAAGCCAACTTAGCTTCTCCAAGCAAGGGCGCACTTCTTGGTGAGGGTGAGTTGACCTAGATCTAGTTGATGGGTAGTTGAGATCCCGCTTGTTTCATGATCTACACATCCAATAACCTACCCCCAGATTGTCACTTTTCTAATTTCTACCCTGTGGGCCCTATTCCACATTTCAAGGGATTTAATCCCCATTTTGGACCACTTGGTATCTTCAAACTCAGATCTAATAAGATCTAGCCATTGGATTGCCTTGAAATTGTCGATCCACACTCTCACTTGATCAACCTACTTGGATCTAAAGTTTAGATGCCATTGGACTTGTCTTGATCCATTTATCACCCTTTTTAGCCTCCTTGGGTAAAGTCGCACCACCTTGGAGAAGTGAGTTGGTCCACTTCTAGGACATGGGTATATGAGATTTTTGTGGATTTGGAACGGGCATAATTCAAAACCTAGGTCTAGTAGGTCACCTTGTCAAATCTTGCCTTGGGGATAGCATTCCTTGTTTTAAGGGATTGTGGTCCACTTAGGTCAAAACATTAAATCTCTAGATCTAAACCTATTCATCCATCAAGTCTTTAATTGCCCACTTGTCTCATGCAATAGGAGTCCTTAACCACAAGTTAACCTTACTTTGACTCCATTATCCCAATTCCCAAGGCACTGGTTTCTCTTCAAGTCAATTCGACTTTCCTAGATTGTTGGATTCACTTGTGGTTTGACCCTTGTGTGGTGAACTAAACCCTTGGATGTCATCATGTATCATGATCAAGCTTGTCACTTGTACTAGTTAGCCCCAATTCAACCCCTCAACTACCCTGCATCGGACATGGTTCCCAAGGCAGTGGATTTTGTCACATTGAACTAGTACATCAATCCTGGATCCTATTTCACAAATCATAAGTCACTTTCACATAAATAATGAACCAAAGCTATACTCATTGAACCCCTCACTTGTCTTGTGACTTCATCTTAAGGTCTAGGATAAACCATACACCTTACTTCACTTAGAATTAACTTGATTTGGTGTCTTGGTTTTGATCTCTCCTGTCGGGAGTAGATCGGGTCTCCCCCTTTGTTGTCTGGGCTAGATAACAAAAAGTGAAGGTTGCCTCGACTGACGTGACAACCATATATTGGAGGTCGAGGTGGTCGTGGTTACACCTTTTGAGTTGCCCTTCCCTATTGCCATCCATGAGTGGATACATCCATAGGGGTAACTACAGTTTGGGTGACAACAGCTCCTTTGCTACCCCTCTTTGGACATTTATTAACATAGTGATCACCTCCATGGTTCCAACATTTAACTTGATATTTTGCCTTAGTTCCTGCAGGCTCAGCTTTCTTTGATCCACTAGATGGAATTTGCTCTTTGAAATATTTAGTCTGGTTACCTCTAACATCAAGAGGCTTAGACCCCTTTTTCCTCTGGTCTTGTTTGTCTTTTAGTTTACCTCTCCAAACTTTGTGCATATCTTGTCTTCCCTTATCTTGTTCATACAGGCATTTAGCCTTCCCTATGGATTCCTTCAGAGTATGAGGTTCATCATAAGTGATTTGTCTCGATAGAATGTTGGTAATCCACTAAGAAATTGTTGAATTTTAACGTTATCATCTTGAAAAAAACCCACATATCTTAACAGTTCCAAGAACCTTCTCTCATACTCATCCATAGTCATATTACTCAGTCTGAGTTCAAAGAATTCCTCGATTTTCTTATCATAATACTGCTAGGATAGGTACTCTTGCTTAAAATCAGTGTTCCACAGGGACACATTTCTGAGTTTCTTGCATCTCGAGGACATCGAAACTCCATGCGAAACGTTTCGGTCTACAGAAAAACTCATTTCTCCATGACGAAACTTGGGGGGGGCCTTCCTGGCATTCCGCACGAAACTCCAAAACTCCGACGAACCTTCTGGGCATCCCACACAAAACTCCGAACCTTCGGTGAACCTTCTAGGGATCTAAACAATCATATATAACCATGATGAATCATGTAATGTGTTTGCATTATTAATTTATCATGTTATGAATTACATTGCACGATTGCACAATGATGAATACAGTATTTAGTAATTTACTTATTTGCATGGGATGAATTGTTATTGTTGGGATATATATTTTTAGAATTTTTATGACCTCGGCGTCCCCCCATCCCCCCCTAATTTTTCTAAAATTTGGAGGTGGTATCCGGACCCGAATGTGCGTCTCCTAGCTCCTGCGTCCCAGAACCTTGGGGGACATTGCTTAAAATATTTCTGAAATCTTCTTCATGAAATCTGCTTTTCATTAATATTTTTCACCTGCTTCAGCTGTTCCCACCACCGGTGGCGGTAAGCCTTTCTTGAAGATTGTATATAGTAATTCGGGTCTCCTGATTATCAGAGTAATCATGCAGCTACAAATATTTCCTCATTTCCAGCAACCACATTTCTACACTTTCCCCTGACTTCTTTCCATTGAAAGTAGGAGGTTTAATTTTTCTGAGTTACCTTGTAATGGGTTCTATTGTAGCCACAATGATCCCATCTTGTCTAGATAAGATGGGAGCCCCTATTTTCAGTTTTTCATTTACTTAGCTTATTTTTCTCAAAAGCACTTTATTATCATCGTGTTTACTTAATCCTGTTCAAGGTTTTGCTTAATGATACTTTGAAAGAAAAATCTGAAACAAATTGAGTTTTGAATGATAGTAGTTCCAACTTTGCTAATTCACTTAATTAAGTAAAGAACAAATTACGGAAGTCAGAAGTCGGGATGATTATATGGCCAAATTAACCGTCCTGACGTTCTAATCCCGACTTCTTCATTTGTTTAATTTCGGCAGCCGGAAGTCTGGAGTTTATTTCATAAAAATTAAATTAACAATCCCAACTCCAATGCTTGTGAAAGTCGCAAGTCGGCATGAAATTTGATTAAGTTTATTTAAGTTTGTCGACTTCCCGACTCCGATATTTTCGTTTTAACATCAGCAGTTGGGGAAGCTATTTGTCAGGATCAAATTTCCGTCCCGACTCTCAACTCAACTTTTCCCATTTATGATAAATTGCGGAAGTCGAAACTCGGGGCGTACTGAAATGTTATATTAGTTTTTCCCTCGACTCCCGACTTCTTCGAATTTTCAAGGTCCCACATCGGCACTCCTATTTTCACATCAAAAATTTATATTTTCGCATGTGCCAAAACACTTAGAAAAAAGGGCCAAATTAATGTAATCAATGAATGATTAAGATCTAACCGTCGATTTCGGGGCAACTCAGTTGTAATTAATGTGCAATTGATTTGGTCCTAATGCAACATTTGCTTAATCAATTTTTGAATTTCTGTCACCATTACACAATGAATTCGGATTCTAGCACGTTGGCATTCTTTGTTTCTGCAAGTGAATTTTATAGCTGTCGATGAATTTGTTTAAGGTTTTGCAGGTATCATATGATTTTATTAACTCTTTTTTTCAGCATCTCATTTGAGTTTTTACTGCATTGCAGGACCGTTTCTCCTACCATGGCTAGAAAAACCAGGTCTAAGCCGCTGTGAAGGAATTGAAGCTCACAAATCCCAATTTTGACTTCTATTCGAACACGGACGCACGGGTCTTTGATACACTTTGTCTGGACTGGGCCAGAATCTACAACATTTTTAGCAGTGACGATTATTCAGAATTCAAAGAGCAAGCCCCAATCTACCAAAATATAAGCAATTCTCAACTCCATGCCTTTGTCCCACGACTTGCAGTTTTTCCCTATACGGACTTGGTAAAGTGGATGATTGACTACACAGATATTTCGACCAGCACGTTCAAAGACTCCAACCAGATTGCTTATGCTTCGTTTAAGCCAGATACATTCGCAAGGATCTATGCATCGAAGGCCCCACAGTAGCTCCTCACACAGGATTTCATAAAGGCGTTTGGGAACACATATGAACCTGGCGTTCTTCTAAAAACTTGGATGGCCAACCCTGACACTTTCATACTCAGGTCGAACAGGCAATATCCAATTGCTTTGCTCAGAGAGCCGTATAAACGACTTGTGGCCATGCTATGCCAGTTTTATGGTGTACACTGTAGATACCTGCTAGTACTTCAAATTGGAATGGGCCCCCCCTAGCACATTACTTATCAACTACATGTAAAATCTTCAATTGGGCCTTGTTAGCCGCCGGATATGCATCTAGGGAAAAAGGGATTAGTGTGGCAGAAATCTTCAAGCCACTGGGTGCGTCCTTGGGGGCAAGTAAAGAGTCAAGATACTGTCACTCAACACTCAACTCCTCCGTCTAGGCCAACTCCTAGCGAAGCCAAGGGGGGTGGTCCCTATGAAAACAAACTATGGCCTTTAAGCTAAGTTAGAGAAAGAAGAAAGATTCTAGGAGTTTGAATATGAATTAATATTGAACCAGGAAATGAAACTATGAATTAAAAAAGCAGCATAAGTATAAATACATCCATCCAACACATTGATTCACTTATTGTTTGATTGTTGCAGATAGTACCAGTGCCAAATGGAGTCACAAAGTTTGGAGTGCTATTGTGTCGTGAAATTGTTGCAAGAGTCCCATTGGTCAGTTTTAATTGATTTATTTTGATGAGTGGATTAGGGAGTGGGTTAGTTCTTGGTTTGTCCGAACTCTAACTTAGTCCTTCAAACTGAGCATAGTGACAACTATACCAAGGGTCCAATAGGACGAGGCATAACCTACTTAAAGTAGCCCATTGACTATGTAGTTAGTTTCACGCGACCTCCCGAGTTCTAATGATCAAGTTTATGTTGGATTGCCCTATTAAGCTAGTCACTTAAATCCCTTTCTGATGTGATCAACTGGTCGGACAAACCGCAGAGATCCAGAGCATACGGGGAGGCTAAGCCTTGGTTAATTTTAACAATTAGATTGAAGTTTTATTATGCGACTAAGAATCTCTTTTCACCTACCGGGTATAAACCCCTTCAGTTTACTTTGGGAATACATAGCCTTAATTTATTTGTTAAAAAATTGTAACAAGTAATTTATTGATGGTTGAGAATCTCTTTTCCCTTTCGGTACTTCAGGAATGCACAGTCGGATTTAGTTTTTTAAGAGTTTGTTAATTGTGAAATAAAATACAAGATTGTGAAATAAAGTACGCTAACTATACAGCCCGTTAGGGCAGATTGTGTGCACGTATTGATAAAAAAAAGCAAGAAAAAGTTAGAAAAAGCAAACCAAAAAAAAGTGTGAATCCCCCCAAGGGGGATGGGGTGTGGGCGCTGGGTAGCCCACTTGCTCCTCTTTTTTATTTATGGGCTACAAAAATCTCTTGAAAGAAATGCCTTGGATCTTTACAGATATAAATCCAAAGGCTTACAAAAATGACAACACAAGTTGTCGGATGATGTTAGGATGCTCCGAGAAGCTCTGGATTGGCCTAAAACTTGATTTTTTCACCCAAAAGTCCCAAAAGCTGCTAGAAAATAAAACATGACGGCGAGCAAATTAGTACTCAAAAATGCCCAAAATCATTTTAAAAGTGATTTGGGCGGACTAGAAAAATTATTGAAAAAATTCCAAGTTAAATGGTTTACAAAAATGATTAAAAGAACTCAAAAAGACAAGTCCTTTTGAGAATATTGGCTTGCTTTTTAGGGCAGCCAATAAAGCACTTTTAATCTGCTAGATATGAAATTTAAACCAACACAAAAGCATCCCTTGCACAAACCTCAAGATCTACTTTGAACAAGCTTGCATAAAGGAAAAATTTCTGCTAGAACTAGATGTAAAATCAACCTTTAATCAAAATCTTAAATCTAAGCATGCAAAACTATAACAAAATTCTGATTTTAAATGGAACTTTAATAGATATATCAGATCTAAGTTATAGCATAAAAACAAGTAACCAAGTGAGAAATATAATTTGAAGTGAAGGAGAGAGGAAGGAAACAACTCAAAGCTTGAGAACTTTCGACAATGGGGCTTGATGGTGGAGAGCGGAGGGACTATGCCTCTTCGGAAGTGCTTGAAGATGAGAAGGATGTAACTGAGCTCAACCCCTTCTTCAATCTAGGCAACCTGCAACTTAGAGATTCTTGCCCACAAAATGGTTAAAACGAGCATTGGTGTTGCCTGCAACAAAAACTTAGAAAGCATGCAATCAACCTAGATTAAACATACACGTCCATCTGTTATCACATTCATAGTAGCCGGGGCTACCATGTCTTCAAACTAGATTCTAGTATTTTTCTGAGCCAATCCTTTACTATGAGATGCATGAGGTCGGCAGATGATGAGCAACTACTCTATGATCACTCATATTTTCAGCAGACCCAGAGCAGATAT
This sequence comes from Larix kaempferi, assembly GCA_027924585.1. Lineage (NCBI taxonomy): Eukaryota > Viridiplantae > Streptophyta > Pinopsida > Pinales > Pinaceae > Larix > Larix kaempferi. The sequence goes on along the minus strand of BSBM01000722.1, from coordinate 7,785,123 downwards.
TTTCAGCCTTATGCCATGACTGAGCCTCATGACCCTAGATTTGATGATTGAGGTGGCCATTGTCTTCCATCCAGAGCAGTGATATGATAATGCCCAGAGTTATGCAGCAGCAGTGTTCCAGTGATAGTTGATGGTTCAGGTGATGGATACAGGTATATGGTTGTGTATTGGATGTCTTTATTGTGCTCTTTTACTTATTTTGGTAGCTTAACTGGGTATGTAGTGATCATGATCTGGCGATATATATATATATATATATACTATGTTGTTGACAGCAGGGAGTGGGAAGTGAGAGCGAGATCGAGAGCGAAAAGCGAAATTTTCAAAAGCTTCTGGTTTGGGAGCGTTTTTATATAATACATATTTTAATATATTTTGATACATATATATAAAAAAACATGCAAGATGCCAAATTAGTTGTTGAAAACATAGATCTAACTATTGGATTAATGATAATTATTAAATCATTAACCATTCAGTACACATATACCATCAATAATCTAGCAGCTATAACTCTAACAAATAACATCAACCACAATGAAATAGAGCATTATATTCATTACCAAAGAATTGTATATTTAATCAACAATTCAAACTTCAAAGGTAGGTTCAAACGTCAAACTAACCATCAAGAACAAACCTAACTTGTTCCCAAAACTAACCATCAAGAATAGTGTCCTCCACCTCTTGAAATTCATGTCCAACAAATGTCGATGCAACGTTGTCTTTCAAACCCTTCCATGAATCACTTGAGACCATACTAGCCAATCACTCATTTACTTCAAAAGGTGCTTGAAGGTGAGGTAGTAGCTAGCGAATATGGTCTTTGCAATCTTAAGTAGCTTCAACCTAGAGTGATTGCAAAAAAAGTGGTGGGCCATGCTATGATTGGTAATAAATTTTATCATTTTCTTCCCTCTTTTACAATGCACCATTCTATTTATAACTAGGGTCCTCCATCTTAATAATATCACGCATCAAAAGGTTCAGTGTGTGAATTGAACACCTTGATGAAAATATGTTAGGGTACATATCCCCAATGATTGCTCTTACTACCTTACAATTAGTAGTGTTATCAGCGATGACTTGAATGGCATTGTTCAACCCAATCTCTTGAATGGTTTTAATTAAAGGTTCTAGAATATTAATACTAGTCTTGTAACATAGTAGTCATGACTCATGGGCTAAAAGGAAGACCGCACCACTAGCAAACACACCAAGAATATTTATCAATGGCTTGCTACTACATTTGTCCAAGCACCAAATACAATGTGAATGGATACTAGTACACCATATTTAGTCCAATCAATTGTAAAATGTCCTAGACCATTATGGATTTTTGGCTCTTTCCATGTTAATCCCATGGTTTTAGCTTTGTCATACTCTAGACTCTCGTATCCTTTAGGGAAACTATTGATGGCTTGTACCATTTCATGCCAATAGGATGAATGAAGAGCATTGAATGGTACACCACATGCATAGAGAAACCTGAAAATTTTTGCATCCACTTCATCCTTGCAACTATCATTAAGGGAATCTAATATTGTTTTAAGCATAGGTGAGAATCCACTACCATGGGGGGATGGGGATTGATCACCATACATTCTATGTGAGCTTGAAGTCTTAGATTCAACCCTTGATTTTTTGGATTTGTTTTGCACAACCTTCTCTTCTTGTATTTGTTTCTTCTTTCACTGGCACAAGGTCACATATTTTGAATCCTATAGTCTTACCTTCATCCCATGGCGTAATGCCATATAGATGCTTTCTCACATGGGTATATGAACCTGTATAAGTTTCATTACAATAGGGGCATATAAACTTTGTTTGTGCTTCCACCCTATTTCCCTCACCCAATCCTTGTCACATACTTCCATAAGGGTGTTAAAGTCTCTTTGTGTTTTTGCCCATCATCATTGTTAGCCTCATTATCAACATCCCCTTCCATTTCTTCCTTCTCTCAACGGTATGTGCCATTGCTTACTTCTTCCTCCTCAACACTGGTATTTCAGCTTCCCAACACCACAATCATAATAAAAAATGGAACCAAAAGAAAAAACCACATAGCCATCATGCTTCTTGATCCAAAATGAGAATAACTTGCTACCTCCAATAGAATAATGGAGAAGGAGAAATGGGAAATGTTATTAGCTAAGTTGCACTTAGGTGATTTCAAGTGAGACTATGAAGATAGAACAAGTTTACTTGTTCATAGTCAGAAGATCAGAAGTCCTAGCAGGCCACCTTGGCCTTTTTCTTAATAAAATCACATGTCTATGCCTTGCGGGGAAATTATAAAAAAATGTCATAGCATGATGGTTTTGTAAAGGACTCGGCTTTCCTAGGACCTAGTTATTAGTCCGAATAGCCCAGAGTGTTTTTTCCCTTATCAGTTATATGTTGTTGAATAAACGACATATAATTTTCAAGTTTTTCACTCATACCTCCAAAGTTGGGGTGGTCGTCATGATTCCTTGGTCTTAAGAGGTTATTAGAATTAAGTGTCAATGTATATTACCATGCTAGATATTAAAATTGAGTCATATTGACATGTGCTAGGTCCCCCTAAGTTTTTTTTAATTTTCGAATAAAATATTTTTTTCCGCAAAATTAGACCATTTTTAATGGTTTAAATGAAAAAATTCAAATTGTAATAAAAGTGTGGTTTGTAGGCGGAATTTGGCGTAGGGATGCTCATTTTGATGCTCGGAGCATCCTCTTTACCCTAGGACCCACTTTCTCCATGTTCTGTGTGATTACATCGCCTATGGGAGCATTATTCCTTAAAGATGCAACAAAATGGCATTTTAATGCTAAAAAAACCCAAATTGCACCAAAGGAAAAATAAAAAATATATAAAAAATGAGTCAATGGGCATGTGCCAAATGACTTGGCATGCCACATCATATGAAAGGCAACTCATTTAAGGATTAAAGGCACATGTGATAAAGGGTATACGAATCATCAAAGTGAAAGGTTACGATTTGATGTGGTGGCATGTTGCTACGTTTAAGGGATGCACCATCCCTCTCACTTGGGCGATCTCAAGTATGTGGCAACCGTTTATTGTATGGTGATAAAACCAAAGAGAGGGTCGCCTACCTCATGAGAGGTGGCGCACCCTCCCTTAACATGAGTCCAAACCATATCAATCACCATGATTCACTTATTACGTATCCCATAAATTATGGTAAGGCGCTCCTCTTGGTTGAATGCACCCCTACCTCTTGGCTAATCTATTTAAACAAGCTCATCTCCTCATTCGAACTAGTTCGAGTTGCATGAGTAGAGAGCTTGCCATTGTAATTCTTCCATTTTTTTGTATTGTTGGAATAAAAGCAAAAGCTTTGGAGGCTCATTGGTGTAGTGTGCTTTGTTGGATGATCATGGCCTCGCATGTTTGAGGTAATTTGTATGTGATTATTTTGCTCTTGCATTTTTGTGTGGTGGATCTAGTCTTGGTAGGGTTGTTCTCAATTGATAGAAAGAAATTGTTTAATAAGCTTATTACTCATTTTCTTTTACTCATATATGCTTGAAGACTTAGATCTAACATTTTAATAGGTTTATTACTATGTTGTTTTAAAAAATTTATATGTATGTGTAACTAGATCTCACAAACCATCTTGCAAGTGTTTTTTTGAGTAGTTGCAAGTCACCATTGGATAGGAGCTTGAACAAGATTGTTCACTCTCTCTCCAAGTACATTCATGTTGATTATAGTCCAATAGCATTCCACCGAAGACTTCTATAGTTATTATCATCCGACATCAGGCCTATCTCTCCTTCTCCTTCTCCTTCAAAAAAGCATTTTTTCTTTGGTTACTGTTATCACACCATAGTAGTTGGGCTACTATTCTTGTTGAGCAGCAGATATCTGAACTTTTCAAAGCTTTGCTTTTACAGAGATCAGCTATGATGAGAATATTTATTTGAGATCACTTACAGATCAGAGCAGTATATGTATCAGATATTGATTAGACCTTGTGCCAAAGCTGAGCCTTAAGAGCTTAGATTTGATGACCGATATGACCTTTTATTCCATACAGTTCCAGTTCAGTGCCCAGTTATGTTATTGCAACAGTGTTTCAGTGGTTCTTTATGATGACTATTTATGCTGTATACAGTGATGTGACCATTAGACTTATGATGTTATCATTAGATCATTATCTTGTTGTTTTAGTCATCTTCATAGCATTGACTTGGTATATGACTCATGATGTGGCAGTACTATTTAAATAATGAAATGAAATATCTTGGATGATGTTATAAATATAAAATTGGATGTATTACTTGCACACTAAGGTTTTCTGGCAATACTCATTGGTTTCATTACCCTCCTGTGAGCATAGATATGGTCTTTCCTAACATCTTTGTCTGCTAGCCTAGGCACCACGTTCATTTTATTCCATCCATCCATGACCTTCCTTATTTGGCTTTCACCCTGACTTGCCTTCTTGACTTTTTGATATGGAGGACTTCCCCATTTCTACCTCTATGTTGGACCTCATCCACGTTTGTTTTGTGTCTCAGCTCTGAGTTGGTGACAGAACTTACCTTTGGTGAGTTGGATTGTATGCCTAGATCATTCTGGTCGGTTGTCCCGATGTTTGGCTTTGTGCAGAATTCCCTCTAGTCGCTTGAGTTGTTGTTGGCTACAACTGAAAGCACATGTACTACTTGTATTGGAAATTATTATAAAGCCTGTGAACTTAAAATTCTAGAATGTATTTATCAACACACATGAATAAAGGCTAAAGCAATGAAATGCTAAAATACCCCATGAAGGGTATGGAAAAGGTCCAAAAAGCAATGGTTAAACAAATGCTATATCTAAATATTGTTAACCTTGTAAATGTAAATATGCCCTGGATGCAAGCTGCGATTAGTTGTGTTTTTTAGCGCATGTGAAATCCCAGAGGGGTCATATAGGCCAAAAAGGCCATGGAAATGAAATGAATGATCCTAATGAACCTGGATCAACTTGTTGTAGACATGATGCCTAAGTTGAATAAGCACTCTCTAAACAACTTATCCATTTGTGAGGCATAGCCCTTCCCTTTGTTATTTTGTCCAGCACAGAGTGTAGCTCCCCCTTTTCCCGTCCAAAGTATCACTTAGTTGAGTTGGTCAAGTCATCCCCTTTCCCTAGCTTTGTCCTTAGCCTTCATCATTTGCTAGCAGTTAGGCCATGTCCATTGGGTGAGTATGTCTTTAAAGCTTTTGTGCAAGTAAATTATAAATAACATTGAAATATATATATGTATTAATTGCCACTGAATGATGTTTATACTTTAAGTTAAGCTGTGAATGTGATTAAAGAAACATGTCTTAGTCTATTGTTATAATCTAGTCTTTGGTTGTATTTTGACCATGGTCATTCTTGGGATCTGTGATGAGATGGACCACTTATGCTTATGGATGATGATTTATGGTCCCACATACACTTATTGATGATTCCATATGTTCGACATATGCCTCAGATAATGATTGATGCAGTTGATCAGTTTTATTATTATTTCAAGATCATCATATTTTATACTGTCTGGGTATGGTGGATTATACTGATGACCCCACAGGTTGCTATGAGGTGTATGAGTACTCATCTCTAGTGGATTTGGGTCTTCTAGATCCATTGAGACACTTATCTTTCAGTTCCAGGCACTTCTGATGATGATAGTTGCAGTTATCCACCTGTTGACCAGTTTGGGCATGTTGATCCAGCCTGTCCAGCAGAGGCATTGAGGCCAGTCGTTGCCTAGGGCGCTGTAGAGGAAGGGGTTGGTCCAGCCACTTGTTTTTACCATTATACCCCCCTTCCAGACAGCCTGGTACACTTAGTTTGACAGCGCAGGCACCCTAGGTGGCAGTTTGGGGCACTTTCAGGGTCTTCAAGAGGATTAAAAAATGGAATAAAAGGGTCATTGAGGAATTCTATTTGGGCAATTGAGGCAAGGTTTTGGCACTTGGTCTTTTTAGGGGTCATCCATTGTGAACCCCCCTTCTTCCAGATCAGTTGGCATCAGTCAGTGGGGTCCACAGTGGTTACAAGAGGTCTTTTACTGCATGTGTCTCTCAAATTTAGGGGACAGGATTTGATCATTTGTCACTTGGACATGTCATAGACTTATATTTTATATTATTGTGCCATGGGGACATGCTAGTGAAGGAAAGTGATGCCTCCTAGCCCCACCATGAGCTTGTAGTGACTTGTCTTGGTCTTGATGATGTGGCACATGTACTTTTAGCCACCCCTATGTATGACGTCACCCTCATTGAGTCTTTCTAGCTATGATGGCATCACTCACTTTAGTGATCCATGTGATATATTGTATTGGCTCATCTTAGCCATTGATTATTATGTTTTATCTTTTGATCTCAACCACTCATTTCAAAAAGTGGTTTTGTGGTTTAGGGTTTTGGTCTTTATTATCCTATAAAAGGAGGTGACCCCCCTATTGTAAAAGTTATCTAGAGATTTTTGGCTCTTGGCTATTGGAATAAAAATACTTTCTTGGCAATCTTGGATCTTGGAGTTGGAATACTTGTGGTGATTGTAAATGCTTCTTCCTCTGCACTGACAGACATTGGTGGCCATCTTGGATTTTATCTTCACTAACATTTTTTTGCACGCAAAGAAGACGTCTTTGGGGAATTCGCATTCGTGGGGAGGCCTACTCTGCTCACTTCAACAAGTCGTTTTGGGTTTCAGGGAGTTGTTTTGTCTTTGCACCAACAATTTCATGTTATTCATCTCTTTTGTTTGCATCTACTTCCATTTTTGTCAATTGATTGATCTTTGTGTCCTTGATTGACAGGAATACGGAGGCCGATTTGGTGAAGGAGGAAAAACGTTGGCAAGAAGGGCTTCATCAAGTTTGGCATTTGATCTTTGTGGGAAGTAATCATCGTCACAAGCAACCTCCACCTTCATTTTCCAGGTATGTTCAAGGAGGTATAATATTCTTCTATATTAACCATCTATTCTCTTAGATCACAAAACTCTCATTGATTAAAACCCTCTTTTTCACATTTTTCTAGATCTACTTGGATCTAGCTTGGCTTTGGGTATGAAATTAAGAACCCACCTCTATAACATCCACGGCAATTCGGATCTATAGTTTGGTGGTGATTGGCTTCCATTTGACCCACTTCCCAAGGAACCTAACCCTCCTTGAGGCAATTCGCATTCCTTGAGGGAGGCTAGTTTGGCTAGTTCCTTGACATGGGTAGGTGAGATCCCACTTGATATGGATAGATCAACCTTGATAACCTACCTCTAGTGCTTCACCTTGTTGATTTTCACCTTGTGGGCCCCATTCCTCATTTTGAGAGATTGAGCCCCACTTGGGTCACTTGGTGATGCATTTTCAATCTCAGATCTATGGAGATCTAGCAAGCATTTGGACTTGATAATTTAAACCCACCTTGTTAATCACATTAACTACCCCGATTTATAATTTGGTGGAATATGGACTCCATTTGCCCCCTCAATTTAAGGCACTAGTCTCCCTTGGGTAAATCGCACTCCTTGGGTTAGTGGTCTTTTGCTGGATCCCATATGTGGGTAATGCCCCTTTCATCTTGAAATCATAGATCCATCCTCTGCATACCCCTTAGTACCATTTTCATCTCTAACTTGACCTTGTGGGCCCCATTTGAACCATTTCCATATTTTAAGGAGTGGGTCCCACTTGTGTAATTCTCATGGTACTAGATCTCTTTAGATCTATCTAAACTTCATAAGTGGCCTTAGTCATTCATTGGTTGAAACACTTGTCACCCCTTAAGCCTCTTCAACCACACTTTAACCCTTGGGTCCACTTAACTTTTATAAAACTAACTCACTCATTGGTTTCCGTAACTTAACTTACACATTTCCCTAGGAACCTTTGGGTTAGCTAATCTTCATTGATTGGCTAGGGTCTCCCCCTTGATCTTGATTAGTCTTGATCTAAAGCGAAAAGTGTCTCGGTTATCGTGACACCCAGCTTGCATTGGGAACCATGGCAACTCTTGGGTCACCTCTTTAGTTGTCCATCTCCTCTACCATCTCGGATGGGATACCTTTAGGGACAACTACAAGTTGTGTGATAACAGTTACTTAGGGTTATTGCTTAGATATGATTTCAAATAAGTTCATATCATTATCAGATCTAATTCATAAGTCTCGTCTATTTAGATCTAGATTGTTTAAAGAAAGTTAATCATTTGTTTAAACTAGATCTAGCTTCAAGAAAGTGTTTCTTTTACAAGTTAATCATTTGTAGATCTAAAAGCTTGTCAGATTAGCTTTCTTCTTTGGGTATCATAAGTTTATATCTAGCAAAAGTGAAAGTGCTTCATTGACTGCCCTCAAAAGCAAACCAAGATCCTCAAAAGGACTTGTCCTTTTGAGTTATTTTAGTATTTCTTTTGCAACTCGATTAACTTATAATTTTCTCATAAATTTTGTAGTTGTCCAAAACACTTTTAAAAGTGAATTTGGGCATTTTTTAACACTAATTCGTTCGCTGACCTAAATTTTTTTAGCAGGTTTTTGGACTTTAGTGGCAAAAAACCAAGTTTGAGGCCAATCCAAAGCTTCCCAGAGCTTCCTAATTTAATTGGGCAATTTACACTTGTATTTTTGTAACTTTTGGGATCTAGATCTGTAAAGATCCAAAGCATTTCTTTCTTCCAAGTTCATTGTAAATCATAAATAAAAAGAAGAGCAAGTGAGCTACCCAGCACCCACAACCCATCCCCCATAGGGCGATTCGCAAAATTTTCATGGAGTGATTTTTTCTAACAGATTTCATTCCCTATTTTAATAAATCAATCTAGTACTAAAATTTAACGTTTGAAGTGTCTGATCCAAATATCGGCCTTCAAACTCACTCAAAACGTAAGAACACTTAATTTCTATTTTTGCAGGCAATATACTTTACATATCAAGCAAGTTTATTTTTCAAAGTATTTTTGCCAAGGAAATCAATACTAACCCACCACGCTCTACCGAAGTACCGAAAGGGAAAATTTGTGGTGTAGTAATTAGTCCAACATTTTACTTTTAGTCTTTGATTTTCTCAAAGTAATGAACTTGGCATTGCTCTCCCCAAGTATGCTCCCACCATCACATAAAGGGCTTTGCCTGAGTACATGATCGAATGATCAGAAAAGAGACTCTTTGCCTGTAGTAATTAGCATAACATTTTATTTTAAGTTATTTATCTTTTCTGCAATCAAAATGGAATAAACATTTAGTTCCAACTCAAAGTATGCTCTTTCCCCTTCCGGGCATTTGCCTGGGCCTATGGAAAATCAAAAAGAGTTGTAACTACTCTTTAATTATTCACATCTAAATAAACAACTCATACTAATTAAATTAACTACCCTGAACATAGTGAAAATCCTCCACTAAGAACTTAATTACTGTGTGGGGAAATTTCTCAGGAGAAACGGGAACCCCTGGGAGGCGACCTCAGGGCACAGTTAGACTACACCATTGTTGGTGTAGTGTTGAGCATTGCCCTCGGGACTCCATTCCAGCGCACACGTCTTCGTGAGGAGCCACCTTTAATTAAATTTCTGGACATTACTCCTTGTACCTTACAATATATTTGGGGCCCCCTTTCTCCCGTAATCAAGTCTCATCCTATAATAAACTAAAATTGATCAAGAAGCACTTGCAAAACATCTACAATACAACAACACTTTACTTTTTCGACTCCACTTTGGCAATGGTCTTATTTTTACAATAGTTCAATTTCTGATTTAGATCTTATGTGTTACATGATCATGTAGTATTGTTTATCTTAAAGTTATATTTTGCAAGTAAAATTTTGTTTTCAGTCAATCGCTTCCAAAACTCCTAAACAACTTACCCAATCATAAACCTAAAGCTTAATCAACCTTAGTAACTCATAGGGACTACCCCCCTTGGCTTTGTAATAGGTTAAAAAGCTATTTAACCTAATACAAAGAGAACAAAATTGAAGAAAACAAAATCAAAGAAAAAAGACAAAACCAATGAAGACAAAGGAAAGTCAAAATCAAAGGAAGACTCATTGTCAAAAGAAGTCAAAGAAGACTCCCTCGTCAAAAATAAGTCGAGGCTATCTATCATCAGAGAAGTTAAAGTCAAGGAAGACTCGTCAAAAAGTAAAAAACCCTCTATCGTCGAAAAAGTCAAAGACTATCTATCGCTGAAGAAATCAAAGAAAGATCATCGATCAGCGAAGAAGTAAATACCATGGAAGTTGGTTTGAGATTACAAATAGAGAAATTAGAAGCCAAGTTAAAGTGTTATTGAAGAGACAATGAAGATTTACGCGACAGGAATTCAAAACTGGAAGTAATACTTGAAATACATAAGATGAAAGAAAAGTACAAGGAACAAAAATTTTCCGACCAGAAAAATTGTATAGAAAAATTATGTGTGCAAATTGAGGAATTAAAAGACATAAACGATTTCAATCAGAGATTGAAAAATCAAGATATAAAGAAAGAAATAAACGATTATGAACCATAAATAATACGCTTGAACAAAATCGTTAGCGACAAAGATGAAGAACTAAAGCAGGTACGACATAAATTAGAAAGTCAAGAATCAAAGGTCGGTCAATGTCGACAACAAATAAAAGTTGTTCAATAACAAAATGACGACTCTAAAAAGACACATAAGTCAGAGATCGCAAAGAGTAATAAAGTACTATCCAACAATTCCAAAGAAATTTTCAGATTAATAAATCATAACAAGACACTGGTCACAAAAATTAAGACGTTGAAAAATAGTCAGAAGACAGAACAATCTACGGAAGACATTGAAGGGAAACTTCTAAACAAGCAGGAAGAAAATAGTTGCATCAGAAGTCATAACGAAGATCTGAAGGAACAACTTAAGAAGTCTGAAGATGACAGAAAAGTGCAAGTAGAAGTGATTAAGAAGTTTCAAAATGATAACATGCAGTTGGAAAACAAGTTGGAAAAGATACAGAATGAAACCTTAAAAACTTAAGGGACAAAGATACAAATTCCAACTCAGATCAATGCTCAAAAGACGACACTTGTAAAAGAAAATGAATTTGTGAAAATTCCCTATCGGCACCCCAACCATAAAAACCGATATTCTAAAAAGTGGGAAATGTCGAAAGATAATGGTACTAATGTGATCAAAGCTCCTGACGACAAATCAGTAGGGAATCCCAGCAGTCAGCAACAAATCAATTTGGGATGGATTGACCCATCCACATATTGGAAGTTATGTTCGACTCTTAGCAATTCGTATCGACATGTTTCGTCATCTACGACACCACATAAAATGATGCAGAAACATTATAAGGCTTTGAGGACAAAGCCTTTCTAAGAGAAAGGCAATGCTATGAATATTTAATTAATATTGTTATTTATATATTAAATAGATTATTAAGTTACTAGTGAAAGGGTGTAACCCTTCGCTATTCTTGCTCAAGCCCTATAAAGGCGAGCTTATTGTATCTTTTTCCTATCAATCAATATATTCTTATCTATTTCTTTTTTTTTCTTTTTTTTAAAGTAATTATTATTTTAATAATATTATTTATTATTTTTTACTTTTGACTCTTCGATAATAAATAATCTTCTTTTCAACTTGATTTTTTTCTTTTTCTTTTTTCCAGATAATAATAATTATTAATTATTTAATTAATAATAATATTATCAATGCTTCCATAAACTATATATATAGTTTTTTTTTTCACAAATTAAGATATTTAAACAATATAATAATATTATTATAATGTTTAATATTTAATTCAAAAAATAAAAAAAATTAGGGTTTCAATGGCCAATGGCCGGAAGAGAGGCGTAGGTGGTGGTTGGCGTAGAGCAAGAGGATGGAAGGGAAGGTGGAGGGGAATGGAAGGTTGTAGGAGGACGCGCCGAGGATGGGCGAGCAGTGTGAAAGCGGGGGGATGGGGACGTTGGGGGGGGAAGTTGGATGATACAGTGGAGAGAAGGTGGGGAGGCTGCGCGGAGGATGGGAGAGGGCAGCACGGAGAGCTAGAGGGCGCGGGAGGTGCAAAAGTGGAGGATGCAGCGCAGTGGAGGGCAAGGACGTTGGCGTGGAGGTGGAGGCAGCTGCAAGGAGATGCGGGAGGAGCAGCAAGGGACAGGCGCAGGGATGGGGTCGGCCGTGGTAGCGGCTGGAGGGAGCTACGGGAGGAGCAATGAAGGGTGGAAGGTCGCGAAGCTAGTGGTGAGGTCGCGGGGGGTATGGTGGGAGCAGTGTTTAGAGGGTGAGGTCACCGCGTGGAGAGCTGGGAGATGGTGGAGGATGTGGGAAGTGGATGCGAAGGGAGGGGTGGGCGTAGATACAGCAGGTCGTGGTGGATTGCGTGGACGTGAGCAATGGAACCGTGGAGTGCATGAGCAGAGGAGTGTAGGCACAGGTTGGGTGAGGCTGGCAGTTAATGATGGCAGGCGGATAGAATTTCGTAGGCACTAGTAGCGGCTTGATAACGAGCTGTTTTCCACATTAATTGCAGCGAGTCTTTATTTGTTTCCTTCACTTGCTTTTTAATGTGCAGTGAATATTTTTCTTCTTCTATAAAACTCTTCTTCTTGCTATTATGTTATTTCTTTCTTCAGATCTGCAGCATTTAATTTTTTTTTCACTGTGGATGGCCAAGGGCCAGTAAAAGTTTGATCAAATACTTTTAACAGAGAAACTCTGATACAATGGGTGAGGATAGGTGAGCCGAAACCGAGCTCAATAGTAGGAGGAGCCGAATCCGAGCTCAGGTCGAAGGAGCCGAATCCGAGCTCTGATACCAAATGCAGTGAACGTATCCATTCACTAAGTTAACCGTGTCCGGTTAAGGGTCAATAGTCGAATCCGACTCTCATATTGAATAATAGATAAGAATATATTGATTGATAGGAAAAAGATGCAATAAGCTCGCCTTTATAGGGCTTGAGCAAGAATAGCGAAGGGTTACACCCTTTCACTAGTAACCTAATAATCTATTTAATATATAAATAACAATATTAATTAAATATTCATAGCACTAAACGGAGGCATTGAGTGTTGAGTGACAGTATCTCAACTCGAAACTTGCCACCCAAGGAATGCACCTAAGCAGCTTGAAGATTTCTGCTGCGATAATCCTCGGGTGTGTGTTTCGGCGGGCAACAGGAAAAAGTAGTAGAGAACACTCAAGATTCAACATAGTGGAATTTAAAACAAACAAACAAACAAAGAGTGGGTTTTAGAGCTTACATCTTTAGCTCTCCAAAAATGACTGAATGTAACTATGGAAGCCTTCAATCTCCCTTCCATCTCACAAACAACAACCTTCAATCTACCTTCCAAGCTCTCACGAATTTTCTCATTAACACTAGCTAACTTCCCACTCAAAACCCTAGAAAAGAGGAATAACATGAGTGAAATAATAAATAGAATGAGAGAAAATGAAGTGAGTGAGTATTTTAATCAACTAAAGGAACCCTAGTCATGCATAGTCCAATGATTGAATCCTTGTCTTGGTTCACACAAACAAGAGAGAAAAAAGAAGTGCCTCTAACTGGCGAGAGCTAAGTGCAAGCACTGAGGGAGTGTTTTTTTGTCTCCTGGGAGCATTGAGGGAGCGACCCAGGAGCGTTGAGGGAGTGATTCAGGAGCATTGAGGGATCGATTCGGAAGTGAAGCTCCATGTTTTGGCAAGGAGCGTTTTTTTCCCCAGGAAGCGCGCTCCCAAAAAACGCTCCCAAAAGGAAGCGATCAGGAAGCGCGCTTATCGCTCCCAAAAAACGCTCCCTGATCGCTTCCTTTGGGAGCGTGCTTCAAGAACGAAGTGTCGACGGGGGGGTGCTCCCCCGCAGCTTAGGATCCAATATTGATTATTTTAATACATGCATACCCACTTATACATCTCATTGAATGATCTAAGTAGGCTACTGATCTTTGGTGATATTATTGGTAATTTTGCACTCACTGGCGTTGATCATAATGTTATTGACTCCATTTAGGCACTGGTCTAACTAACACTTGCATAGAAAATATATTTTTTGGTTGTCTCAGTGTTCTACAAGATTCCATAAGGATACTTCTCCTTGGAGGTTTCGACTTCCAAAGAAGTTATAACGGTGACCGAGGTGACATTGGGTCACTGATCTTACTTTTGCTTACTAGGAATTAGCCCTGCTAATTTGCCCGGTAACACACCCCAAAAATCCCCCAAATTCCCAACAGTGACCGAGTATCCACAAGTAGCAGTGGAAACCATTTACATACTAATATGCAGAGTCACCCTCATCTCTACAACAGGTCCTCCAGACCTACCATGCCACAATTCTTGGATAGCCAAACAGCAGTACCGATAGTACAGGTAGAGCCAGAAGAACCAATGGGGGCATATTTACGGGAGTACAGAGCACTTGGAGATGATTTCCAGATAGGCCATGTCCTTTACAGACTTTTGTCATTTTAAGAGTATGATCAAGCTGAAAGTCTATAACAGGGCCTTCAGCCAGAACTATGAATTACCGCGCACATTAGGGAAGCTGACTATTCCTACTTTTGATGGGACCCGGAGTGGCCCAACGCGGATTTGGGTACAAAAGTTGGCCACTTACTTCCAACTTAACCCCATGATGGAGGTAGATGCAATCAAGTTGGCTACCTTGCATTTGGATGGGGAAGCCCATGAGTGGTGGTACCACGGGCTAGTGACACTAGGTCACAATACTATCACTTCTTATACTGATTTTACACAGGCTCATCGAGCACTTTGACAGGAAAGACCCCAAGGTGAACTTCAAAGAGCTAGCACAACTCAAGCAGACAGGTAGTCCCAAAGATTTCATATCAGAATTTCAAAGGGTAGCAGTTATGGTGACAGATATTTCAGAGAGCAGGTTAATTATGTTGTTTATCGAGGCTCTCACTGAACCCTTACATGGATGGGTTAAGGCTTATAGACCCACCACATTGCATGATGCCATCAGTCGTACCCGAGATTTACAAGATTCCATTCCTAAAAACAAGTTTCCTCCTAAAACAAATTTGCCTATTAAAGACAAGGAGAGGAGACCTTTCCAAAAAGATTGGCCCAAAAGAGATTGGATGGATGATGATACCTACTGAGAACTTAGAAGGAAGAAACTATGCTTTAGCTGTCAGGGGCCATGGGTGCCAAGTCACAAGTGTTCCGGGAAGGGGAAGGCCCATTACATAGAGGTATACTCCGACAGTGGAGAGGATGAGGAAGATCAAGATCAGGTACAGGGGGAAACACTTCACACAGTAGAGGAGGAGCATTTTTCAGAGGATGTAAAGGGAGGTGTCATTGCTACCTTATATGGGGTTCCTAGGTTCCACACTCGCCGAATAAGAGGTGTCATACAAGGTAACAGGGTTGGAGTTCTGATTGATGGGGGCCCGTCCCACAACTTTATTGATGCTACATGGGTAAAAAGGAGAGGTATCCAGACTGAGAAATTTGATGGGTTTACAGTGGCAATAGCAGGCAACCACAGTATGGAGTGCACTAATCGGATTCCAAAATTGAATGTAACTCTAGGAAACTATACAATGATAGATTCCTTTTATGTTGTTGAGGTGTCGAATACGAATGTGGTGTTGGAGTTCAATGGCTTTATTCAATTGGAAAATATTCTACGAACTACCAAACCATGGAGATGGAGTTTCAGGGACTAGATGGACAGAGGGTTGTTCTGAGAGGTATGCATACCTACCCTCCTAGAGCAATATCATCACACAGGATGGAGGCTATGTTCAGACAGGGAGACATAGAGTGGGCAGCCGAGTGCTTGGTCACATTCAGGGAGCCACTGGATAGCACCACACAACATCCAGCGGACATACAGGCACTACTGCAAAAACACGAGAAAGTATTCAAATATCTTCCATCAGGTAGGCCTCCCGATCACGGATTTGAGCACATTATTGAGTTGGAGGAGGGGACCCAAGCAGTTATCACTACCCTTACCAACATCCCAAGAGGTATAAAGATGAAATAGAAAATACAATCAAAGAATTGCTCAAATTGAGCTACATAAGACCCAACTCTAGTCCATTTGCATCCTCAGTGGTATTAGTAAAAAAGAAGGATGGGACTTCACGCATGTGCATTGACTGCAGGGCACTTAACAAGAAAACCGTTAAGAAAAGGTATCCAATTCCAAGAATAGATGAATTGATGGATGAGTTACAGGGGGAAAAATACTTCTATAAAATTGACATCCGATCAGGATACCATCAGATAAGGGTGAGGGAACAGGATGTTCCAAAGACGACCTTCCGTTGCCACTACGAACACTGAGTTTTTGGTGATGCCATTTGGGCTCACTAATGCACCAGCCACTTTTCAATCCGGCATGAATCACAGTTTCAAGGCTTAGTTGCGTAAGTTTCTTCGGGTATTCTTTAAAGCACCTAGATGAAGTCCTGGGAATTCTAGAAGAACAGTCATTGTATGCAAAGATGTCCAAATGTGAGTTTGGTATGTAGGAGATGTTGTACTTGGGGCACGTAATAGGAGCAAACGAGGTACAGGTACACCTAGAAAAGATTAAAGCCATATTGGAATGGCCTACACCTAAAAATGTGACAGAATTAAAAGGATTCTTAGGCCTTTGCACTTACTACAGGAGATATGTCAATGGGTTTTCACAGATGGCAGCACCACTTACCGATCTTACGAAGAAGGGGGCATTTAGTTGATCAGAGGAAGGATAGCAAACATTCAAGAAAATGAAGAAGGTAATGAGTTCATGCCCCGTACTAGCCTTACCAAATTTTACTCAGCCATTAGTATTAGAATGTGATGCTTCAGGGGAGGGTATTGGAGTCATATTAATGCAGAACAATTACCCTATTGCATTCGAAAGTAGGAAATTAAAGACTATGAGCACCACTACTCAATCTATGATAAGGAAATGTTAGCAATTCTTCATGCCTTAACCAAATTTAGACAATACTTGGTAGGTGGCAGATTTAAAATCAAGACGGATCATAACAACTTAAAGTACTTCTTGGAACATAAAGAGTTGAATGAGAGACAGCAAAAATGGGTGAGTAAGATCCAAGCTTATGATTTCGAGATCAAATATGTAAAAGGGTAAAACAATGTCGTAGCAGATGCCCTTTCTAGACGATCGGTGACTTTATCTCTTATGAGCATTTCCATGGATTGGAGATCTCATCTTTGGGTCGAATACTCGAAAAATAAGTTTGTCTGCGAAATATTGGAAGGACAGATACAAGATGACAGGTATGGAGTGATAGATGACATTATCTATTATAAGAACAAAATCTACTTGGTTCCCGAGTCCGCACTTAAGAAAAAAATCCTACAAGTTTCTCATGATTCACCATTAGCAAGACACCAGGGGTTCCTTAAGACTTGCAGACAAATTGGAGAGAGGTTCTCATGGAAGGGCCTCAAAAACGATGTAATATAGAATGTGAAGGAATGCAGTGTGTGCCAACAGAATAAGATAGAGCATACTCAACCGGCAAGTCTACTTCAGCCATTACCCATTCTCGAGCAAAAATGGGAAAGTATTTCAATGGACTTTATTACAAGGTTTCCCAAGGTACAAGGTAGAGACTGTCTGTTGCCACCTAATACACACCTGGGGGGGACGCGGCAGGAAACCTTCAAGCCGTTCGATGTGTCCTTGGGGGCAAGTGAGAGTCAAGTGCTGTCACCTGATTACTCGACTCCTCCGTCTAGGCTTACTCCTAGCGAAACCAAGGGGGGTGGTCCCTATGAAAATTAAACTAGGGCTTTTAATCTACAACAAAAAATAAAAGTCTATTCTAGGAGTTAAAAAGATGATGAGATGAAAAATTAACAACTAACCACTGCTTGCAAATTAAATCAATTGATTAACCCAACACAAGATAGATATGCATTCACGACATTTGTTATTGAAACTTAAACATAGAAAATTAAAGACCAGTGCCGAGAATGTAAAGATGCTTGCAATTGTTGTTGTGTAGGGTTGCTTGTGTAGTCTCAGTGAAAGTATTGCAGCGGCTCGGTTGGTAATTTTTATGATTATTACATGAGTAGTTAAGGAGTGGGTTAATTCTTGGTTTGGCCCAAAAGAAAACTAAACTTCGAACTGAGTGCTCTAGCAACTTTACCAAGTGTCCAACCAGACGAGGATGAACCCACTTAAGAACCTGCTGACTCTGTGGATTCAGTCCATGCAACCTCCCGAGTTCTTAGGATTGGATTCTGATGGATTGTCCTATTAACACTAATTACCTTGCACCCGTTTCTGATTGAGCCAACTGTTCCGACTAAGCTGCAGTAGTCAAGAGCATATTCCGGGTTTGGGGCGTTGTTCGTTTTATTAAGACGTGTGAGTGGATGATTAATCTACACTAAACCCCAAGCATAAAGCAAAGGGGGTTAATTTTAGGATTAAATTTTAAGAACAAAATAATAATTTGAAATAAACACAAAACCATATAAGATGATAAACGGGTCCTCGGAGGACGTTGTGTGCTTGAGTGAGTTATTTAATTACTACTGCTCGAATGAAAACTAATCTAAAACGAAAAAATACAAAAAAGGTGTGAATCCCCCCTGGAGGGATTGGGTTCAGGCGCTGGAATTGTCTGCTGTGCTCTTTTTATTTTTTTATTACAACTTGGGAACTTAAGAGAAATATTGCTTGCCCTTTATCATTAGGGAACAAGTCAGTTTACAATATTTGAGAGAAATAACGATGGTACTGTTATCACCTAAGTTGTAGTTACCCCTATGGATATATCCAGTCATGGATGGCAATAGGGAAGGGCAACTCAAAAGGTGCAACCACGATCACCTCGACCTCCAATATATGGTTGTCACGCCAGTAGAGGCAACCTTCACTTTATGTTATCTAGCCCAGACAACAAAGGGGGAGACCCGATCTACTCCCGACAGGAGAGATCAAAACCAAGACACCAAATCAGGGTATTTCTAAGTGAAGTTAGGTGTATGGTTTATCCTAGACCTTAGGTTGGAGTCACAAGACAAGTGAGGGGTTCAAAGAGTGTAGCTTTGGTTCATAGTTGATATGAGAGTGACTGAAAGTATTCAAAATGAGGTCTAGGATTAGAGTACTAGTTCAATGTTGGAAAATCCACTACCTTGGGAACCGTGTCCAATGCAGGGTAGTTTAGGGGATGAATTGGGGCTAACTAGTACAAGTGACAAGCTTGACCATAATACATGATGGCTTCAAGGGTTTAGTTCACCATGCAAAGGTCAAACCACAAGTTAATCCAACAATCTAGGAAAGTCGAATTGACTTGGAGAGAAACCAGTGCCTTGGGAATTGGGATAATGGAGTCAAAGTAGGGTTGACTTGTGGTTAAGGACTCCTATGGCATGAGACAAGTGGGCAAGTAAGGTCTTGATGGATGAATAAGTCTAGATCTAGGTTTGACCAAAGTGGACCACAATCCCTTAAAATAAGGAATGCTATCCCCAAGGCAAGATTTGACAAGGTAACACCCTAGACCTAGGTTTTGAATTATTCCCGTTCCAAATCTCCAAAAATCTCAAGTACCCACGTCCTAGAAGTGAGTCAACTCACTTCTCCAAGGTGGTGCGACTTTACCCAAGGAGACCTAAAAGTGGGGTTAAGTGGGTCAAGACAAGTCTGATGACATCCAAACTTTAGATCCGGGTAGGTTAGTCAAGTAGGAGTGTGGATCTATAGTTTCACGGCAATCCGACGGCTAGATCTTACTAGATCTGAGTTTAAATATACCAAGTGGTCCAAAATGGGGATTAAATCCCTTAAAATGTGGAATAGGGCCCACAAGGTGTAAATCAGAAAAGTGACAATCTGGGGGTAGGTTATTTGATGTGTAGATCACGAATCAAGTGAAATCTCAACTACCCACATACTAGATCTAGGTCAACCAACCCAAACTAGGAAGTGCACCCATGCTTGGAGAAGGCTAAATGCCTTGGGAAGAGGGTCAAATGAAAGCCAATCCTCACCAAACTATAGATCCGGGATGCCGTGGATACTATAGAGGTGGGTTTTAAATATCTTACCCAAAAAGCCACTAGATTTTAGTAGATCTGAAAAAAATGTAAAAATGGGGGTTTTGATTAATTAGGGTTTTAATTGTTTTAGACAATTGGATAGATCATGGAGATAGAAATTACCTTGAGATCATACCTGAGTGATGTGAATGAGATGTCTTGATGTTGAGGAAGATTCCCGCAGAGATCAAATGAGAAATTGTTGATTTTGCTTGCCGAAGTGATGCCCTAGCCCACAAGTGCGACCTCCTCTACCTGTCAAACCAAGGAATAGCGATTCAATCAGTAAGATCAAGTATGGAGGAAATACAAGAGAAATGCAATAGTAACATGAATAGAAGGTCCTGGGACAGTAATACTCCCTGTTACCAACGAAGAGATCCAAAGAAGAAGTAGGGAGAGTCTTCCCCTACCAATACTTCCTCCTCAAAGCAAATCGGCCTCCACCTGTAGATGCAAACACGTGGTACAAAATATATGGCAAACAAGATCTCCAATAACTCAGTGCAAAGGAAGAACCAACGAACAAACACCAAAAACATTCACCACAACACTGGAGATAGATGCAATAATAATTTTCTATTCCAATAATCCAGAGCCAAAAGTCCCTTTACAATGAGAGGCTCTCTCCTTTAAATAGGAAGGAGAGGCACCAAAACCCTAACCACTTTTTGAATGAGTGGCTAAGATTAAAAGATACAAATGTCTAATCAATGGTTGAGATGAGCTCAACAATAAAATACATGGATCACTAATAAAATATTATATGAGTGGACCAAATCGCCCTAGAAGAGGGGAATCCCACCAAATCATGATGACAAAATATAATGAGGGGCTTATGGTGGGTCCAAGGGGTAATTTTATCCCTCCTTGGTCAATCTCCATAGCACAATAATCATAAAATAATCACCCATGTACCAAATCGTGCCTCCATAGTCAAATCGTAGGCTTCAAAAAGACCTCAGAAATCCTCAGAAAGTGCCATAAGTGATGGATGCGAGCCCCGATGAAGCTGAAACTGCTGGAGAAGGTGTGGAGGACCCCGATCTATCATCACTGATCATAACATGCCATAACATTGCCTCAGTAGCCCAAATCGATTTCCTCAATAGCCATTTCTACCAATCCTGAAATGTCTTGGGAAGCGTGAAACTGCCCCAAACTGCCTCTTGGAGTGCCTGCACTGTCAAGGTGAGGGCACCAGTGTGTCCGGGAGGGGGGTAATATGGTAAAAACAAGTGGCTGGACCACCCCCTCCAAGCACAGTGCCCTAGGTCAATCGGATAAAAATCATATCTGCTCTGACAGGGCCTCCGACAGACCAAAACTGCACTGGGATAGCCTACTGAGGCTCAATCATCACTGTAAATGCCCGGAACTGAAAACAAACTGTCTCATTGGACTCAGAAGGTCCAAATCCATCCAAGATGTGTACTCATACACCATATGAGTCTCTACATAATCAAAATATATATCCAATATATCGGAACAGGGCCAATAATAATAATTTGTAAATGACCAAACACTGCTGTAAACCAAGAATCATCATCATAACCCTGTAGCTACTGCATAGAATCATCATGTATGTATACATAGACCATATATCATCTATCCATGTTATCATAAGGTCCAACCATCTCATGTCCTCTGGTTGACCATGGTCAGACTAGGCCTAACCAAGTCAACATGACCCAATATAACTCAAACCATCATCATAAGCTGTTGCAAAGTGTCCAAGGTTAATGCATGCTCTACAACTTATTCAAATAACAATTATAGCACAAAGAAATCATTATTAGCGATCTAAATCCAAATATATAATGTCATTAATTATTAATATTACTCAGACCAGACTTTCAAGATCATACTCACTTCATAGCTATGATCAATTTGCTAGTGAAGGGTGAAGGCTAAAATAACTGGCTAGGCTAAGGGATGACTTGACTGACTTAACTTTGTGACACTTTGGCAAGGGAAAAGGAATACACACCATAGTATATACTGAATGAGCAATAACACAGGGAATGGCGGTGTCTCACAAATGGATGAGTTGTTCAAAGAAGGTTTATTCACCTTTAACAGATGCGCACAATCCATAATACAAATAAGGCCAGCAATTGTTTTGATATAGCATTTAAGTTCCATTGCTTTTTGGGCCTGAAGTTTCCATAGCCTTGATCTATGTGTGTTTATAAACACATTGCATAGATTTACATTTATTTTAGGCTCTTTGCTGTAGGTGTGTTTTTAAGGCACTTGTTTACCTGAGCACTTCTAGGTGTGTCATGGACAACTTGTTTACCTAAGTATTTATTTTTCCAAAAGATATAACATTTTATTTTCATGGCCATTTTCATTTGGCATGCCTTTCATTCATGTATGTTTAGAAACACATTGCATGAATGGGCTTTTCATACAAGATATAGCATTTCATTTTCCAGATTTTGTATTCATGGCAGCACTAAAAGTTTCAGGTTTAGCCAACACAGCTTTAGTGACTAAGGGGAATTCCAAGGAACTCCAACTCACCATAGGTAAGTTTTGTCACCAACTCAGAGCCGAGACACAATAAACAGGGAAGCTCATCCAATACAGAGGCTACAGTGGGGAAAAGATCCTCCATGTCACTAGTCAAGTAGTAAGTCAGGGTGATAAACTAAGAGGTAGGCAATGGATGGATGAAGACAATGAATAATGGAGCCGACACTAGCAAGCCAAGGTATGGTGGAATGATCACCTCTATTCTCCCTAAGGAGGGTAAAACCAATGAGTATGAATAGTGAACTTCTAAGTCTGAGTAGGGACAATATAATATATATAATAAGATCAACCAGGTCCACATATCTATATGATCGCCAGATCATGAAACTAAGTGGTAAGACATGCTATAAGAATAAATATAAAAGCAATATAACCATGACAGAATGATATACCTGCTGAGTCATATACCTGAATGCTCATCAATCTGTACCATCATCTGTCCTCTGAAACTGCTGCTATAACTCTGGGCACTACTGACTGCTCTGTACCAATGGTATAATGGCTACATCGGTCATCTCTCTGAGTGTCCTGAGACTCAGTCATGGCATGGGGAATACATACTGCTGTCCACAATCTGATAGTGATCCAATGTAGATGCTCATCTCAGCATCTCAAATGTCAGGGAACTGGCTGAATAGTGTATTGGAATCAGAAAAATAATGTATGGTAGCCCGACTACTATAAATGTGATAACAGGTACTTGAAACCGGTTCTCTCTAGGTGGTTCAGGAAGCTCCAAATGCAAGTTTTATTTAATTTTCTTACTCCAACCTGTTATGAAATCAAAACAGATCAGCGAACTATGTTGGTTAGAAAATGATAATCAGAACACTTTAAGAGTGTTCTGACAAAGCTACAAACTGTCAAAATCAAAACCAATGCAATTAGTATGCAAACAACATGTTTTGGGCAATTTTTGAGTTTTTAAACTAACTTTCAATTAACTTTTTATGTGCAGAGCCAAAAAACCAGCGAGCTCTTTTTATCATAAAATGGCCAAAAACACTTAGGAAGTGATTTGACCACTTATGTAAAATATGCCTAAAAGACTGATGCAAACTAGCTAAACTAAAATGAAATAAACAACTAAGTAAGGCAAGCTATAAAGCTTGTCTTCTTGGGGTCTTTACTTGTCTCTTTAAGAGATAACGAGTAAATGATTTAGGCACTTAAACTGCTCGGTAAAGGACGTTGTAAAATGAAATACTCTACTATGCTTTGGATCTACTTCGAAATTGTAAAATAGAGAACTTAAACAACCTAGATCTAGATTATCAAATGTATTAAAATTATTAGATTGCAAATTCGACTTTAGATCTATCTATCAATGAAACTTTATAATTCAAGATCTAAAAATATATAAGGAAAGAGTAACCGATTTAGATGGAGAATTTTGGATCTTGAAGACTAAACCCTGGGGGGTTTGAGCAAGTAAAGAATGGGCCTTGGAGTCAACTTCTTGGTGTACCGGTGGGATCTACCAATCTGCCTAAGTTTGTTGAAAGAACAGTAGATCTAACATGTTCATCCGTTCATCCAACTTGAAGCCACCTGTAAAATCACAAAGAGACTAGCAAAGGGAGAAAAATAACCTGTGTAAATAACCAAAAGAAAAATAGAGATGATGGATTCAAACAAGAATTTTCTCTACCTCTAGTATCCTAATGAAGTTTACAATGGATAAGATAGACTATAAAGCACTACTTACCATTCTGAATGAAAATAATTTCTCTTTGAAGACAGATTAATCCAACATATACTAGCATAATGTACGATACAAATTTACCTCATAAGATGCAACATAACTGAGATCCAACACAACAAGTACACTAGGGTAGCCTCCAAAGCCTTAACTTTATTCTCAAGAACACAAAAATAATACAACAATATAAGTGCAGAGGTTCCACCTTCAGATCACTACAATGGAGCCGAGCTCCTCAATATATAGCACATCATGAGCAAACTAAGGCACAAAACCCTAAGGAGCTAGATTGTAGAGCAAGGAAAGCTCTCATCCAATGGTGAAACTCTAATCAAATGGCAAAAAACACTTCAAAGTAGAAAATGTCGAGTTTGATGAAGAAGCTGCCCCCTTGTGAAGCTCACGCGTGAGGATGAGGATGGTAAGTGGATGTTTCCACAATGGCTGAAGCTTTTACGTTGAAGAGTTTCTATTGGTTGTTGTAATAAGAAGGTTATACATGTGAATGATGCCATATGAGGTGGCAACTCCACCCATTCGAACCATCTCTCAAGCAAAAAATTGTACGGCCGTGATAGAGCTGGCCCACGTGAATGATAGAGCGGTGATGGGAAATCGTTTAAACTTTGGCTTTACCATACATATGGTATATATGCTTCAAACCTTAATCTTTAACTTGGCCCACCATGTGACATACTTATCACCCATTCAAAAACGCTTACAGCCATGTCATGAGTAAGATTGGCCCCACGTGAAGATCCGTGCGGTTTTGGCAATAATCAAATGCTCAACCTTTTTAAATATTTCACCCTCTGACCATATAATATAAGCTTTGGCATCATTCACTTAATCGCTCTCCATTGAGATCACATGCCCACTCAATCGTTGCCATGTTGAAGTAGATGGCCCACGTGAGGAGGAGGCCATACGATTTTGTTTTAATACAATTGCTCAACCTTTTAAAATTTGACTTTAATACACATGCTTTGCCTTTGGATATAGTCGTTTAGCTTAAGTGAATGAGTGCCATGTCATTTGACATGTGACTTTTTCCAATTTTTAATATTTTAATCATTTGCCCATGGTGCAATTTGTATGCAATTTTAGCATTAAAGTGCCAAAATGTAGCTCTGATAGGCAAAACTTCTCCACGGGGGTTTTCGGTCATCTGAAAAGTAGGAAAACTGGGTACTAAGGTAAAGAGGATGCTCTGAGCTTGAAAACAAGCATCCTTGCGCCAAATTCCAACTCCGGATCGCATTTTTATCATCTTTTGAATTTTTTTAATTAAACCATTAAAAAAATGGCTTAAAATGCGAAAAAATTATTTTTCTCGGAATTGACTGAAACTTCAGGGGGACCTAGTACATGACAAAACAATAAAATTCTAGCGTCTAGCATGTTCATACATGTTGCAAAATGGGCTCTAATAATCCCCTAAGGCCTAACCACCACTTTGGGCATTCCAGCTTTGGAGGAGCAGGAGAAAACCTCACCGATTATACTCGGCTAAAGGCAAGGCATAATCGACAAGGAAAAAAACTCCTTGGAATATCTTCTTTGGTTGTCAAGTCCTAGGGAACCGAGTCACTCAAAGACCACCATGCTAGTATGCTTATTACAAACCCCGTGGGGCACAGTTATGTACTACAAAAACTAAAAAATGGGCCCCGAAAAGGCCAAACTTGGAACTTCTGAACTCTGAAAAAGGCACAAGTAAATGTGCAATACTAGCGGCTCACTGAAGTCCAACTATAGTGCAACTCAGTTGGTAACACTGTCTATACGTGGTTGTTGATAGGCTGACTAAATTCGCTCATTTATTTGCCATTCCTTCCGACTATTCAGTAGCACAAGTAGTAGAATTGTTTTTCAGGGAGGTATTCAGGTTGCACAAGTTTCCTAAGACTATTGTCAGTGACAGGGACAATAAGTTCACAGGAGCATTTTGGCAGGAGCTTTTCAGGTTGATTAGGACAGAATTGGATATGAGCACAAGTTATCATCCTCAGAACTGTTATCACACAACTTGCAGTTGTCCCTAAAGGTATCCCATCTGAGATGGTAGAGGTGTTGGACAACTAAAGAGGTGGCCCAAGGCTTGCCACGGTTCCCAATGCAAGTGGGTGTCACGATAACAGAGGAAACCTTCACTTTAGATCAAGAAGAATCAAGATCAAGGGGGAGACCCTAGCCAATCTATGAAGACTAGCTAACCCAAAGACTCTTAGGGAAATGTGTAAATTTATGCAAGGATATCAATGGTGCATGATTTAGATCTAGAAAGATAAGTGGACCCAAGATGGTTATGGCTTGGTAGAGAGGCTTAAGCAAGGGACAAATGTTTCAACCAAGTGTTTGATTAAGGTCACTTATGGGGTTAAGTAAGTATATCTAAGGAAGAGCTAATGCCATGAAAATTACCCAAGTGGGGCCCACCCCTTAAAAAGTGGAAAATGGTCTAAATAGGTCCCACAAGGTCAAAGTTGAAGTGAAAAGGCACTAGGAGGTATGCTATAGCATGGATCTATTGTTTTGACCAAGAATTAGCAATACCCAAGTATGAGATCTAGCAAATGGCCACCTACCCAAGGAATGCGACTTGCCTCAAGGAGGACTACTGCCTTAGTTGGAAGGGCAAATGGAGTCGGATGTCCACCAAATTATAGATCGGGATAGTTAAGATGATTATCTAGGTGGGTCTTAAATGTCAAGCACAATTCATGGCTAGATCTTCATAGATCTAATGCATCACCTAGTGACCCAAGTGGGGCTCAACCCTCAAAATGAGGAATGGGGCCCACAAGGTGAAAATCAACAAGGTGAAGCACTAGAGGTAGGTTTTAAGGGTTGATCTATTCAATGAAGCAAAAATCTCACCTACCCACGTCTTGGAACTAGCAAACTAGCCTCCCTCAAGGAATGTGTTTTCACTCAAGGAGGACTAGGTGCCTTGGGAAATGGGCCAAATGGAGTCCAATCACCACCAAACTATAGATCGGGATTGCCGTGAATATTATTAAGGTGGGTTTTAAGTTTTATACCCAAGAGCATGCTAGATCCAAGTAGATCTAAAAAAAGGTAAAAATGAGGGTTTTAACTTTAGGGTTGTATGACCAATGAAGAAGAAAGAATGGATCTAGGTACATGCCTTGTTGAACATACCTCTAATGCGTGTGGCCAATTGCAAATTGATAACCTTCTCCTTGTGTGTATATTCAAGAGTGAGATCTAGAATCTCCAAGCCAAATCATCCTCCCTCAAACATGACCAAATCGTCCTCCTCCTGCAAGACAAAATCTAATGAGAAACAAGCCTAGCAAAAGATGATGAAAATGATGAAAAGATGAAGTAGAAAGCATCAACTATGTCACAAGGATACAATAATGATATACTCCCTAGGGATGACTTGACCAAGGACAAGGCTAGGTAGAAGGGATGACTTGACCAACTTAACTAAGTGATACTTTGGACAGGGGAAAAGGGGAGCTACACACTGTGCTGGACAAGATAAACAAAGGGATGGCAACGCCTCACAAATGGATAAGTTGTTTAGAGAGTGCTTATCCAACCTTGGCATCATGTCTACATCAAGTTGATCCAAGTTCATTAGGATCATTCATTTCATTTCCATGGACAGCAGTCTTTAGATTTGGCATACATTTAACCACTGCTTTTATTTGGCCTTTCATTTATAACATTTTGAGGTCAGCAATCTTTAGAATTCGCATACATTTAGCCAATGCTTTTTAAACCTTTTTATTTGGACCCTTCATGGGGTACTTTAGCATTTCATTGCTTTAGCCCTTTTCCATTGTGATGATAATCACAGTTTTACATTTCATTTATTTCCATGGGATTTCATAAGAGATTTCCATATAAGTAGTACATGTGCTTCAGGTTTTAGCCAACATCTCATGTGACTAGGGAGAATTCCGCAATCTAAACCACACATCGGGGCAACCGACTAGAATGATAAAGGCATAAAATCCAACTCACCAAAGGCAAGTTTTGTCACCAACTCAAAGCCGAGACACAAAACAAACGTGGATGCTATCCAACACGGAGGTAGAAGCGGGGAAGTCCTCCATATCAAAAGTCAAGAAGGCAAGTCAAGGTGGAAGCCAAAACAAGGAAGGTCATGAATAGATGGAGTCAAGTGAATGTGGTGCCTAAGCTAGCAAACATAAATGTCAGGATAGACCATGTCCATGCTCATAGGAGGGTAGTGAAACCAATGAGTATAGTCAGTAAACCTTTAAGTGCATGTAATACATCCAATTCATTATTTAAATCCAACCAAGATAGTTCATTTCATTTATTAAATAATACTGCCACATCATGAGTTATATACCAAGTTAATGCTATGAAGATGACTAAAACAAGAAGATAATAATCAATGCTAACAATCACAAGTCTAATGGTCATATCACTGCATATCAATAATCATCATCTAGAACCAATGAAACACTGCTGCAACAATAACATGTCGAACACGTGCCATGATCATGTCACGATTTCGGAACACGTGTCCTGTCAAAAGCACCATTCTGCGGGTTAAAAAAGTGCCATTCCACAGGTTAAAGGGTATGGGCAGAGCTCGGGCCCGTCTTTATTTTCGATTTGAAAGCCCGTGGAGGAGAGAGCTTGTGGTTGAAGAAAAGGAGAGAGCTCGTGGTTGCAGCAAAGTTCGTGTCATTGGCTCATAGTTGCAGTGCAGCAACATTTATCGTGGCTCGTTGTTGCAGCAGAGGTCGTGGTTGTAGGGACGCGGCACCTACAGCACGCAGCAACAGCGATCGTAGTTGTCGGTGGAGTGGAGGGTTTCCCATTTGTTGAAGGCACGTAGCACCCCCAACAGTTGTTGCTCGGGGCAGAGGCACATGAATAGAGAACAACCAAGGCTAGGGCAGAGGCGGGTGAGTAGAGCACAGTGTAGCTACACACGCAGCAACTACGCCCACGGCCCTGTGTAGTAGCAACGAACAGAGCAGTTCATGTTCAGGTGAGAATTTGACAAACTATTAAGTTTTTAACTTTTATAGTTTTATAATTTATAAATTATGAATTTTCAATAAATATAAAAAATCAACCAATTAAGATTGTTATCTACTGGATTTCAGGCAGCCACTGTGTGAAGGAAATTTGAAATAATGGCTCAATCTTCCAAGGCAGCAGGTAGAGGTCAAACTCAAAGAAAGAGCAGAAATGTATTTATTGGTTCCTCCCATGGCAGTGGCAATATTTCTATGTCAATTGGTGGCAGTGCTCCAAGTGTTTCAAGTGATGTTTTGGGAGCTACTATGCCCTCAGGGCCCTCACATAACCTTCCTGATGTAGCAAAACAACAAGCACAAGAAAAAAAATACCCCCTATGGAAGTATGTAACCAAGAAAGGACCTGGAAGTGGAACAAAAAGGGCTGCAGGAGGAAATATTTCTTGGTCTTCCAATTTCTGCAATGGTGCATTCAAGAGCACTTACTTCAGAGTTAAGGGCCACTTGCTGGCTCTTCCTTGTGGACTCGGACCATGCAGAGGGATCACTATCAGCCAAAGAAGGCAGCTGGAAAAGGAGGATGCAGTTGGGTTGGGGAATGTGGTGGCAGCAAGCAAACAAATGTCAAAAAAAGATGATCCTCTTCCATTCTTGAGGAATACATCTAACAAGTTTGGAAGTGGGGATGAATTTTAGCCAACAAAATAAAGGGCAGCCCAAACTTATGGTCCAATGGACAAAATTTATCAAAAGGAGACTTGAGATGAGGTAGATCTTACCATTGCATTCTATTTCTATCTCAACTTCATATCATTCAATGTTGCACGATCTCCTTTGTTCATTAAGATGTGTCGAGCTTTAGTTGAAAAGGCTCCAAGAGGGTATGTGCCTCCAAGCTCAGAGAAGCTTAGAACCACATTGTTGGTTAAGGCAAAGAAGGAGGTGGACAAAATCCTACAACCTGTCAAAAAATCATGGATTTCATCCGGGGTTAGTATTGTTTCTGATGGATGGACAGATACAGCACGCCATCCACTCATTAATTTCATGGTGTCTTCCCATAATGGATTGGTCTTCTTGAAAGCGATGGATGCTCTCAGAAAATACAAGTATGCACAATATATGGGTGATTTGTTCATTAAAGTTATTGAAGAAGTAGGTGTTGATAATTGTGTGCAAATCATCACTGATAATGCACCTGTTTGTAAAGTTGATGGCATAATTGTGGAAACTAAATATCCACAAATATTTTGGACACAGTGCATTGTTCACTCCTTGAATTTAGCAATTAAATCTATTGCTTCAGAGGTGACATGGATTGGCAATGTTATTGAGGATGCACGTTATATCCGCATTTTTGTACAAAACCATACCAATGCCCTCATAATATATAAAGAGTACACACATTTATCATTGTTGAAGGTTGCAGATACTCTGTTTGCTTCCTCATTCATCATGCTTAAGAGGTTGAGGAAGGTCAAGGCCGCTCTTGGGGCCATGGTTATTTCAGAGCTTTGGTCTTTTTGGAGAAAGACAGATCAAGTTGCTTCAAGAAAAGTAAAGGAAACAGTGTTAGATAATGTTTGGTGGGAGAAGGTAACTGTTGTCATTGAGATCTTGGAGCCTATCATTTCCTTGTTGTGGTTTGCAGACACAAACCAACCCATCCTAGGAGATGTTTATGAGAGGTGGGATTCCATGATTGAGTCTGTGAAGACCATTGTTATGCAGAATGATTTCTCCGAGTATGGGACATCATCAGAGAGATTATGGTCCACCATACAGGACATTCTTATCTCCAGGTGGGATAAGAATTGCACACCTTTGCATTGCTTGGCACATTCATTGAATCCCAAGTTCTACAGTCAGGAATGGCTCAGTGGTGGGCCCTCACGCAGATTTGCTCCTTACATGGATATAGAGATATCAAATGGGAGGAAGTTAGCATTTAGGAGGATATTTCAGGATAGTGCATCCCTTCAGGAGGTGGAGGAGGGCTTCATAAAGTTCTCCACTGGCATGGGGAGATTTGGAGGTTATAATATGCTTGGAGACATGGGGATCAAGAAGGCCCATGGTTGGTGGGCAACTCATGGGGCAGCATGCTCTATTCTACAATAGTTAGCCATGAGGATCCTTTCCCAAGTTACTTCATCCTCCTGTTGCGAGAGGAATTGGAGCACATACGAAAATTTGTATAGTTTGAAAAAGAGTAGACTTGAGCAGTCCAGGGCAGAGGCAATGTTGTATGTGCAGACCAACCTTCGTCTTATTTACAGGAAGAGGCAAGAGTGGTTGAAGGATCGAACAAAGATGTGGGATGTATTTCCTGATGATATGGGTTTGGATAATAATATAGAGTTGGCATTGGCCAACTTGGATCTTAGTGACCCAGTGCTAGAGCCAGTGACTTTTGATGATGAGGTTGAGGGGTCATCCTCCACACCAACAGATGCACCATCCAATCTTGGATTAGGTATAGAGGAGGAGGAGGAGGAGGAGAGCGGAGAGAGCAGTGACAGTGATGCTGATTTTGACATGGAGCAGCAGGAGGTCGATTGACAGTGGCTAGTACCACTGATAGTGATCTAGTATTTACTATGTGGTATTCTCATTTTGCATCTAGTAGTGCTGTAGATACTAGACTGTAGTACTATCTACTCCATTTTGTATTTGCCAGTAGCATTCTCTCAATATCTATGTAATACATTATGATTTTGATGGTTTAATATGAAATATGCAGTTTATCGTTCAAAGTCAAAGTTCATGATTCAATGTTAATGTTATTGTTCATTTTTCATTGATAATTTTATTATTGATTCATCATTGTAAAATTTGAAATTTCAATTGATTCATTGAAAATTTGAATGATATTATGATTCAGATTGATGTATAGACTTTCAGTCTTTTAGTTTTTGAAAAATGTGGATCTTTATGTATTTTTTCAATATATATATATATATATATAAAACGTGTCCCTCGTGTCCTGTTTTCGGGGTCGTCGTGTTGCGTGTCGAATACTCGTATTTTCATGTCCTCTATGTCACGTGTCCTCATGTCATGTGACTTAGCTTTTAAAGCATTGTATGGTTATGATGCCTTATCTTTTGCAGACTTAGTATTCGGTGACAGCAGGGCACCTAAATCCAAGGAGTGGATACAGGAAAGTCAAGATATTCTCAAGATATACTCAAAGAAAATCTACAAACTGCCCAGAACCAACAAAAGTTATATGCAGACAGGCACATGATCGAGCGCAATTTCGAGGTAGGGGATTTGGTATACTTACGACTACAGCCTTACAAACAATCATCCCTTAAGAAGAAAGGAGCGGAGATATTAAAGCCTCATTTTTATGGTCCTTATAAGATAATCTGAAAAGTTGTAGAGGTAGCATATGAGCTCGAATTACCTAAAGAAAGTAAAATTCATAATATGTTCCATGTGTCTAGCCTCAAGAAAGCAGTAGGCCAACCAATTATTACTTCATCAGAGCTACCCCCCCTTGATGACGAGGGGCAACTAATTTTGGTTCCAGAATGAATCCTAGAAGTTCGAGAAAGAAAATTAAGGAACAAAATCATACGGGAATACTTGGTTCAATGGAAAGAATTACCAATAGAAGAGGCCACATGGGAAGGGGAACAAGTATTGCAACACCCAGCCTTACAGATGCTTGAGGACAAGCAATTTAGAGCGGGGAGGACTGTAATGTCCTCTTTTGCGTAAGCATCAGGGACCATCCCGCTAACCTATCTAATTCCCATATGTTCGAGCGGGTAGTAACAATCAGGGAATTGACTGAGGACTGATACCATTCAGATAAAAAAAAAAAAAAAAAAAAGAAGATCTTAATCAGTGTTATTAGGCCATCAGTAGATAAAAGAGGGCCACATGAACAAGGAGCAACTTACATGCATTACATGCAGGCCATATCTCATAGTGCATGCAACAGAATCACTTTAATTAAGTTGCATGCATGCAGGAAGTAGTGCATGCATTCTCAACTTCGAAATAGAAAATAAAGTGACTCAGGGCATGCAAAAAGCAAGGCATACAATCTCAACATGATAAAAGAAAGAAAAAGCGAGTTACTCAGGCGACTAAGTTTATTACTGATCAATGAGATTCGAGTTGAGAGCTTTGTGAGCCGAGCTAAGGTTGAGGGCGCATCCCTTAGCCAACAAGTGTATTTCGGTAGTGAAATCTATCTGCCCTAGTCACTTTCAGGGTTGGATCATACAGGTCCATCATTGTTATTCATCAATACAACAAGATTCATCATTCTTTAGCAGGATTCGAGCATACCACGACACATTTAATAAGATAGAGAGGGCGCATTTATTGGAGCACTGAGGGTGCTGTTATCACCAAACTAGTAGTTGCCCCTAGAGATGAATCCAAGATGGATGGTAGAAGGGATGGGCAACCAAAGAGGTGCAACCAAGATAGCCTCGACTCCCAATGGATGGATGTCATGCCAATCAAGGCAATCTTCACTTTATGTTATCTAGCCCAAGACAACAAAGGGGGAGACCCAGATCTAC
Source organism: Larix kaempferi (assembly GCA_027924585.1). Taxonomy (NCBI): domain Eukaryota; kingdom Viridiplantae; phylum Streptophyta; class Pinopsida; order Pinales; family Pinaceae; genus Larix; species Larix kaempferi. The sequence goes on along the minus strand of BSBM01000722.1, from coordinate 7,751,294 downwards.
TCCCGATAAGAGAGATCAAACCAAAACACCAGATCAAATCAGATATTGGTGAAGTACATAAGATGTATGGTGAACCCTAGATCTATTGATGAAGTCATAAGGTGGGTGATAGGTTGGATCAAGGGGTTTAAGCAGTGTAGATTTGGTCCAACATGTTTATGTGAATGCCTTATGAGGTTTAGAACAAGATTAAGGATTAGGGTACTAGTCAATTGTGAGAAAATCCACTGCCTTGGGAACCGTGTCCAATGCAGGGTAGTTAAGGTCCAAATTGGGGCTAACCAGTACCAAAGGTGAGCTTGATGAATGGATATGGCAGTGTTCAAGTGTTCAAGCATGCAAGACAAAGACCAAACCCAAGCTAACCCAACAATCCAAGAAAGTCGAATTGGCTTGGAGAAGATTAGTGCCTTGGGAAATGGGCCAAATGGAGTCAAATGTCCACCAAATTATAGATCAGGAATGTTGAGGTGCAAAGCTAGGTGGGTCTTGAAAGTTAGGATCATCCAATGGCTAGATCTCAGTAGATCTGAGATTGAAATGTATCACAAAGTGACCCAAGTGGGGCTCAACCCTCAAAATGAGGAATGGGGCCCACAAGGTGAAAATCACTGAAGTGACACACTAGGGGTAGGTTATTGAATGTGGAGATGAAGGATCAAGTGGGATCTCACCTACCCAGGTGCTAGATCCTAGCAAACTCACCCCTCCTAGGAAGTGTGACCTCCCTTGGAGAAGCTTCTTTGCCTTGGAAAATGGGTCGGATGAAGGCCAATCCACACCAAACTATAGATATGAATCACCGTGGATGCTATAGAGGTGGGTTTTAAATTTTATACCCAAAATCCAAGTGGATCTTGCTAGATCTAAAAAATTGTAAAATGAGGGTTTTGAAATTATGAGGGTTCGAAGCATTTAGACAAATGGATAGATCATGGAATGAGAAATTACCTTAAGATCATACATGAGTGACGGAAGTAGATGCCTTGTTATTGAGGAAGACTCCCGCAGAGATCAAATGAAAAATTGTTGATTTTGCTTGCCGAAATGATGCCCTAGCACACAAGTGCGACCTCCTCTTCCTATCAACCAAGGAAAACAATTTCAATTAGTTGAGCAACAATGGAGGAAATACGAATGAAAAGCAAGTGATAACATGAAATAGAAGGTCCTGGGACAGTAATACTCCATGTTACCAACGAAGAGATCCAAAGAAGAAGTAGGGAGAGTCCTGTTATCACATATATAGTAGACGGGCTACCATACATTATTTTTCTCATTCCAGTACACTATTCAGCCAGTTACCTTACATTTGAGATGCTGAGATGAGCATCTAGATTGGATCACTATCAGATTGTGGACAACAGTTGTATTCCCCATGCCATGACTGAGTCTCGGGACACTCAGAGAGATGACCGATATAGCCATTATACCATTGGTACAGAGCAGTCAGTAGTGCCCAGAGTTGCAGCAGCAGTTTCAGAGGACAGATGATGATACAGGTGGATGAGCTTTCAAGTATATGACTCAGCAGGTATATCATGGTGTTATGGTTAGATTGCTTTTATACTTATTCTTATAGCATGTCTTAGCACTCAGTGTCATGATCTGACGATCATATAGATATTTGGACCTGGTTGATCTATTATACATATTATATTGTCCCTACTCAGACTTAGAAGTTCACTATTCATACTCATTGGTTTTACCCTTCTTCGGGAGAATAGAGGTGATCATTCAACCATACCTTGGCTTGCTAGTGTTGGCTCCATTGTCCATTGTCTTCATCCATCCATGGCCTACCTTTTAGATTATCACCCTGACTTACTACTTGACTAGTGGCATGGAGAACTTTTCCCCACTGTAGCCTCTGTATTGGATGAGCTTCCCTGTTTATTGTGTCTCGGCTCTGAGTTGGTGACAAAACTTACCTATGGTGAGTTGGAGTTCCTTGTGAATTCCCCCTAGTCACTAAAGTCGTGTTGGCTAAACCTGAAACTTTTAGTGCTGCCATGTATACAAAATCTGGAAAAATGAAATGCTATATCTTGTATGAAAAGCCCATTCATGCAATGTGTTTCTAAACACACATGAATGAGAGGCATGCCAAATGAACATGGCAATGAAAATGAAATGTTATATCTTGTGGAAAATAAATACCTAGGTAAACAAGTTGTCCATGACACACCTAGAAGTGCTCAGGTAAACAAGTGCTTTAAAAACACACCTGCAGCAGAAAGCCTAAAAGAAAAATGTAAATCTATGCAATGTGTTTGTAAACACACATAGATCAAGGCTATGGAAACTTCAGGCCCAAAAAGCAATGGAACTTAAAAGCTACATCTAAACAATTGCTGGCCTTATTTGTATTATGGATTGTGCGCATCTGTGAAGGTAAATAAACCCTCTTTAAACAACTCATCCATTTGTGAGACACCGCCATTCCCTGTGTTATTGCTCATTCAGTATATACTATGGTGTATTCCCTTTCCCTTGCCAAAGTGTCACAAAGTCAAGACAGTTAAGTCATCCCTTAGCCTAGCCAGTTAATTTAAGCCTTCACCCTTCACTAGCAAATTGATCACAACTATGAAGTGAGTATGATCCTGAAAGTCTAGTCTGAGTAATAATAATAATAATTAACGACACTATATATTCGGATGTAGATCGCCAGTCATGATCATTATGTGTTATAATTGCTATTTGAATAAGTTGTAGAGCATGTATTAACCTTGATACTTTGCAGCAGCCTTGGATGATGATCTGAGTTATATTTGGTCTTGGTTAGACCTAGTTTGACCATGGAGGACCATGGGACATGAGATGTTGGACCTTATGATGATATGGATAGATGATATATGGTCTATGTATACATACATGATGACTCTATGCAGCAGCTACAGGGTTATGATGATGATTCTGGGGTTGCAGCAGTGTTTGTATATGTAAAGCGCATTATTATTGGCCTTGATCCGGTATATTGGATATTTATTTTGATCATGCAGAGATTCATATGGTGTATGAGTACACATCTTGGATGGATTTGGACCTTCTGAGTCCAATGGGACAGTTTGTTTTCAGTTCCGGGCACTTACAGTGATGATTTAGCCTCAGTAGGCTGTCCTAGTGCAGTTTTGGTCTGTCGGAGGCCCTGTCGGAGCAGATGTGATTTTTATCCGGTTGACCTAGGGCGCTGATGATGGAGGGGGTGGTCCAGCCACTTGTTTTTACCATATTACCCCCCTTCCGGACACACTGGTGCCCTCACCTTGACAGCGCCAGCACTCCAGGAGGCTGTTTGGGGCAGTTTCACGCTTCCCGAGGCATTTCAGGATTGGTAGATATGGCTATTGAGGAAATCGATTTGGGCTACTGAGGCAAAGTTATGGCATGGGATGATCAGTGATGATAGATCGGGACCTTCCACACCTTCTCCAGCAGTTTCAGCTTCATCGGGGCCCGCATCCATCACTTATGGCACTTTCTGTGGATTTTTGAGGTCTGTTGAGGACCACGACTTCACTATGGAGGCACGATTTGGTACATTCATGATTATTTTTTTGGTTATTGTGCTATGGGGATTGACCAAGGAGGGATAAAATTACCCCTTGGACCCACCATAAGCCTCTTATGATATTTTGTCATCATGATTTGGTGGGATTCCCCTCTTGTAGGGCGATTTTGTCCACTTACATTATATTTTATTAGTGATCCATGTATTTTATTGTTGAGCTCATCTCAACCATTGATTAGACAATTGTATCTTTTAATCTTAACCACTCATTCAAAAAGTGGTTAGGGTTTTGGTGCCTCTCCTTCCTATTTAAAGGAGAGAGCCTCTCATTGTAAAGGGACTTTTGGCTCTGGATTATTGGAATAGAAAATTATTATTGCATCTATCTCCAGTGTTGTGGTGAATGTTTTTGGTGTTCGTTCGTTGGTTCTTCCTTTGCACTGAGTTATTGGAGATCTTGTTTGCCATATCTTTGTACCACGATTTTGCATCTACAAGTGGAGGCCGATTTGCTTGGAGGAGGAGGTATTGGTAGGGGAAGACTCTCCCTACTTCTTCTTTGGAGCTCTTCGTTGGTAGAGGAAGGCGCACTTGTGGGCTAGGGCATCAAATCGGCAAGCAAATCAACAATCTCTTATTTGATCTCTGCGGGAATCTTCCTCAACATCAAGGCATCTCATCCACATCACTCAGGTATGATCTCAAGGTAAGTTCTATCTCCATGATCTATCCAATTGTCAAAAAACACTTAAAACCTTAATTAATCAAAACCCCTTTTTTACATTTTCTCAGATCTACTTAGATCTAGTGGGTCATTGGGCATAATATTGAAAACCCACCTCTATAGCATCCACGGCATCCCGGATCTATAGTTTGGTGAGGATTGGTTTCCGTTTGACCCCTCTCCCATGCCAACTTAGCTTCTCCCAAGCAAGGCGCACTTCACTAGTTGAGCAAGTTGACCTAGATCTAGGTGATGGGTGTTTGAGATTCCACTTGATTCGTCATCTACACATCCAATAACACACACCCAGGTTGTTACTTTTCTGAAATTTACCTTGTGGGCCCCATTCCACATTTTAAGGGATTTAATCCCCATTTTGGACCACTTGGAACCCCTAAACTCAGATCTACTAAGATCTAACCGTTGGATTACCACGAAAATACAGATCCATACTCCTACCCGACCGATCTATCCGGATCTAAAGTTTGGATGCCATCCGACTTGTTTTGACCCACCTAACCCCACTTTTAGGCTTCCTTGGGCAAAGTCGCACCACCTTGGAGAAGTGAGTTGACTCACTTCCAGGAACTGGGTACTTGAGATTTTTGGAGATTTAGAACCGGAATAATTCAAAACCTAGGTCTAGACTATCACTTTGTCAAATCTTTCCTTGGGGATTGCATTCCTTGTTTTAAGGGATTGTGGTCCACTTGGGTCAAACCTAGATCTAGATACATTCATCCATCAAGACCTCTATTGCCCACCTGTCCCAAGTACTAGGAGTCCTAAACCACAAGTCAACCCTACTTTGACTCCACTTCCCAATTCCCAAGGCACTGGTTTCTCTCCAAGTTAATTCAACTTTCCTAGATTGTTGGATTTACTTGTGTTTTGACCTATGCATGGTGAACTAAACCTTTGAAGCTGCCATGTATCATGGTCAAGCTTGTCATTTGTACTAGTTAGACCCAATACAACCCTTAAACTACCCTGCACTGGACACGGTTCCCAAGGCAGTGAGTCTTCTAACATTGTACTAGTACACTAGCCCTAGATCTCACTTCAAACATTATAAGTCACTCTCACATCAACCATGAACCAAAGCTATACCCATTGAACCCCTCACTTGGCTTGTGACTTCAACCTATAAGGTCTAGGATAAACCATACACCTAACTTCACTTAGAAATACCCTGATTTGGTGTTTTGGTTTTGATCTCTCCTGTCGGGAGTAGATCGGGTCTCCCCCTTTGTTGTCTGGGCTAGATAACATAAAGCGAAGGTTGCCTCGACTGGCGTGACAACCATATATTGGAGGTCGAGGTGATCGTGGTTGCACCTTTTGAGTTGCCCTTCCCTATTGCCATCCATGACTGGATACATCCATAGGGGTAACTACAGTTTAGGTGATAACAGGTCCTCCCCTACCAATACGTCCTCCTCAAACCAAATTGACCTCCACTTGTAGATGACAAAAACGTGGTACAAAAGATAGCAAAGCAAGATCTCCAAAAACCCAGTGCAAAGGAAGAATCAACGAACGAACTCCAAAAGCATTCACAACAACATAACAGATAGATGCAATAATAATTCTCTATTCCAATAATCCAGAGCCAAAAGTCCCCTTTACAATGAGAAGCTCTCTCCTTTAAATAGGATGGAGAGAGGCCACAATCCTAACCACTTTTTGAATGAGTGGCTAAGATTAAAAGATCAAGAGATCTAATCAATGGTTGAGATGAGCTCAACAATACAATACATGGATCAATAATAAAATATAACAATATGTGGACAAACTCGCCCTAGAAGAAGGGATCCCACAAAATCATAATGATAAAATATAAGATCTAGCTCATGGTGGGTCCAAGGGGTAATTTCTAACATAAAATATAAGATCTAGCTCATGGTGGGTCCAAGGGGTAATTTCTAACACCCTTGGTCAATCCCCATGGCACAATATCCAAAAATAATCATGCTAGACACCAAATCGTGCCTCTCTGGGAAAGTCGTGAGCCTTGGAAGGCTCCAAAAATCATCAAAAAATGCCATAAGTGATGGATGTGGGTTCCGATGAAGCTGAAACTGCTGGAGAAGGTGTGGAAGACATCCCACTCATCATCACAAATCATCCCATGCCATAACCTTGCCTCAGTAGCCCAAATCGAATTCCTCTGTAGCCATTTTTACCATTTTTGGACTGCCTCGAGAAGTGTGAAACTGCCCAAACTGCCTCCTGGAGTGCATGGCTCCAAAAAGTAAGATCACCAGGCTGTCTGGGAGGGGGGTAATATGGTAATAACAAGTGGTTGGACCACCCCCTCCATCAATAGCGCTCTAGGTGAACCAATCATATCTCTGCTTTGCTCTGACAGGGCCTCCGACAAACCAAAACTGCACTAAGATAGCCAACTGAGGCTAAAAATCACCGTAACTGCCCGGAACTGAAAACAGACTGTCTCATTGGACTCAGAAGGTCCAAATCCATCTAAAGTGTGTACTCATACACCATATAGACCTCTGCATGGTCAAAAATAAATGCTCATCATATCCGGCAAACCAACTAATAATAAGCTGTAAAAGCGCTGAAAAGCACAAATCATCATCATAAGCCTGAAACCACTGCATAAGCCCACCATGGTGACGTGTGCCAAACCATGTATCACCTATCTGTATCATCTAAGGTCTGCCACCTCATGTCTTGTGGTTGACTTTTGGTCAAACTGGGTTTGACCAAGTCAACATGACCAAAATATAACTCAAACTATCATCGAGCTGCTGCAAGGTCTCAAAGGTTAAAACATGCTTTACAATCCATTCAAATAGCAATTATAACAAAAAGTAATCATTACTGGCGATCTAAATCCAAATGTAATAGGTCATTAATTATTATTTATTACTCAGACAAGACTTTCCAGGTCATACTCATTTCATAGTTGTGATCAATTTGCTAGTGAAGGGTGAAGGCTAAGAATAACATGGCTAGGTCAAAGGATGACTTACTGACTTAACATTGTGACACTTTGGAAGTGGATAAGGGAATACACACCATAGCATATAGTGGACAAGCAACAACACAGGGAATGGCGGTGTCTCACAAATGGGAGAGTTGTTCAAAGAGTGTTTATTCACCTTGACAGATGCGCACAATCCATAATACAAATGAGGCCAACAATCTTTTTGATATAGAGTTTAAGTTCCATTGCTTTTTGGGCCTAAAGTTTCCATAGCCTTTGATCTATGTGTGTTTATAAACACATTGCATATATTTACATTTCATAAGGCTTCTTGCTGCAAGTGTGTTTTTAAGGCACTTGTTTACCTGAGCACTTCTAGGTGTGTCATAGACACCTTGTTTACCTAGGTATTTACATTTCACAATAGATATAACATTTGATATTTCATAGCCACTTTCATTTGGCTTGCCTTTCATTCATGTGTGTTGAGAAACACATTGCATGAATGGGCTTTTCATACAAGGTACAACATTTTATTTCCAAATTTTGTATTCATGGCAGCACTAAAAGTTTCAGGTTTAGCCAACAACATCTTTAGTGACTAGGGGGACTTCTCAAGGAAATCCAACTCACCAAAGGTAAGTTTTGTCACCAACTCACAGCCGAGACACAATAAACAGGGAAGCTTATCCAATACAGAGGCTACAGTGGGGAAAGGTCCTCCATGCCACTAGTTAAGTAGTAAGTCAGGATAATGAACCAACTGGGTAAGTCATGGATGGATGAAGACAATGAATAATGAAACCAACACTAGCAAGCCAAAGTATGGCGGGAATGATCACCTATATTCTCCCTAAGGAGGGTAAAACCAATGAGTATAGGCCAAGAACTTCTAAGTCTGAGTAGTGACAAATATGATATATATACATAGTACAACCAGGTCCACATATCTATATGATCGCCAGATCATGATACTAGCTGCTAAGACATGCTACGAGAATGGAAATAAAAGCAATATAACCACAACACCATAATATACCTGCTGAGTCATATACCTGAATGCTCATCACCTGAACCATCGTCTGTCCTCTAAAACTGCTGCTGTAACTCTGGGCACTACTGACTGCTCTGTGCAAATGGCTAAATAACTACATCGGCAATCTCTCTGAGTGGCATGAGACTCAGTCATGGCATAGGGAATAAACGGTTGTCCATAATCTGATAGTGATCCATAGTAGATGCTCATCTCAGCATCTCAACGCAAGGGAACTAGCTGAATAGTGTACTGGAATTAGAAAAATAATGTATGGTAGCCCGGCTACTATATATGTGATAACATGCACATTTATCTGAGCATTCCAGGCCCTATCCTTCTCATCATTCACGGGTATATTGCTATTGATCTATCCTACAGCTATTGGATCCATTCTCATTAATTCTGAAGGTTAAATTCCATAGTTGGATCAAGAAGAACCTGCCTTCTCAGCGTGGGCGAATTGGACAAAGGAAGAGATCTTCATATCTAGACCTACAGCTGTTATTTGGACAAAGGAAGAGATCTTCATATCTAGACCTACAGCTGCTATTTGGTCTGCATGTCTCTTCCATCCTTCTTGGAGAGCGATTATTAGCCTTATTACTTAATAGAGGCTTCTACATCATCTTATGGAGAAAGTTATCATTGAATTTCATACCAAAAGGGCACCTTTACTTGCATGGGTGACTTGTCTTGAGGGAGTAACACGTTTTCTGACCTAGGTCCAGTGCATGGCTTGCATGCATCTTCCATATTGATCATAAGGCCACTATAAGTTTACTACTTCTTGGAGCCATATCATATCTCTGGAATACTTATTATTCATTATGAAGACTAAAGGAGGCGCCATCCTTGCATGAGCGAATTATCTTGAAGAGGACATCTCGTATCTTGGTCTATTCTCAATGCATGACTTGCATGTTTGCATTATCTTGTTCTACAGCTCAAGCACAGGCAATTGGTATGTACATGCATCATTTCTAGTTTCTTCTTATCGCATATTTGATTACTCGAGTTTTTAGGGTTTATGCAACCCCACACACTTTGCATGCATTATCATGCAATCATAGTTTTGCACATGCATTCATATTTTCTTTCAGTATTGGGTAACAAGACCTCAAGCAAACAACAACTACATCAGAAGCTCTATAAAAAGATAGCAAATATCAGTTGGGATATTACAGTTTTCTGAAGTTCCAAGATCGGATTGCTTTCCTTGAGTTGACGATCGGATCAAAACCTCAGCGTCAACAAGTTCTCATCATATTTTCTCTTCAGATATCTTCTAGATACCGAATCTAATTTATTTGCAGGTGCCCACCTTCTGTGATGGCTTTCAACTGATTTATCATGGGAATGCTGCCCCATTTGGCTCATAGCTCTACTTCTCAAGTGATGGTGTCTATCAGCAACTCCTCTGCTTAGAGAATCTCCTTCTTCTCCTCCCATAATGGTAGGGACCTGTTGCACCTGATTTTGTAATTGCATCAAGTTCTGCAACATTTGTATACTCACCTGATTCTGTTGCTCTAGGTTTCGTAATATTCTTAAATTTCTAGCCTGTAATTCTTTTAAGGTTTGCAACAATTCGTCTACCTCCACCTCTATCTTACGACCGCTGGATTTTGTTCTTTGGGTACTCATCCCCACTTTCCCATCGAGAAAGGAATGCCCTGGTTGATTCACCATTTTCACTACACCACTTTCTGTTGAATATGGCAATCTGAATATTTACCCATTTTGTTAGGCACAAAAATATTCATATACACATAATTTTATCATATCATGCACACATTTTCCTCTCTAGGGTTTTCATTCAATGTTTTGAGTATAGTTAATCATATCAAATACAATCTAACACAAATCTCTGTTCTATAAACCATGAGGTTCGAGAGCTGAAACCTTCGCTCAATACCACTCTGTAATGTACCCCGTTATGACACTAACTCACACTCAGCAATTTCCACATACCATGGAGTCTATAGGGTGCTAACACACGCATGCTCCTAATTTTATATAAATATAGAAGGCATTTTCCATCTCTCCACTTGGAAAAAATAGCCAAATTCCTTAAAGAAGAACAAGCTAAGACATGAAAACTGAATTGTTAAATAATTTATTCAGACACCTGCCCTCAATCTGGTAGCTATAACTCAAACCATTTATAAATGCACTCAGCAACCAGCCATTCGGATTCAGGATTTAACATTTAAAACTTAAGGCTCACATGCCCAAGTTTAACTTCCACAGACAGCCTGGATAAGGCTTTCGAACACAAAAAAAATCCAACATTCTTTGCAAGGAAAATAACAGATAAACCTTATCATAGCAAACAATATACTGGGTGAATGAATGTTCTAGACAAGAACAATTCACAACACTTAGACAATTTTTCTTTTTTGAAAACAAATCCACTAACATGTATTGATGGCTTTCCACAGAAAAATGCATTCACCATGTATAACTCCAATAGATATTATTCATCTACAGTGAAATACTATTAACATTTACAACATCACGCAATTTAACAACCTTCATATGCATTCAACATGGTTACTCATATATAAAGATGTTTATGAAAGATATACCAAGTATATCCACAGGATGACCGAACCATAAACAGGTTCTCGATCATCCTGAGCACATCGACAAGAAAAAGGAGTAACATTCCAATCCCCTTTTTACACATGCATAAACTTGCTACAGGCATACAATTTTTCCATCATAAACATGTAGACTGCATTTCATGCACAATACATAACTCAATTCTCTGGCAATTCCTTCCATTCATTAACTGTACAATTAAGATAATTCATATTGATATAGTACAAAATATTTATCTGGATGAAATTCAATGCAACAATAATTCCAATCCTTCATGAATTACTCTATTCATTAAATCATACATAATAATATAATGATTGTTATAGAGTAAAACACTTATCTGAACATTTAGCAACTAGACCGGTTGCGTGTGAGGCACGCTCCACCCAACCATAGGCTATCTTGCTCATAAATCTCAAGCCACCTCCGAGTTGAGACTACGAATCCACCAGGAGAATGAAGAAGGTTGATGGAAAAGGGAAGTGGACAGGTGCACAGAGTAACTCCCCACCAGAATATCTCTGAAAGTTTGGCACTCAAAAATTTCACACCAATAGTATGGATTTTTGTCACTTCCCTAGTATCTATTCTAAAGCAAAACAGTAGAATACCTTACACTAGGCCACCACTGTCAAGCAATGCCCATCAACCAGTTCCAAACAAAACAATGTAATCCCTTCCTCATTATCTATTCCAAAGCAAAACAGTGGAATAACTTACACTAGGCCACCACTATCAAACTATGCCCAGAATTATCTCTGAGGAAGATTCATACACAATTCGTAAATTAACTGGCAACAAATTATGGTTCAACATGGAAGTTAACTCCCCACAATTCTAAACGGTCGAATCTCAGTACAAAAACTGCACCCAACCAGGCAAGACGATTACAGACAAAATTAAGGCAAAAGACTTCCCCCTGTGACTATGTGAGCAAGAGAGTCCAAGAGTTCGTGCGGCTGAGATTTCAAGTATCTGCATTCGTGGAAGAGTGCATCCAGCTCTTTCTACATGGATGCTTTAGCTGGATGGTAATCATTGCCCACGTGGTCTCACGTCCCTCAACATAAGCCACTAATCCTTCGTTAATTTTTTTTGGTATTAATCATAAGGTTCCAAATATCAAAGGTATAAAGGATTAAGGTATGGTTAAATTACTTTTAGGCTTAAGGTCACAACTAAGGTCATATTATACCCCCCTTAGGCTATCTACAGCCCCCTTTTCTTTCTCACTGGTGAATTCATAGTCCCCTATTCTTTTAGTGTTTGTCTCAGCCAAAACCAATTGTATTTATATTAATATTTCAAAATACAACTTGTTCATCCTTCAGGCATTTTATCCTCAAAATTTACATAATTACATCAGGGGTCCAAACTGGGGTGTTACATCTAACAAGGCTGGAGGATATCGAACCAATGATCAATGGTGAAACCACAGATCTCACATCAAAATCTCCACCTCGACTGAAAAGGGGGTGACACCCAACACAAGACAACATAAATCACCAATGCCTTTCCTCCATTACTTGCTAATTACAAAAAAGAACGTTAGCCTCTTAGAGGGGAGGCTTCCCCACTTTAACTTCTCATTTGAAAAGTTAAAGGAGTCTCATTTTTATAGATATCCTCTTCAACTCATTTGCACTAAAATATTATTAAGGAGGCTCTAGAATGCTTTAGATCCTTCTTTCCTCCAAGGAATAAAATATGCTTGACAAGTCTGTAAATTTCCTTAAAACCCACTCTTGAGTTACAGTATGCAAGTTATTTTAATTTAACCCCAAATAATTACTGATAACCACAAATGGATTTCTTCACAAATATTGCAGCGGAAAATAAATACTGAGAGAAATAGAACAGCAATCACATCAATAGAGACACCAATATTTTTGGGTATGAAAACCCCTGGAAAAACCCAAGATGGGAAAACCGGTGTAGCAGTCTAGGGAGATATTTTATTATCAAGATATAGAACAGTACAATCCAGAAATCGATTTTACCCAACCTGGCAAAATCGTACAACCGAAACTCACAAAGAAAGCCCCAACAAGATCGTACAGACCCCCTGCGTCAGCGTGTACGGCCCATGTGGCAGCGTACGGCCCCAGCGTCAGCGTACGGTTTCCCTGCGTCACCCGTACGGCCTCTGCGTCACTCGTACGACCACCTGCATCACTCATACGACCAGCCCTGCGTCAGCTTGTGCGTCCCTCTACATAAGCTTGTACGACCTCCCTGCAATCTTGTACAGCCTCTTCGATTTGCCTCTGTCGCCCTGTCAATCTCCCGATAGATGTTCTTCAGTCTCACCCTCTGCAAACTTCTCCTTCTTACTCTCCGGCTGAATGCTATGAGCAAGAAATCTCAACTGTGTGTATATGTGTCCTCTCCACCAAATCAATCCTTCTTTTAACTCAATGGCCAAGCGAAAACCCTAACTTCCCACTACAAATCAATGGATGAGATCCTCCGGTGTTATCAATGGCCAAGATTAGATTAGCCATCACTTAAATTATTTTCACTTTAACTTTATAAAAAGTAACTCCACTAAGTCAATTAATAATTAGATCACATAATGCACTTTTCCTAAGTACAAACTTTGGATAAAGGCATTAATCCATTTGGTTTCCTGTTTTATGTCTTCTAGCATGCAAGGACACATGCAAATGATAGAAGACCTTTCTTGTTGCCACTTTCTAACAAAGTCAACCAACTCCTTAAAGGCTGAATGACTCCCTGAAAAGGGACCTTTGGCCCATATAGCAAACTCCTCCATTTTTTAGATGGGACATCCTCCAAGGAAGTTAATAAAATATCCCTCGTCAAAGCTCCTCCTGCTTGGTTGTTTCTAGATCCACCTTTTAAGAAATATCAAATTATAAAAAACTTTCTTAGAAGTCTCCTTGAAGGCTAGACGTGCTCCTTTTTGGGCTCTTGAATGATGTGTTAAATGCTTCCCCAAAGCTAGGGCATTCCTCAAAAACTGATCCAACAGATTCATTAAATCCCCTCAACGTTGGATGCCCCTTCCACAACTAGGGCTTGGACCAAGTCAACCCAATAAAGTAACATGTGAGGGCTCATCTTGAGAATACTTTCTTGAACCTACTCTCTGTTTGCCCTTGTCAAATGAAGGTTATTTGCCAACAGTCATCCTTGAAAACATAAACCATTGTCATGTGAAGCTTACTTGGCTGGGCATTCAATTAGCCATTCACCTCTTCATTTCCAGTGCTAGAACAACAGGCAAACTTTTGCTTGAAAATGCCCTTATACTCACTGTGTCCGAGTACCTATGACAGCTGATAAAGGACTGGTTGCATGTTGTCTTTATCAGGATAAAGGTAAGGCTCAGATATGGTCTCTGCCCACTGATTGTGCCTCACATCTGTTGGCTCATTAATGTAGAAGACAGGCTCAAGAAAACATTTATACACAGAAAAAAAATGATCCTTAGGAAATCCTTCAACCTAGCCTCCATTCCACCCATGAAAATGTCTGACAGCAACACCCTAAATGCATGATCACATCTGGGATGATCCTCTCATAGGCTCATGCTTTAATGGGCTAAAATGATGCACCCTTGCTTTGAGTCAGCCACCTAATGAACAACAAAATCGCCCTCAAACATATATAAATATAAATACTAGTCAGCACTAAAATCAAAGTGAGACAGCCCTAGGCCTTATTAGACCTAGGCCAGCCTTGGCATTTTGCTTGAAACAGAATGCCCCCCATTAAATTTGCCTTAATCCTTTCAGTAGACTTCTTGTGTGCTAGAGTGCTCCTCTAATTAGACAAGCAGTCACTTGGAATTTCAAGATGGATTTCGTTCACGCAAGATGGATGCGTGACCAAGTGAAAGATGCCTTTTAAATCTGTTAAAATTGCATCTTTTCCAATCTGAGCACAAAAAACAAATCTGAACTAATGATATAATTGTTGTGCTTGTTACCTCGCAGATTAGCACCCTTCGGATGAAGTCACGAGGAATGGTGCTAAGATCGGCAACTTTTCAAGAGATGCACCCACTGTCACATCAGTGCACTCTCCTCTCTCTTTAGGGCTGCTCTTTAGGCCATGGGAGGCTTCCCAAATATGAGGTAGAAATAGACCTGTAAGCTTTGCAACGAAAACAACTCCATCTCTACAAGACCTTCCCACTATATTAACAGACCAGTGCCTTGATGGAGTCAACAAGATAATCAATAAATACTCAAGGACTAGGAAGGTTTAGGAGCTATAAAACTTGATGTTGATTGATTAACAAGTTGAATCAATTTTTTGCAATAAAAACCAGCAACTTAAATTTGCAAGAAAACCCAAAATAAACTGTGGAATCACCCTGAAAAGTACCTCCCAGTGATCACCAACCAAAGCAGACTCAATCCCTCCTAGGGCGCACTTTCTTTGATGGGTGAATGTTGTGTTTTGGGACTGGTTTCACTTTCAGATCTGCAATTACCTGCAATAATGGCTGAAAAGGTTGATTTGGCACCTCAAAAACCCCCAAGGTCAATCACTGAGACTTGGAGACGAAGCAAGGACCTTTTCCAACCACTAAGGCTTGATCTTCCTGTCAAAGTGAACCTGCAAAACACTTATAACAGATCTGTAGCAGCCTTTAGAGTGATGTCGCCCTAAATTAGGGCCTTTTCAAGCTGCAACATATTTTTTTTATGGGTTTTTCGATAATATAACCACTTCAGAAATTTGTAACAGCAATAACTACAGAAATTAAACAAATAAATAATTTCAACAGCAAAAGATAAATATTTGATTTTTTAGGATTTTTTAGGATTTTTTATATTTTTTGTATTTTTTGTATTTTTTCAAATATATAATAAAAGGAATTTTGTAAAAGAGAGTTTTGGTGAAAATGAGGGAATTATACCTGAAGTCTTATTCCTTCCGGGCATCGAGATATCAGGGTTAACATTTCTCCTAAGAATTGGCAAATCAATATTGAATGAACTGGGGCAAAGCTAAGAAACGCTAGGTTGTCTTAGCTTTGACCAAGTTAGGGCCTCTTGGATACAATGAGGTGTGCTAAGGCAGGTATGCAAACCTTACAAGCGTAATCACCTTCTACAAAGCATAAACCATAAGTCTGGCTAGGAGCCCCAAACCATGTGTCCTAATGGATTCATCCCAAGGTGCACCACACACCCACCAGGGCATAAATGTCCAACATGATGAGGGACTTCCACCCATCAAGGGTAGTCAACAAATCCAACAGGCCAACACTCTTCGAAATGAGGACCAAGAGAACCTGCCATGACCAAACCAAGGGTCTTGAGCCCCGCTAGACCAACACTTTTACATAAGCAAGCCCCAACTTGGCCTTTTACAATGGCAAAATGAACCCCCTCTTTGGCACATCTGGTAGGGTGGGCTGCATAGAATCTAGAGTGTTACAGAATACAGTGCCCACAGGCTCAATTTCTCTCACTGGAAGTGCATAATTTGCAGCTGGAACAGAAGTAAAGATAGCATCTTGAAGACATGATGAGTATATAGCCATGGTCTGGCATAATGAACCTACAACAAATACTTGTAGGCTTACACAAGTGAAGCACTCCACTCCAAAGTACACATGTCATGCTCCAAGGTGATGCCGTACACAATTAGGGCTCCAAGATGATGTAGTTATACAAGGTGTGTAAACATACTTTTACCACAACCCTTCACGGACTCCATTGATCCTCGTAAACCATGTATTCCACTGGGTCAGCTACCCCTCCAACAACATTGTTGCATCCCAGGCATCACTGTGCCAACTCCAAGTCTCTATCCAGGAATCCAAGCTACCCTGCGTTGTCTAGGACCTTTGATTCCCTCCTCCAAGATGCACAACACTCCTCCCAAAAAGGGCATTCTATAAGTAAGTGAACCTTTCCATGTGGCCATCATGAAGGGCATCCCCTAAGCTGTCAAGAGAACTCCAATGCCCTATAGAAGAATACGAAGCCAGCACCGAACTAAGGTCAAGCAATCACTAAGCAAGCTGTCTACACTATGCAAATTCATCATGGGGCATCTCCCATGCACCAATCCATCTGACCATTAATGGGCTGAACATGCACAATGTACCCCAAATCTCATTAAGCACCCCAAAACATGGTGTAGATACTTTCGGAGTAACCCCAAAGGCTAACAAGATCAAACTCAGAATGAGTCAAATTGCAGAAGCCTCAGAAATTATGTATTTACATTGGTCTGTATCCACATATTTCAAGGCCAGCCCCATTTATTGAAGGCAGCTACTGCATCATTAACATCATCGGTCGACAAATGAGATGTGCAGTGCTCATCAATAATGGGTATAATAGTCACAAATGTGCAGACCAACCCTTAATAATAATAATAAAATCTCCCTTTTCCCTACAAAATATTTTTCCTCATTTTCCTTATCAGGCTGTCCTTTAATAAAATAAAAAGCATTTTTCCATTTCTGTCTGTACATCAAATTGTCTGTGGGGATGTTACAAATGCACATCAATCCAGAAGGGAATCTGGGAGATAGACAACTCCTAAAAACTGCAATGGCAAAGAGATAGCAATTAGAATACAGATGTACATTCTACTCCGAAAATGGCAAAATGTGTTATAACAATTATCTGTTTCACCTTGTAGGGTCTCCATTTTGAGTTCCCTCCTTTTTTTCTCTTATAATAATAATAAAATCTCCCTTTTCCCTACAAAATATTTTTCCTCATTTTCCTTATCAGGCTGTCCTTTAATAAAATAAAAAGCATTTTTCCATTTCTGTCTGTACAGCAAATTGTCTGTGGGGATGTTACAAATGCACATCAATTCAGAAGGGAGTCTGGGAGATAGACAACTCCTAAAAACTGGAATGGCAAAAAGACAGCAAGTAGAATACAGATGTACCTTCCACTCCGAAAATGACAGAATGTGTTATAACAATTATCTGTTTCACCTTATAGGGTCACCATTTTGAGTTCCCTCCTTTTTTCTCTTTTATTGTCTATACTTCCTTTCTTTATTTCCTGAACCTAAGAATTTAGAACTGCTTAGAAGATGCTTCCTGAACTCCTTGTTACCCCCCATCTGCATGGGTGGTCACTTGAAGACAAGGTCAGAAAAATGGCTGCTGGGACAGAGTACAGAAGGCTCCCTATTGTAGAACCAGACTCTGGGCATACAAAACTAATTCTCGCAAAGGAAGGGCTAGATGCAATTTCAAAATTAGATACTCCTATTGCAGTGGTTGCGGTCATTGGTCCATATCGTTCTGGCAAAATCATTTCTCGGAAGGAAAATTGGATATAGGTAGACAGTCGTTTGAGGAAGAATCCACTGGCTTAGACATCTCCAAACAAGATCAAGATGCATGTAATGATACAGTGGAAGGTAAGCATCCTTGTCAATCTTCCTTAAGTGATAATGTCTCTGAAGCTGAAGTTCTGGTTTATTCCAATGTAGAAGATCTTGTTATAGCAATTCAAAGGCATGGAACTTCAGATGATGATAGAATAACTATTGACAAGAGTAGAGATGGGAAACTAGTTGTTTTTAATGAAAATTCAGCTAGCAGAATCGATTGTGTTCCATTGCTGTGTACCAAGGAAGAGACAAACATGCAGGATCAAATTTCTGATAAGCAGGTATCACCAACTGCAGACCTAGACATTTCTGTTGCTTCTGATTGTCAGTCTGTTCACAGTATTGACTGCTTGGAATCAGATATGATGGCTACTATGAAATCATTTGAAACTGGGAAAGGGGGGAAAGAGCTTGGTGTGGAGGATACAAGTGCCCTTCCAGTACAGGAATATTTGCCAGGTATTGCTACAGAGGATTCTGGACAGATTAATATTAAAGAATCTGAGTTTGCTGTGGAAGCTAGTTATGAGGGTAAGATACCTATTGTAGTGGAAGATACTAGTTTCCATGACCCTCAAGATGCTTCTTGTGTGGAGACTTTGTGTGAAAAGATTAATTACATGCCATTGGATGGAGCTTCTGAGGATTTGTCTGCAAATGACTTACCTTTTCCTTTGATGAAGCCTGATCCAGTGGAGAAGGCTCAAAATGCACTGATTAAAGTTTCAAGACAGCAGAGTGATTTAACCGATCAGAGTAGAAAGGATGGATTTCAAATTGCTCCTCTAGAGTCTGCAGGATGTAAATTGCAGACTGAGAAGGAGAATCATCCTGATCCAAATGATTTAAGTATGCGTAAGCTCCGAGCTCTAGTAAAGGAAAAGATCATACTAAAAAACGATGGTCAGAAGGAAAGGGAACGACTTGTTCTACGTGACTTGACATCAATTGATCTAGAAAAAAGAAATAAAGCGCCAGACAATACTCAGTTATAAAATGTAGGCAATGCCCTGCATCTTCTGAACAAAATTCTTTCACTTTGTCTTCATAACATTTTAAGTTTCTACAAAGATGGTTCGAGGGAAATTGCTCAGTGGGGAGGAGTTTGTATCATTTTTTGGAGCAGATTCTTGAAGCTTTGATGCAAGTGGCCCATAACTCAGACATCAGTGCATTTCTTCACATGGTGCATAGACCCGCGATTTCATTAGCAGCCATTTGCATAGAAATTGGCTCCGGATTAAATCGATTTTGACAGTTGTGTTGGAATCACGATTTGTTCAAATCATCAATTGCTATCACCACCATCCAGCTGCTATGGGAGAGAGTCCGGGGTTATCGCCAACTCGAGACTTAAAGTTCTGTTGGGAGCCGGTGTCACTGGATTGACGGCTGTTCATGTATTACAATTGCCAGCCGATTACAAGATAAGCTTTGGAGCAGCTAGCGACCCATCTCAGATCTGATTCACTAATAGCTCATGGGTTGTTGGTGGCGTCTTCACTGCTACGTGGCGCTTTGGAAACAATGCCTGTAGCTTTGACCTGGATATCATTTATTTTGATTGGCAGCTGTTACTCGGAGTTCCGGCTCTTATTGCAGGTGTTTATGGTTTCGTAGGGTTTCAACGAATAGCCAAAATTAAAGTTTACTTCTTGCGTGGCGCACCCTTTGTTTCTCTCCACGACTCTGACACATGGCATCCGTGCACTTCTTCACTCGATTGGCAGCTGATTTCACATTGTTGATGGATCATCGCTTGTTACACTGGCAGCCAGTTACGTCAAATACGCAGTCTTTGGGAGAGTCAACTCATCAGTGGGTCGTCATGTGGCAGCAGTTCTTCATTGTCGATCCTGGATCCCTGCTTTTTCTTTGACAGCCAGTTACAGCAGGCAGTTCCACGCAGTACAAGTTAGTTGTGGTGAAATAGCTTGGCGTATTTTCACTGCTATGTGGAGTTTTGGAGCAACAGGCCTATCACTCGGTTGACCCACGTGTGCTGGTCTTCATTATCTACCGATTGCATGGAGACCAACTTCATGACTCGACTCCAGATTTGGGCGGGGTAGGTCACATAGTTTTAAACATTTAGTCAACTGAGTGTTCACTTTAATGAAGAAAGTGCCCTCTAATATGCGTGGATAGTTGAAGGAAGAGCTCAGTTTAGTTATGCACTAATTTATCTTTGACATAAGTTGAGAAAAAGGTGGATCTTGCATCCCACCTTTTCTTTTTTATTGTTATTATTTTACTTTTTATTTTGAAAAAGGTATGAGGCTTTTGGGTCTATAAAAGGACCAGCCTTCTCCATTGTAAGGTGTGGGAAAAAGTTGGGAGCTATTCTTTCCCTTTGAGCTTCAATAGAAAATATTATGTTGGGATTTTCGGATATAATGGAGCACTCTCTTTGATGTGTGGCATGATCTTGTAAGAGCTTGAACAAGTGTGAATGTTACTAGATTTTCAGTTTTATTTTCCGTGCATGGATGAGGCCATAGAGGAGTGTTTCCACCACATTGGAAGGAGAAAGGTCTCAGCATTTGCTAGTCTTTTTTCCTTTGTAAGCATGCATATACGGGTATCAATCTTCACATTTTATCTCAGTTGATTGTGTGATATTGATCCTTTGTGTGTACAGCGCACCTCCCGCAGCTAGAAAATGAAGAAGTAAATTTGGGTGTTTGCACTAGACTGAGCAGGGTTTGCTCAATCATGCGATCTCTCTCTCTCCGTCACATATAATGAAAGGCCTGTTATCACATATATAGTAGCCGAGCTACTATACATTATTTTTCAGATTCCAGAGCACATTTCAGCCAGTTCCTTTACTTTGAGATGATGAGATGAGCATCTATATTGGATCACTATCAGATTGTGGACAGCAGTTGTATTCCCCATGCCATGACTGAGTTTCAGGACACTCAGAGAGATGACCGATGTAGCCATTATACCATTGGTACAGAGCAGACAGTAGTGCCCAGAGTTACAGCAGCAGTCTCAGAGGACAGATGATGGTACAGGTTGATGAGCTTTCAGGTATATGACTCAGCAGGTATATCGTGGTGTTATGGTTAGATTGCTTTTATACTTATTCTTATAGCATGTCTTAGCACTTAGTGTCATGATCTGGCGATCATATAGATATATGGACTTGGTTGATCTATTATATATATTATATTGTCCCTACTCAGACTTAGAAGTTCACTACTCATACTCATTGGTACATACCCTCCTTAGGGAGAATAGAGGTGATCATTACACCATACTTTGGCTTGCTAGTGTTGGCTCCATCGTTTCATTGTCTTCATCCATCCATGGCCTACCTTTTAGATTATCACCCTGACTTGCTACTTGACTAGTGGCATAGAGGACTTTTCCCCACTGTAGCCTCTGTATTGGATGAGCTTCCCTGTTTATTGTGTCTCGGCTCTGAGTTGGTGACAAAACTTACCTATGGTGAGTTGGAGTTCCTTGTGAATTCCCCCTAGTCACTAAAGTTGTGTTGGCTAAACCTGAAACTTTTAGTGCTGCCATGAATACAAAAATCTGGAAAAATGAAATGCTATATCTTGTATGAAAAGCCCATTCATGCAATGTGTTTCTAAACACACATGAATGAGAGGCATGCCAAATGAACATGGCAATGAAAATAAAATGTTATATCTTTTGGAAAATAAATACCTAGGTAAACAAGCTGTCTTTGACACACCTAGAAGTGCTCAGGTAAACAAGTGCCTTAAAAACACACCTGCAGCAGAAAGCCTAAAAAAAAAAAAATGTAAATCTATGCAATGTGTTTATAAACACACATAGATCAAGGCTATGGAAACTTCAGGCCCAAAAGCAATGGAACTTAAATGCTATATCTAAACAATTGCTGGCCTTATTTGTATTATGGATTGTGCGCATCTGTGAAGGTGAATAAACCCTCTTTAAACAACTCATCCATTTGTGAGACACCGCCATTCCCTGTGTTATTGCTCATTCAGTATATACTATGGTGTATTCCCTTTCCCTCGCCAAAGTGTCACAAAGTCAAGACAGTTAAGTCATCCCTTAGCCTAGCCAGTTAATTTAAGCCTTCACCCTTCACTAGCAAATTGATCACAACTATGAAATGAGTATGATCCTGAAAGTCTAGTCTGAGTAATAATAATAATTAACGACACTATATATTTGGATTTAGATCGCCAGTCATGATTACTCTGTGTTATAATTGTTATTTGAATAAGTTGTAGAGCATATATTAACCTTGACACTTTGCAGCAGCTATTGATGATGATCTGAGTTATATTTGATCTTGATTAGACCTAGTTTGACCATGGAGGACCATGGGACATGAGATGTTGGACCTTATGATGATATGGATAGATGATATATGGTCTATGTATACATACATGATGACTCTATGCAGCAGCTACAGGGTTATGATGATGATTCTGGGGTTACAGCAGTGTTTGTATATGTACAGCGCATTATTATTGGCCTTGATCCGGTATATTAGATATTTATTTTGATCATGCAGAGATTCATATGGTGTATGAGTACACATCTTGGATGGATTTGGACCTTCTGAATCCAATGGGATAGTTTGTTTTCAGTTCCGGGCACTTACAGTGATGATTTAGCCTCAGTAGGCTGTCCTAGTGCAGTTTTGGTCTGTCGGAGGCCCTGTCGGAGCAGATGTGATTTTTATCCGGTTGACCTAGGGCGCTGATGATGGAGGGGGTGGTCCAGCCACTTGTTTTTACCATATTACCCCCCTCCCGGACACATTGGTGCCCTCACCTTGACAGCGCCAGCACTCCAGGACGCTGTTTGGGGCAGTTTCACGCTTCCCGAGGCATTTCAGGATTGGTAGAAATGGCTATTGAGGAAATCGATTTGGGCTACCGAGGCAAAGTTATGGCATGGGATGATCAGTGATGATAGATCGGGACCTTCCACACCTTCTCCAGCAGTTTCAGCTTCATCGGGGCCCGCATCCATCACTTATGGCACTTTCTATGGATTTTTGAGGTCTTTTGAGGACCACGACTTCACTATGGAGGCACGATTTGGTATTTTCATGATTATTTATTGGTTATTGTGCTATGGGGATTGACCAAGGAGGGATAAAATTACCCCTTGGACCCACCATAAGCCTCTTATGATATTTTGTCATCATGACTTGGTGGGATTCCCCTCTTATAGGGCGATTTTGTCCACTTATATTATATTTTATTAGTGATCCATGTATTTCATTGTTGAGCTCATCTCAACCATTGATTAGACATTTGTACCTTTTAATCTTAGCCACTCATTCAAAAAGTGGTTAGGGTTTTGGTGCCTCTCCTTCCTATTTAAAGGAGAGAGCCTCTCATTGTAAAGGCACCTTTGGAGCTCTGGAATATTGGAATAGAAGATTTCTTGTGGAGCACATCTCTCTTGCATTGTGGATTCTCTTGCATATTGAATATACAGTATCTCTTCTATGTATCATTGTGGATTTTTGTGCTTTTACTAATCTTTTGACAGGAAAGTCGAATTGGAGAGAGGAGGGCGACTTCATGAGGGTTATTGTTGGAGGGATCCACATATTCTCTCTTGGGTTGATCTTGTGACAGGGAGTATCATTATTGTATCTTCGTGACATAGTTGATGCTTTCTATTACATCTTTCTACCATTTTCATAATCATCTTGCTTGACTTGTTTCTTTGATCTTGTCTTGTAGGAGGAGGACGATTTGGCTATCTTGGAGAAGGACGTTTCGGTTGGAGCACTTGGATCTCACTCTTGAATATACACATAGGAGAATGCTATCAACTTGCAAGGTGGCCACAAGCAATTGAGGTAAGATCTACAAGGTATGTGCCTCTTTCATCCATTCTATCTTCATTGGTCATAAAAACCCTAATCAAATTAAAACCCTTGTTTTTGGTATTTCCTAGATCTACTTAGATCTAGCCTTGCATTTGAAGAAAAATTGAAAACCCACCTCTATAGCATCCACCCCTAGTTGGATCTATAGTTTGGTGGTGATTGGCTAAAATTTGACACACTTTTCAATACAAAAAGCCCTCTTGAACCAAATCGCACTTCCCTAAGAGAGGCTTGTTGGGTTAGATCTAGCACATGGGTAGGTAAGATCCCGCTTGATTTGAAATCTAGACACTTGATAACCTACCCCCACATCCTTACTTTGGTGAAAACTACCTTGTGGACATCTCTCCATGTTTTAAGGGGTTAAAACCCCCTTTTGATCTTCTTGGCACCTTAAAACTTAGATCTACTAAGATCTAGCCCTTGGATTGACTTGATCTTTTGAACATACATAGATCGGGGTACTAGTATCCCGGATCTACATTTTGGTGGCCATTGGACTTGATTTGGTCCACCAAAACCCAATTTTGGGCCTTCCTTGAGCAAATCGCACCCCCTTGAAAATCTGAGTTTGTCCACTTCTAGGAGGTGGGTGTTTGAGATTTTTGTGGATTTGGAATCCCCATACCTTGAAACCTAGGTCTATTCTGTCTTTTTGTCACGATCCGCCTTGGGGGTTGCATTCCTTGTTTCAAGGGATTGTGGTCCACTTTGGGTAATCACTTAAAAACCTAGATCTAGTAAGATCCAACCATTGGATCTCATCCAACCCACTTGACTTGGCTTCTAGGTGTCCCGATCTACACTTTGACATACTTCTTGACTCCATTAGCCCATCCAACAAGGCACTAGGCCTCCTCCAAGCAAGTCGCACTCCTTGGGATTCGTGTCAAACCCTAGATCTAGTACATGGGTACTCCTAGAACCAACTCAAACTCATAGATCTAGTCTATATCTAACCTATAGTACCATCCTCACACCTAACTTCACCTTGTGGGTCCACCTAGAACCATTTCACACTTCCCAAGAAACTAGACCCACTTGTGTAAACACATGGTACTTTACCTAGTTATCATACCCCATCATGTGGCCTAAGCTATACATAGGTTGAAACATTAACAATCTCTTACACCTCCCTCAACCATACCTTAACCCTTAGGTCCACTTAGCCTTGCATTGGTTTCCGTAACTCATTACTTACCTACCCTTAGAAACCTTTGTTTGGGTCCAATCAACTGTGATTGGGGTATAGGGTCTCCCCCTTGGTCTAGTTATACTTTGACCTAAAGCGAAGAGTGCCTCGGTTGACGTGCCTCGGTTGACGTGACTCCCACCTGCATTGGGAACCGTGGCATCTCTTGGGTCACCTCTTTAGTTGCCTAACTCCTCTACCGTCCCGGATGGGATACCTCTAGGGGCAACTACAAGTTGTGTGATAACAAGGCCCTCTTGAGTTCTCTTTTGACTCCATTCTCCCTTCTGGTATACTGACACTGGTCTTTCCTCAAGGACTGATCCTCCCTTCCTTCCCATCACTTATTCAATTTACCTTTAATCCTACAATCGTTTCTCTAAGGCAGCGTCTTCAATTCACCTTGCCCTTTTATTGCACCTGCCTTAGTGGTCCTACCTTAGGGAAGCCCCCCTTGAGTTGGAGAAGAGCCAACCTGAAGCGAGGAAGAGAGGAGTGTGGTGACATTGGCTGCTCTTTTCAAAGTTGTCATCGGGCTGGTGTGCTTATTTTGGGCTTCAACACACACGTCAGTTTTGGGTGACAACACTCCTTATTGCTGTTTCCAAATGTTCTTCCTAGTCCCATTGACCTATTTTGGTCAATCGCTGCCATTAATAAAATTTCATTTCATTTCATCCACTATATGCACACATCATATGAAATTCAACATGGAAGACACTAAAAGAAGGAAACAAAGCAAAAGCAGTTATGCTTGCTCTCATTTCCTATTTAAATTTTAGGGTGGGGTAGTCAGTAAACTCACAGCATGGCTCGATGATGCATGATTCTTGATGTATTGAAGATTGTTCAGTAATGAAATATATGATGCATTTTCTTAAAAAATTGCAGGAAACAATGTTATTGGACATCGAAATCTGTAGGATAAGATCAGGCACCAGGCCAGGCAAGAATGCTAAAAATCAAGCACAAATTCCAGTAACCATTGATTGAAAATGAAAAACTAAACAAGAAACTCTGCTGTGAACATTCTTAGTCTATAAAACATTGCTACTGGTTAAGAACACACTCTAAATAATTGTTTCAAAAAATAAAAAATGGGACATAAGAAATAAATGCTGATAAAAAGCAGCCAGACTTAGACTCCAGAAGTTGCTACCTCTTACTTTATCCTGCATATCCTCTTCATGGTACTGCCTTGTAATGTTGTAGTACCTAGTCTTAGCCTATCTATTTTACCTTGTGAAGAGAAGATGTATTAATGTAATAAGTTTTAGGGTAGATAATTTGTCAATCCCCTATAGATATTTTATAAACTTTTGACCTCCTCTCTCTCTCTTTCTGTATGTGGCTATCTGTGTGTCTGTGTGTGCACATGTGCAAGTAGATAGGAGCAAGAGACACCTCATAGAGTGGCTGACCATTCAAAAGAACCCATGGCACATATTGATGTGGTGGCTGTAGACTGTTTGTCTCTGCTGCATATTGTAACTCTAGCTGCAAACACCAATAACACCAATTTTAGTTGAAAAAACAGACTATTTTAGGACCTTTCTGTAGATTTCATTTCAGAGTTTACCAGCAAACAATAAACCAAGAAGAATTGGAGCAATCTTAGGCAGGTGTTTTGGAAGCATTAAGTAGTGTGACCAACTTAAGCAAAGTTAGACAAATACTAGAATTGACTCCATTTCAATGTGTCATTTACTAACCCTGATTTTCGACAACCTTAAAAATCTAAATTTGAAGCTAAACTTTAGGTGATCAGATGCAAAATACTGTTAAGTATTGAGGAAACAAATTACAAATGCACAATTTGGGTTGGTGTTCATAAAATATAATTATATGTGAAATGACAAATAGAGTTTGCATTTTCCGCCAAAGATGTTCTATATTATTCTACATAAGTGTGCACTGTGAAAGGCACAATCATGTAGCACTATGGATACATCCTTCAGCAACCACTGTCTATGGCCATATAGGAACAAGCACACTGAATTTTCTCCTAACTGCTTAGGAAGTTTGGTAATAAAGCATGGAGCTGATGTACACTAACATAACAGTGCAAAAAAAGTGCATGGCATTGAAACTTTAAATGCAGATAGTTCATTTTAAAGATAAGTTGTATGGAAATGGACATGGGTTCACATCTGCCCAATTTTTTAAACTGTCAGGATCCAGATACATACATACATATATATATATATACATAACATAAACCAGAATCATAGAAAACTCAGATCTCTGAATATATTTTGCTCAAAATCATTCTCACAAACTCAGAAATGCAGACTGCTATACTCATATTTGTCTGTTTTAGAATTGGGGGAGGGACTATTTCATAGGCAGAAGTTCAGGTTTTAGGGTCCCACTTGCGTGTTTTTTTAATTATGGGTTCACATCTGCCCAATTTTTTAAAATGTCAGGATCCAGATACATACATACATATATATATATATAAAACATAAACCAGAATCATAGAAAACTCAGACCTCCGAATATATTTTGCTCCAAATCATTCTCACAAACTCAGAAATGCAGACTGCTATACTCATATTTGTCTGTTTTAGAATTGGGGGAGGGACTTGTTATCACATATATAGTAGCCGGGCCACCATACATTATTTTTTTGATGACAGTACACTATTCAGCCAATTCCCTTACATTTGAGATGCTGAGATGAGCATCTATATTGGATCACTATCAGATTTTGGACAGCAGTTGTATTCCCCATGCCATGACTGAGTCTCAGGACACTCAGAGAGATGACCGATGTAGCCATTATACCATTTGTACAGAGCAGTTAGTAGTGCCCAGAGTTATAGCAGCAGTTTCAGAGGACAGATGATGGTACAGGTTGATGAGCATTCAGGTATATGACTCAGCAGGTATATCATTGTGTTATGGTTATATTGCTTTTATAGTTATTCTTATAGCATGTCTTAGCACTTAGTGTCATGATCTGGTGATCATATAGATATGTGGACCTGGTTGATCTTATTATATATACTATATTGTCCCTACTCAGACTTAGAAGTTCACTATTCATACTCATTGGTTTTACCCTCCTTAGGGAGAATAGAAGTGATCATTCCACCATACCTTGGCTTGCTAGTGTTGGCTCAATTATTCATTGTCTTCATCCATCCATTGCCTACCTTTTAGTTTATCACCCTGACTTACTACTTGACTAGTGACATGGAGGATCTTTTCCCCACTGTAGCCTCTGTATTGGATGAGCTTCCCTGTTTATTGTGTCTCGGCCCTGAGTTGGTGACAAAACTTAACTTTGGTGAGTTGGATTGTAGGCCTAAATCATTCTAGTCGGTTGTCCCGATGTTTGGCATTGGCTCGGACTCCCCCTAGTCACTTGAGATGTTGTTGGCTAAAACTGAAAGCTCGTGTATTACTTACGGAAACTAATAAATTCGCCCATGGAAACTAAAAAGGGCAAGAGCGATGAACTGCTAAAAAATACTCCTCGAAGAGTATAAGAAAGGTCCAAAAAAGCAATGATTCTTAAAAGCTATATCTAAACAATTGCTGACCTTATACATGTATAAAAAACATGCCCTGGATGTAAGCTGCAACTAGTTGTGCTTATCAGCACACCTGAGATCCGAAGGGTTATGTAGGCCAAAAAGGCCATGAAATGAAATTGAATGATCCTAATGAACCTGGATCAACTTGATGTAGACATGATGCCTAAGTTGAATAAGCACTCTCTAAACAACTTATCCATTTGTGAGACACCGCCATTCCCTGTGTTGTTGCTCATTCAGTATATACTATGGTGTGTTTTCCCTTTCCCATTACCAAAGTGTCACAAAGTTAAGTCGGTCAAGTCATCCCTTAACCTAGCCAGTTATTTTAGCCTTCACCCTTCACTAGCAAATTGATCACAGCTATGAAGTGAGTATGATCTTGAAAGTCTAGTCTGAGTAATAATAATGATTAATGACATTATATATTTGGATTTAGATCGCCAGTAATGATTACTTTGTGTTATAATTGTTATTTGAATAAGTTGTAGAGCATGCATTAACCTTTGAGTCTTTGACACTTTGCAGCAGCTTCTGATGATGGTCTGAGTTATATTTGGTCATGTTGACTTGGTCAAACCTAATTTGACCAAGGTCAACCATAGGACATGAGATGGTTAGACCTTGTGATGATATGGATAGATGATATATGGTCTATGTACATGTACATGATGATTCTATGCAGCAGCTACAGGGTTATGATGATGATTCATGGTTTACAGCAGTATTTGATCATTTACAGATTATTATTATTTGACCTGTTCCGGTATATTGGATATATATTTTGATAATGCAGAGACTCATATGGTGTATGAGAACACATCTTGGATGGATTTGGACCTTCTGAGTCCAATGAGAGAGTTTGTTTTTAGTTCCGAGCACTTACAGTGATGATTGAGCCTCAGTAGGCTATCCCAGTGCAGTTTTGGTCTGTCGGAGACCCTGTCAGAGTAGATGTGATTTTTATCTGGTTGACCTAGGGCGCTGTGCTTGGACGGGGTGGTCCAGCCACTTGTTTTTACCATATTACCCCCCTCCCGGACACACTGGTGCCCACACCTTGATAGCGCAGGCACTCCAGGAGGCAGTTTGGGGCAGTTTCACGCTTCCCGAGGCATTTCAGGATTGGTAGAAATGGCTACTGAGGAATTCGATTTGGGCTACTGAGGCAATCTTGTGGCATGGGATGATCAGTGATGATGGATTGATGTCTTCCACACCTCCTCCAGCAGTTTCAGCTTCATCGAGGCTCGCATCCATCACTTATGGCACTTTCTGATGATTTCTGAGGTCTTTTGAGGCCTACGATTTGACCATAGAGGCACGATTTGGTATAGTGATGACTATTTTATTATTATTGTGCTATGGGGATTGACCAAGGGTGGCTAAAATTACCCCTTGGACCCAACATAAGCTTCCTATTATATTTTGTCATCATGATTTGGTGGGATTCCCCTCTTCTAGGGCGATTTTGTCCACTTATATTATATTTTATTAGTGATCCATGTATTTTATTGTTGAGCTCATCACAACCATTGATTAGACATTTGTATCTTTTAATCTTAGCCACTCATTCAAAAAGTGGTTAGGATTTTGATGCCTCTCCTTCCTATTTAAAGGAGAAAGCTTTTCATTGTAAGGGGACTTGTGGCTCTGGATTATTGGAATAGAAAATTATTATTGCATCTATCTCCAGTGTTGTGGTGAATGTTTTTGGTGTTCGTTCGTTGGTTCTTCCTTTGCACTGAGTTATTGGAGATCTTGTTTTGCCATATCTTTTGTACCACGTTTTTGCATCTACAGGTGGAGGCCGATTTGCATTGAGGAGGAAGTATTGGTAGGGGAAGACTCTCCCTACTTCTTCTTTGGATCTCTTCATTGGTAACAGGGAGTATTACTGTCCCAGGACCTTCTATTCTATGTTATCATTGCATTTTACTTGTATTTCCTCCATACTTGACCTCTCTGATTGAAATCGATTTTCCTTGGATTGACAGGTAGAGGAGGGCGCACTTGTGGGCTAGGGCATCAATTTGGCAAGCAAAATCAACAATCTCTCATTTGATCTCTGCGGGAATCTTCCTCAACATCAAAGCATCTCTCTTCATCACTCAGGTATGATCTCAAGGTAAGTTCTATCTCCATGATCTATCCACTTGTCTAAAACATTTAAAACCCTAATTAATCAAAACCCCATTTTTACATTTTTTCAGATCTACTAAGATCTAGTGGCTTCTTGGGTAAGATGTTTAAAACCCACCTCTATAGTATCCACGGCATCCCGGATCTATAGTTTGGTGAGGATTGGCCTCCATTTGACCCTCTTCCCAAGGCATTTAGCCTCTCCAAGCAAGGGCGCACTTCCTAGTTTGGTGGGTTGACCTAGATCTAGTATGTGTGTAGTTGAGATCCCACTTGATTCATGATCTACCCATCCAATAACCTACCCCCAGATTGTCACTTGTCTGATTTCTACCTTGTGGGCCCTATTCCACATTTTAAGGGATTTAATTCCCATTTTGGACCACTTGGTATCTTCAAACTCAGATCTACTAAGATCTAGCCATTGGATTGCCTTGAAATTGTTGATCCATACTCTCACTTGCTTAAACCACTTGGATCTAAAGTTTGGATGCCATTAGACTTGTCTTGACCCCACTTATCCCACTTTTAGGCCTCCTTGGGTAAAGTCGCACCACCTTGGAGAAGTGAGTTATCCCACTTCTAGGACGTGGGTACTTGAGATTTCCGTGGATTTGGAACGGGAATAATTCAAAACCTAGGTCTAGTAGGTCACCTTGTCAAATCTTGCCTTGGGGATAGCATCCCTTGTTTTAAGGGATTGTGGTCCAGTTAGGTCAAACCTAGATCTAGACCTATTCATCCATCAAGACTTTAATTGCCCACTTGTCTCATGAAATAGGAGTCCTTAACCACAAGTTAACTTTACTTTGACTCCATTATCCCAATTCCCAAGGCACTGGTCTCTCTCCAAGTCAATTCAACTTTCCTAGATTGTTGGATTAACTTGTGGTTTGACCCTTGATTGGTGAGCTAAACCCTTTTGATGCCATCATACTTCATGATCAAGCTTGTCACTTGTACTAGTTAGCCCCAATTCAACCCCTAAACTACCCTGCATTGGACACGGTTCCCAAGGCAGTGGATTTTCTCACATTGAACTGGTACTTTAATCCTGGATCCTATTTCACAAATCATAAGTCACTTTCAAATCAATAATGAACCAAAGCTATACTCATTGAACCCCTCACTTGTCTTGTGATTTCATCCTAAGGTCTAGGATAAACCATACACCTTACTTCACTTAGATTTGGTGTCTTGGTTTCGATCTCTCCTGTCGGGAGTAGATCGGGTCTCCCCCTTTGTTGTCTGGGCTAGATAACATAAAGTGAAGGTTGCCTCGACTAGCGTGACAACCATCTATTGGAGGTCGAGGTGATCATGGTTGCACCTTTTGAGTTGCCCTTCCCTATTGCCATCCATGAGTGGATACATCCATAGGGGTAACTACAGTTTAGGTGATAATAGGACTATTTCATAGGCAGAAGTTCAGGTTTTAGGGTCCGACTTGCATGTTTTTTTAATGGTTTTTTTAAGGATCTGGGGCTTGATGTTTCCAGCAAGCCCAGAAACAGATCCAGAGCAAATCCTCCAGCGTTTCCAAATCAGAAATGGATCCCAGGCAGATCTGGGACAGATCCTTCCAGATGTAAATCTGATCCACAGCAAGGCAGATCTTGGATCTTCCATATGAAGATTTATTTGGTAACATCTTTGTAAAGACAAAAAAATCTCTCCAGATTTGAGTGTTTTATTTCAATGAAATACCTAGATGAAAAGCTAGAGCATGGAACTCACCATTGGCAAACCTCTACCCAACAGTGGATTGCTTGAAAAGTGTTTTATGTAATACCAATCAACTGTTGTTGTAAATGTAACTTTGGAATATATTCTTCTGTTTATTATTATTATATTATTATTATATTTTTATTGTACCTCCGTCGGAGATGTTTTTCCTCCGTTCGGGGATGTCATTATTATATTTGGTCATGCTAGAATATCGAGGTAAAACGTCCATCGTAAGTTGGGGAAATAGCTCCCCAAAAGACAAATGTAAATTGTATTATTGAGTCTCCCTAGGACAGGTCAGCCAGTCAAGTTAGAGAGGTCGGCCCCATTAGGAAAAAGGTCACCCACACTTAAAGTATAAATAGAGAGGATCACTCTCATTTGATATCACACTCACTCAAGCAAGTTCGCATAAGGAGAGAGAGAAGACAATGTAATGCTCCCTTTTTAACTATAGTGGAATTTACTGAGGATTGACGCCATATACACCTTTAGAGGATCTTTAGCATGGTTATTAGATCACCAGTGGATAAACAGGGGCCACCGGAGCTGAAGGCCACCTGCATGCATGACATCCGAGCATTATTTCATGATGCATGCACTGATTGAGTCTCCAGACACACTGCATGCATGTCAACTGCGAATTAGAAGATAAAGTGACCTAATTAAGTCAAAAGTTAGGTCTGACAGGTGCATGTTATAAAAGAAAGGTAAAGCTAGTGAAGAAGACCTGCTTATATGATTATTGATTTGTGGATTCGAATTGGAGAGCTCAGTGAGCTAAGTTGGGGTTGAGTGCATGCACTCAGCTAACTAGTGTATTTTGGCAGCGAAATCTATCTGCCCTAGTCACCATCAGATTGGATCATTCAGATTCAGCATTGCTTCATCATCCGGTTCTATTCTTCAGTTACTTCAGGATTTGAGTTATTTACAGGATTGAGGGATTCGCCCTCCTTGCATGAGCGCACTACTCAAGGACACTTCCATTCGCATCACAGGCTGCAGAGGCCCAAATTCATGCATGCTGGCTCCATTCTTCTCAGAGCACCCCTATTACCCTTCCCCTGGAAGAAGGGCTTCTTACTTGGACAGTTGAGTGAGTTATCAGCAGCTCCCTCCCTTAGAGGACATTTTTATCTGCATGGGCGACTTTCCCAAGGAGGATACTCACGCTTTAGGCTATTGACCCATCAGTTATTCTGCATGCTGCTTCCATCTTCTTCAGAAGGGCACTATAACCCTAGCACACCTTGTCTAGAGCTTCATCTGCGGAGTATTATTTATTGAGGAGCATTCTTAGCATTTGAGGAGGGCGCATTTATTCTCTGGAGGACGTCCTACCTTAGCCTCCTATTCCACCGGCACAATTCCCACATGCTAGGATTATATTGACCTACATCAGCGGATCTATCTACTGGTATGTACATGCATTGATTCCTCCTATTTTATAGCATTTCAATTTATCTAGGTTATAGATCTGCATGCAGAGATCAGTGCATACTTTCATACTCCATTGAGACAGAAGACTACTAGACAATCACAGTACAACACAAAAAAAGAAAAATATCAGTTTGGAATACTACAGTGGTATCAAAGCATGTTCCTCGCCAGCTGTGGGAGCATGCAGTTGTTAACAGATAGATGAATACAAAGTTTCAAATTGAAAAGAGTAAAGGCAAAGAAACAATGGCAGAAGATGATAAAGTAGCTTTCAGTAGCCTCATTTCCTCTTTGAAGGAACTAACTTCAAGACAAAAAGAAATGGTGAGTGCCATCAAACAACTGACAGATAACTCAGGGCCCACCCCACACAGTCCTATGTCTCCCAACAGTGATAGGGTATCCACAAGCAGCAATGGGGAACAAGTACATACCAATCTGCAGAGACACCCACATATCCACAATAGGTCCCCCTGACCTACCCTACCACAATTCTTAGAGAGCCCAGTCGCAGTGCCTTTAGGACAAGTAGAGCCAAAAGAATCCATGAGTGCATATTTGAGAGAATACAGAGCATTGGGAGATGACTTCCAGTCAACCATGACCTTCACTGACTTTTGCCACTTTAAAAGGAAGAGCTGGCCCAAAGCATACAATAGGGCTTTCAACCAGACAGATGAGCATGATATACCGATTTATGGTAAACTTGATATGGCGTTGACAATACATGAGAAGGTTAGTACATATGATGCAGTTATAAGATCATCCATCATCGAGGATTCATCATCTCACCTTAGTAGTGGTGCTTGTGAGGATCAAAGGGTGTTAGCACCTAGTTGTGACATGGATACGCTATGGAGTGATTTGACCATACAGGACAAGGAAGAGGAGCTCAGCTATGAGCCTATGGTTACTACAGATCCCTTGAACAACACTCAGATTGCTCTTCGGGAATCAAATATGCATGTAAACGAGTTGGAGTGGACACACTCTTCATCATCTACTACAAGAGTCGAGACATTCAGGATAGGCGAGATCCATGAGGAGAGACATGATGGGAGGATGGTTGATTCTATACATACGATGCCGTATGGAGGCTACGAGTCACTTACTAGGGAGGAGCCATTAATGGTTTTGGCTGTAGTTGCAAAGACGTTGACAGGAGACACACTCCAGTATAGCACAGATGTGTGGGATCCAGGCTCAGGAGACACTAGTAGAGTGAGTGCACAGGAGGATACCGCAACACACACAGGATACAAGACCGTTGTAAAACATGAGGAGCACTTAGAGTTGCAGATGACTGAGGAGATATCTGACATAGATAGTTTGGATCAAGCAGAGGATCGTGAGCCATCTCTGTTAGAGAGAGGTTTAGCCATGACAAAGATAGTTGAGCACATTCTCTGTGGATCAGCCAACAGGGAAGTTTATACATACAGAGGTTGTATGGGCAGATGTATGGCAGATATAGAGATACACTGGATCACAGACTTCATTGATAGCAGTGGAGTATTGGCTACAGTAGCGCATACAGTGTACTCAATGGCTCAAGAGAGTACAGGAGTATACATTAGTCTACAGAGGTACATAGGGGCATACGATGAGATCCCATGGAGTTTGGGGGTGTTACCTCTTGGGAGACCACCTGACAGAGAGCACGAGCATGCCCTTGCACCGAGAATCCCCAGGATTGATGAGGGGAAAGACACGCTTCATAGGGTAGTAGAACCCTTAATAGCCTATCTTGGTCAAGGATATCATCCGATGAGGATCAGAGAGCATGATGCTCACAGGCCTACTTCTAGACCTCGTTTTGAGATTGTGGTCATGGTCGTGGGGTTGACCAACACACTAGTTACTTCCCAGCCTCATATGCAGGAGCAGAGCTATTTATTGCTATTACACAACCAGACTTGGGAGTTTCCTCTGAGACAGTTAGATGAGGTGAATGGCATCTTGGCCACAAGCGTGATCTTTCGATGAGACCATGGGATTGGTACACTCAGTACACAGGGAAGATTAGATTGGTTCACAGGAATTGCAGTTGAGAGAGTAGGGAATGACATCATCTCTTATAGAGATTACCCATGTACTAACCCTGGGACATCACTTAGGGAGAGGATCATGAGGGTTATCTAAGATTTGCAGTTGGTGGATTATTATTGGTATCTGCATGAGTACGAGGCACCGCAGCGGACAGAGCTATTCTCTAGAGAGAGGCTTAGATTCCATGGACTATTGGAGGACATAGACAGTGAGTGGGATAACAGATGTATAGATTGCAGTTTTGCGGGAGCTGATTACATTAGCAAGAGCAGAGTCAGTTATTAGCACTTGGTTTCTACCAGAGGATTACAGGGAGACCTCGATGACTATCAACATGATACGGCAGCAATTCATTGGAGTTGGGTTTGGTGGACCCCTTAGTTGGTGGTGGGATCCAGGTATTCATCTACACGATGGATTGTTTCATATGGTAGAGGTGATCGACAGAGTTGTGAGGGTGATCAGTCTGCTATATTTATGGGATGACAGAGGAGGAGAGATTGAGACTTCTTTATGGCAGGGCCGACTTTCTTTCCTGGCATTCAGGATTGAGATTGACAGTGGAGCCACTACGGAAGAGATGGCCAACTTTCGCTTTCAGGTATTTATTAGTAGGATGCTTAGGGTTGGATGCATGACAGTGCAGTCTTTTGAGGAATTTGTGTAGCTTATGATTGCTTGGTTCTTCAGGGGCAATCAGATGTATTCTGGTGTTAGCATTAGGCAGACCAGCGCTCGGGGTAGAGAGCGCTTCACATCACATAGGCTAGTGGGGGACTCAGATGACTTCACCTTTTTCAGGCAGACTAGAGGTAGGTGCGCATGAAGATATGAGATGGATCTTATGTCAGGTCAACAGGGTACGTCAGAACTTGCATTAATGCAGCCTTCGACAGATCATGAGCAGCCATGGGGAAGCCTATTGTTAAATTGCATCACAGGTATA
Organism: Larix kaempferi; assembly: GCA_027924585.1. Taxonomy (NCBI): domain Eukaryota; kingdom Viridiplantae; phylum Streptophyta; class Pinopsida; order Pinales; family Pinaceae; genus Larix; species Larix kaempferi. Next base: position 7,714,205 of record BSBM01000722.1, on the reverse strand, counting down.
TCAAGGATGCAAAGGGCTGAGTATATATGTGCAGAGACTCACCTGTTATCAGAATTCTTGCAAATTCCAGTGATTTCCTGAGAATATGGGGCAGTACGAGTGATAGAGCCGTCTATTGAGGGGATGATCAGAGTTCATGAGCAGCCCAGAGTCGTTACCAGTGATCGGAGCATATTTCCTTTGTCGATACTCGAGGTCAAGTATGACGGCAGAATGGCGAACTTCACCTGGTTGCCTATACACTACACCGTTAATGGTTGGGTGGCCAGCTCTTACCGATATTTCTATTTGGAGTTCCAAGAGAGTTGGATGCTGATAGAGCATGACAGACAAATGATGATGATCAAAATGGCTCAACGACTGCATGATGGTCTCTTCTTTTGGGTAGTGGGGGACCCCAAGATTGCAATAGTGGACAGTACAACAGTTAGCATGAGGACGAGAGTCGACTATCACTTTCAGGAGGTCTCATATCATGGTACCTCGCAGGACAATACCTTGAGTAGAAGGTACTACAGATCTCTTAGGATGATTTGGGACCCTGGGATTCAGTTGGTTCAATTCAATTGATTATGGAACTGTGTTGGTATTGCTTGAGGACAAGCAATCTTGGCAAGAGAGGACTGTAATGTTCCATTTTTAACTATAGTGGAATTTACTAAGGATTGACGCCATACACACCTTTAGAGGATCTTTAGCATTGTTATTAGATCACCAGTGGATAAACAGGGGCCACCGGAGCTTAAGGCCACCTGCATGCATGACATCCGAGCATTATTTCATGTTGCATGCATTGATTTAGTCTCCAGACACACTGCATGCATGTCAACTGCGAATTAGAAGATAAAGTGACCTAATTAGGTCAAAAGTTAAGTCTAACAGGTGAATGTTATAAAAGAAAGGTAAAGCTAGTGAAGAAGACCTGCTTATATGATTATTGATTTGTGGATTCGAATCGGAGAGCTCAGTGAGCTAAGTTGGGGTTGAGTGCATGCACTCAAATAACTGGTGTATTTCGGCAGCGAAATCTATCTGCCCTAGTCACCATCAAGTTGGATCATTCAAATTCAGCATTGCTTCATCATTCGGTTCTATTCTTCAGTTACTTTAGGATTTGAGTTATTTACAGGATTGAGGGATTCGCCCTCCTTGAATGAGCGCATTGCTCAAGGACACTTCCATTTGCATCATAGGCTGCAAAGGCCCAAATTCATGCATGTTGGCTCCATTCTTCTCATAGCACCCCTATTACCCTTCCCCTGGAAGAAGGGCTTCTTACTTGGACAGTTGAGTGAGTTATCAGCAGCTCCCTCCTTCGAGGACGTTTTTATCTGCATGGGCGACATTTCCCAAGGAGGATACTCATGCTTTAGGCTATTGACCCATCAATTATTTTGCATGCTGCTTCCATCTTCTTCAGAAGGGCACTATAACCCTAGCACACCTTGTCTAGAGCTTCATCTGCGGAGTATTATTTATTGAGGAGCATTCTTAGCATTTGAGGAGGGCGCATTTATTCTCTGGAGGACGTCCTACATTAGCATCCTATTCCACCGGCACAATTCCCGCATGCTGGGATTATATTGACCTACATCAGCCGATCTATCTACTGGTATGTACATGCATTGATTCCTCCTATTTTATAGAATTTCAGTTTATCTGGGTTATAGATCTGCATGCAAATGCATACATGCAGAGATGAGTGCATACTTTCATACTCCATTGAGACATAAGACTACTAGACAATCACAGTACAACACAAAAAAAGAAAAATATCAGTTTGGAATATTACAGTGGTATCAGAGCATGTTCCTCGCCAGCTGTGGGAGCATGCAGTTGTTAACAGATAGATGAATACAAAGTTTCAGATTGAAAAGAGTAAAGGCAAAGAAACAATGGCAGAAGATGATAAAGTAGCTTTCAATAGCCTCATTTCCGCTCTGAAGGAACTAACTTCAAGACAAAACGAAATGGTGAGTGCCATCAAACAACTGACAGATAACTCAAGGCCCACCCCACACAATCCTATGTCTCCCAATAGTGATAGGGTATCCACAAGCAGCAATGGGGAACAAGTACATACCAATCTGCAGAGACACCCACATATCCACAATAGGTCCCCCCGACCTACGCTACCACAATTCTTAGAGAGCCCAGTCGCAGTGCCTTTACGACAAGTAGAGCCAGAAGAATCCATGAGTGCATATTTGAGAGAATGCAGAGCACTAGGAGATGACTTCCAGACAGCCATGACCTTCACTGACTATTGCCACTTTAAAAGTAGGAGCAAGCCCAGAGCATACAATAGGCCTTTCAACCAGACAGATGAGCATGATATACCAGTTTATGGTAAACTTGATATGGAGTTGACAAGACATGAGGAGGATAGTACATATGATGCAGTTATCAGATCATCCATCATCGAGGATACTCATGCTTTAGGCTATTGACCCATCAGTTATTCTGCATGCCGATTCCATCTTCTTCAGAAGGGCACTATAACCCTAGCACACCTTGTCTGGAGCTTCATCTGCGGAGTATTATTTATTGAGGAGCATTCTTAGCATTTGAGGAGGGTGCATTTATTCTCTGGAGGACGTCCTACCTTAGCCTCCTATTCCACCGGCACAATTCCCGCATGCTAGGATTATATTGACCTACATGAGCCGATCTATCTACTGGTATGTACATGCACTGATTCCTCCTATTTTATAGCATTTCAGTTTATTTGGGTTATAAATTCAGCATGCAGATATCAGTGCATACTTTCATACTCCATTGAGACATAAGACTACTAGACAATCACAGTACAACACAAAAAAAGAAAAATATCAGTTTGGAATATTACAGACAAGTTCGTTGGTGAAGAAAGAGAGAGAGTTGCAGAAGACATCTTATATTTTGGGTTTTCCATCTTTCTTGATATTGTACTAGTGACAAATCTATTCTGAGGAAGTTGCAGGGTTTTCTCCTTTATGGTTTCTGTTATCACACTATAGTAGCAGGGCTACTATTCTTGTACAGCAGATATCTGCACATTCCAGAGCTTCCATTATTCCAGAGCATGGCTATATATTCTGGATCACTCATGATCAGAGCAGTATATTATTCAGATTTATGTATGACCTTGTGTCAAGGCTGAGCCTTGAGAGTTCGGATTTGATGACTGATGTGACCACTTATCCCATACAGTTTCAGTTCAGTGCCTAGAGATGTATTTCAGCAGTGTTTCAGATGATGCATGATGATTATTATTATGATGATGTTGTATGATCTATGGATATGTTCTCACTGACTGTGGATTATTATCTTGTTGATTTAGTCATGATCATAGCATGTGCTTGGTATATTATTCCTGATGTGGCAAACTATTTAAAATGAACTGTAAATCATAAAATGGACAATTGCTTGCACATTTAGGTCATTTAACAAAACTCACTGGTTTTTCACCTTACATAGATATGGTCTTTCCCGACACCAGTTGTCTGCTAGTGTAGGCTCCATATTCACTTGTCTCCATCCATACATGACCTTCCCGTTTGACTTTAAACCCTGACTTGTCTCATTTGACTTTCTGATACCAAGGACTTCCCCATTTTTCTACCTCTGTGCTTGGACTGCATCCCTGTTTATTCAGTGTCTCGGCTCTGAGTTGGTGACAGAACTTGCCTTTGGTGAGTTTGATTGTAGGCCTAAATCATTCTGGTCGGTTGTCCCGATGTTTGGCATTGGCTCGAACTCCCCCTAGTCACTTGAGATGTTGTTGGCTAAAACTGAAAGCTCATGTTCTACCTATGGAAAATTATAAATTCGCCCATGGAAACAAAAAAGGGCAAGAGCGATGAACTGCTAAAAATACTCCTCGAAGAGTATAAGAAAGGTCCAAAAAGCAATGGTTCTTAAAAGTTATATCTAAACAATTGCTGACCTTATAAATATGTGAAAAACATGCCCTGGATGCAAGCTGCAACTAGTTGTGCTTCTCAGCACATCTGAAATCCGAAGGGTTATGTAGGCCAAAAAGGCCATGGAATAAAATTGAATGATCCTAATGAACCTGGATCAACTTGATGTAGACATGATGCCTAAGTTGAATAAGCACTCTCTAAACAACTTATCCATTTGTGAGACACAGCCATCCCCCGTGTTCTTTTTGTCCAGCACAGAGTTTGTAGCTTCCCCCTTCTCCCAGTCCAAAGTATTTTTGAGTTAAGTTAGACAAGTCAAACCCTTGGCCCAACCTTGCTCCTAGCGTTCATCCTTCACTAGCAGTTTGACCATGTCCAATGGGTGAGTTTGTCATTTGAACTATTGTGCAAGTAATTTTATATAACAACGGAATATGTTGACTTGATTAATGCCACTGAATGGAATTTATACTTTGAGCTTAGCTGTGGGAATGATTAGAGAAGCATTGTCTTAGTCTACTGATGTGATTTATCCTTGATTATATATTCTTGGGATCCGTGATGATGTGGACCATGTATGGATGATTATTGATGATGATTTATGGGCCCACATGTTTGATGATGATATCATATGATGGACATATGATGCAGATGATGTTTGATCCAGTTCAGCAGGTTTATTATTACTTCAGATCAGCAGATTATACATTGTCCATATATGGTGGACCCTACAGCAGGCCCATTAGGGCAACCCAGGGTGTATGAGTACTCATTCCTAGTGGATTTGGGTCTTCTGGATCCATTGAGACACTTATCTTTCAGTTCCGGGCACTTCTGACAGTGATTGATGCAGTTTTACACTTGTTGACCAGATTGGGGGCTGATTTCCCAGCCTGAGCAGCAGGGGCCCCGAGAGGCCAGTTCACCTAGGGCGCTGATGATGGAGGGGGTGGTCCAGCCACTTGTTATTACCATTTACCCCCCCTTCCGGAGAGCCTGGTGGGCTCAGATGGACAGCGCTAGCACCCTAGGAGGCAGTTTTGGCACTTTCACAGTTCCCGAGGCAGTTAAAAAATGGGATAAAGTGGTCACTGAGGAAATCGATTTGGGCAATCGAGGCAAGGTTTTGGCATTTGGTCTTCACAGAGGTCTTCCAGGGTGGCATCACTATCTTCCAGTCAGTTTTCACCATGTGGGTATGCCCAGATTGATCACAGGAGGACATTTACTGCTTGACTGTCATGGATTCTGAGGACAGTTTTGATCATTTATATTATATTGGACATATTTTATTATTTTATTGTGCCTTGGGGATGAGCTAGTAAGGATTAATACCTCCTAGCCCCACCATGAGCTTATGATGTCATGTCCTAGTCACCATGAGGTGGATTTTGGGTGCTTATCTTTCTCTAGTGGATGACGTCACCCCCTTATTGTACCATTTAGTGGGGGCGCTATTGTTATGTTGAGTGATCCATGTGATATATTGTTATGGGTCATCTTAGCCATTGATTGTATGATGAGATCTTTTAATCTCAACCACTCATTTGATGTAGTATTGTAGAGTGGTATAGGGTTTTGGTCTTTATTATCCTATATAAGGAGGAGACCCCCCATTGTAAAGCTCACCTTTGGAGCTCTGGAATATTGGAATAGAAGATTTTTTGTGGAGCACATCTCTCTTGCATTGTGGATTCTCTTGCATATTGAATATACAGTATCTCTTCTATGTATCATTGTGGATTTTGGTGCTTCTTCTAATCTTTTGACAGGAAAGTCGAATTGGTGGAGAGGAGTGCGACTTCATGAGGGTTATTGTTGGAGGGATCCACATATTCTCTCTTGGGTTGATCTTGTGACAGGGAGTATCATTATTGTATCTTCGTGACATAGTTGATGCTTTCTATTACATCTTTCTACCATTTTCATAATCATCTTGCTTGACTTGTTTCTTTGATCTTGTCTTGTAGGAGGAGGACGATTTGGCTATCTTGGAGAAGGACGTTTTGGTTGGAGCTCTTGGATCTCACTCTTGAATATACACATAGGAGAATGCTATCAATTTGCAAGGTGGCCATAAGCAATTGAGGTAAGATCTACAAGGTATGCGTCTCTTTCATCCATTCTATCTTCATTGATCATAAAACCCTAATCAAATTAAAACCCTTGTTTTTGGTATTTCTTAGATCTACTTAGATCTAGCCTTGCTCTTGAGAAAATATTGAAAACCCACCTCTATAGCATCCACCCCTAGTTGGATCTATAGTTTGGTGGTGATTGGCTTAAAATTAACCCATTTTTCAAGGCAAAAAGCCCTCTTTGACCCAAATCGCACTCCCTTGTAAGAGGCTTGTTTGGTTAGATCTAGCACATGAGTAGGTGAGATCCCACTTGATTTGAAATCTAGACACTTGATAACCTATACCCACATCTTTACTTTGGTGAAAACTACCTTGTGGACATCTCTCCATGTTTTAAGGGGTTAAAACCCCCTTTTGATTTTCTTGGCACCTTAAAACTTAGATCTACTAAGATCTAGCCCTTGGATTGACTTGATCTTTTGAACATACATAGATCGGGGCACTAGCATCCGGGATCTACAATTTGGTGGCCATTGGACTTGATTTGGTCCACCAAACCCACTTTTTGGCCCTCCTTGAGCAAATCGCACCCCCTTGAAAATTTGAGTTTGTCCACTTCTAGGAGGTGGGTGTTTGAGATTTTCGTGGATTTGGAATCCCCATGCCTTGAAACCTAGGTCCATACTGTCTTTTTGTCACGATCCACCTTGGGGGTTGCATTCCTTGTTTCAAGGGATTGTGGTCCACTTAGGGTAATCACCTAAAAACCTAGATCTAGTAAGATCCAACCATTAGATCTCATTCAACCCACTTGACTTGGCTTCTAGGTGTCCCGATCTACACTTTGACATACTTTTTGACCCCATTAGCCCATTTAACAAGGCACTAGTCCATCATTAAGCAAGTCGCACTCCTTGGGATTTGTGTCACACCCTAGATCTAGTACATGGGTATCCCTATAATCAACTTAGACTCATAGATCTAGCCTATATCTAACCTATAGTACCAACCTCACACCTAACTTCACCTTGTGGGCCTACCTAGAATCATTTCACACTTCCCAAGAACACAAGACCCACTTGTGTAAACACATGGTACTATACCTAGTTATCATACCCCATCATGTGGCCTAAACCATATATAGGTTGAAACATTAACAACCTCTTACACCACCCTCAACCATACCTTAACCCTTAGGTCCACTTAGCCTTGCATTGGTTTCCGTAACTCATTACTTACCTACCCTTAGAAACCTTTGTTTGGATCCAATCAGCTGCGATTGGTTATAGGGTCTCCCCCTAGGTCTTGTTTTACCTTGACCTAAAGCGAAGAGTGCCTCGGTTGACGTGACTCCCACCTTGCATTGGGAACCGTGGCATCTCTTGGGTCACCTCTTTAGTTGCCTGCCTCCTCTACCGTCCCGGATGGGATACCACTAGGGGCAACTACAAGTTGTGTGATAACAGTTTCCCCGAGGAAAATTCTTGTGTCTTTGTGTTTTGTTGTGATTGTCTATCTTTCAGTTTAAAGATCTAACTAGATTGAATTAATGTGCAAACTCTAACATGGTATCAAAGCCAATCTGAAAAGAAGGCATTGTGCAGCAACGGGAAACTAGGGCTTCCTAGTTCAAGGTCTTCTCTCCACAGATCATCAGAAAAAGAGGGCTAGGCTAACTCGCCCTAGGAGGGTGCATCAGTTGGAGGAAGCAGAATTCAATTTGAAGAATTTTCATTTTTGACCCAGCCACTAGTGCCAGGAGAAAACTAGGGCATCACGATTTTGGGGTTTTCCTCCATCAATCCAGACAGAGGAGTACATTGGACAACTCTCCTTGAGGAGGCGCATCTTTCTATCCAAACAGAAGTTCAAAATTCCAAGTATGGAAAATTAGGGTTTCTCTGACAAACCCTAGGTCAACCAGCTCCAGAACCAGGTTGGGCATCTCAAGTTGGTAAGTTCCAATTCTTTGCTATTTCCATTTGAGGTTCTCATTTCAAAATGACAAACTACACCAAGATTGAGGATAAGCTTGAAGGAGCTGACAACTTCCGAGCATGGAAGTATAGAATCTCTCTTGTCCTAGAAGAAAATGATTTGGAGAAGTATATAAATGAGGAGGTTCCAGCACCAGAGGGAGATGAGGCAAAAACAATCCACAAGAAGAACTTGGTCAAGGCCAAAAGGATTATTGCATACTCCATCAAGGATCATCTCATCCCTCATGTATCATCCTTGAAGACTCCAAGGAGATGTTTGATGTTTATTCGAAGGAAAGAACATCAATTGAAAGATGACACTAAGGAACCAACTCAAGAATGTGAAGACCCAACATTCAGAGACCATGCAATCATACTTCACAAGGGTATCTCAAATCAAGGAGCAACTTGAAGCAATTGAAGACAAAGTAGATGAAGGAGAGATTGTAATGACCACCTTGAATGGTCTCCCAAGATCATGGGACTCATTCATTCAAGGAATATGTGCCAGGAAGAAGTTGATCACCTTCAGCAGACTATGGGAAGAATGCACCCAAGAAGAAGCTCGACTAGTAGCAAGAGAAGAGAATATTGGAGCTAATGATGACCAAGCTCTAACTGTTCACACTAAGAGAAATCACAACAAGAGGGAGGACCACCATCACAGAAGATCCAGGAGGCATCATGGATCCAGAAGGGATCTCTCCAGTATCAGATGTTACACATGTGATGAGAAGGGACATTACTCAAGAAATTGTCCCAGAAATCAAGGATCCTCCAAGAAGACCAACAAGAAGAGGCATCATGCTCACATTGCTGAAGATGATGAACCAGCAAGGAAAAGAGCCAGAGAAGAAAAAGATGATTCTTCAAATGATGAAGAATATGTCTTAATCTTAGCATTCACGGACACTATCACACATGGGAGCAATGATTGGCTTGTAGATAGTGGAGCATCCAAGCATATGACGGGATACAAAGAATCCTTCATCAATCTATCTGAACATGAGTCACCTCACAAGGTGAAACTTGGGGATGATTAACAATATCCCATCAAAGGAAGTGGAGAAGCTTCCTACAAGCTAGACTCCGGTAAATCATTGAAGATGAAAGATGTTCTCTATGTACCAGGATGGAAGAAGAACCTTCTCTCCATCTCAGCACTAGATGCTATGGGAATGAGGGTTGCATTTGTTGATGGCCAAGTTCTAATGTAGCCAAAAGGAAAGACAATAGATGATGCAATAGTAATTGGAGAGCAAGAGGGAAGCTTGTACAAGTTGAAAGAACAACCAGAACAAGCATTGATCCATGACTCCATGGAACCAAGTGAGTTATGGCACAGAAGGCTTGCACATGTGCACTATAGAGCACTACCAATTGCAAGCAAAGCAGTTTCAGGACTACCAGAAATCCAAACAAAGCATGAAGGCATTTGCAAGGGATGTGCGCAAGGAAAGAACGTGAAGAAGACATTCCCCAGCAGTGAAAGCAAGGAAAAAGGAATATTGGAGATAGTCCACTCAGATGTGTGTGGTCCCATGTCTTCCAGCTCATTAAGCGGGTATGTATATTATGTTTCTTTTATAGATGATTTTTCCCGTAAGACATGGATTTATTTCTTGAAGGGCAAAGATGAAGTATTCAGCAAATTCAAGGAATTCAAAGCCTTGGTTGAAAATCACACTGAAAGGAAGATCAAGACCCTACGATCGGACAATGGCGGAGAATTCACATCAGAAGAATTCAAGGACCTTTGCAGAGAATCTGGGATTAAGAGGGAGTTGAGCACTCCTTACAATTATCAACAAAATGGCATTGGAGAACGAAAGAATAGAACAATAATGGAAGTAGCGAAGGCAATGCTACATGATCAGGATCTTCCGATGCACTTATGGGCAAAAGCAACAAGGACAGCTGTCTATGTACAAACACCTCACCGTGTATTGAACAACAAGACTCCCGAAGAAGCTTTCTCAGGAGAGAAACCAAAAGTCAGTCATCTCAAAATATTTGGCTGCCCGATGTACATACACATCTTGAAGGAAAAGAGAACCAAGCTAGATCCTTCAGGAAAGAAGAGAATATTCATGGGATACAGCGACACATCAAAAGCTTACCAAATATACTTCCCAGGATTCAAGAAGATCGAGATCAGCAAAGACGTGAGGTTCAACGAAGATTCAGCATACAACAAATCAAGAAAATTACCTAATGAAGAAACTGAAGAACTTGAAGTTCCCAGAACCAAAGACACAGTTATGGAAGAAGCAATTCAAGAGGATCATGAAGACCGTGCCATGACAGAACCACAAGAACCTGTAGATCCACCTCGTGAGAAGAACTCCCACAAAAGAAGACCAGCGTGGACACGGGAAGCAATACAAGATGCAGAGAAGTATGGTGCTCCAAATGGGATGCATAAAGAAAGCAAGAGACCAAGACCATACTCCAGCTATGTGGCCTTACTATGTGACATCATTGATAAAGAACCTTCCAACTATGAGGAAGCAGCAGAGAAAAAGGAATGGAAGGATGCCATGATCGAGGAGTACCAGTCGATTATGAAGAATGATGTTTGGGAGATAGTTCCAAGAACAGTCGAGAAGTCTGTTGTGACTTCGAAGTGGATCTACAAGATCAAGCATGCTGCAGATGGTAGCATTGAAAAACACAAGGCAAGATTTGTGGCACGTGGCTTCTCCCAGAAAGAAGGCATAGACTACGAGGAGACATTCGCACTTGTAGCAAGATACACTTCCATCAGATCTATACTTGCATTGGCTGCAATAATGAAATGGAAGGTACACCAGATGGACGTCAAGACAACATTCTTGAATGGTGTAGTCGAAGAGGAAGTGTACGTGGAGCAGCCACTGGGATTCGAGACACATGACAGACAAACTCATGTGTGCAAGTTGAAAAAAGCCTTGTATGGTTTGAAGCAGGCACCCAGGACATGGTATGGCAGGATGGACAACTTTCTGATGAGCTTAAGCTTTACCAAGAGTTAAGTAGATTCCAACCTTTACTTCAAAGTTGAGGGTGGAAGACCAGTGATACTACTACTTTATGTAGATGACTTGTTTGTAACAGGAGAGGATGAGCTCATTGCACATACAAAGAGAAGGCTTGCCGCAGAGTTCGAGATGAAGGACCTGGGGATGATGCACTACTTCTTAGACATGGAGGTGTGGCAAAGTGAGGATGGGATTGTTGAAAAGTTACCAAGGAAGTGTTGTTCACCTTGTGTTGCCTTGGGGTGGCAAAAAACACTTTAATCGTGGTCCCTAGCATATTTTATAAAGTGAGAGTGACTTTATAAATATAAAGTCACTTTATGAAATCAAGTTGATTTATAAAGTTTTAAATGTGACTTTAATGAGAATTAAAAGGTGGGTGAGCATTAATGTCTTATTTAATATTTTAAAAGTGAGTAAATTCTTTTTAATGACAAAAGTGAGATTTAATCTAAGCCCTAGATCTCATTTGGTTATGTTTTAATCTTGACCATTGGATTTCAAGATGGAGGTTACTCAAACAAAAAGGCTAGGGAAAGGCAAACCTAATTTATTATTCATTTTTCAAGAGAGAATTTTTGGAGGTGAAGAGGAAGAGGAGAGGAAGAGGTCGAACTCAAGAGGAGAGAAGTAAAACCCTTGCACAGAAATCAAGGAGATTAACTGAGCACATTTTCAAAGGAGAAGGGCACACTTCCCTAGACAAATCCGTACAGTAGAGAGGATTCTGTACTGCACTTATTGCACCGTACCAACACAGAAATCGAGGAAGGTAGCACAGTTTTCGAGGCAAAAAAATGGCTAAGATTTCGAGGCTATTGTACAGTAATTTATAATGTATGTACAACGCGTCCGTACAACAGCATTAAATGAGCACAGATTTCAAGGCACGGAGTTGGCACGGAAATTAAGAAAAGGCAGTCCGTACAGCCGCACGTGTGAGGCCATACAGCACTTTTTTTAAGGAGTCCGTACAAGAATCTGTACAACAGATTTGTCAGTGAGGTTTTGACACAGTTTTCGAGAAGAAAATAAAGGAGATAAGTACTGCTGTATTTTTTGTATAATTTGTCTAAAGAAATAAAATCTCTCTCTCTCATCAGGTTTTCCCTTAGGGGTTTTATCCTGGACCATTTTGGTCAAAATTCTAAGTTAAAAATTTTCGTGCTTGGTTGTCATAATTCTCTGAGTAAGAAAAGATAGGCTCAAAGTTAATTTTTTAAGTTAATTAAGTTGAAAGAATTTCATGTGTTCCAAGTAAAATAAAATTTTATATGTGAAGTATATGCATGTTGGGGTTTGGGCATTAAACTACATGCAGAGAAGTTTTATAACTTGAAACCGGGTTGGGATACAAAAACTTTCATGGTATCAGAGCAGGGTTAAAAAGCAGAAAATAAACACTCAGAAAAATTTCAGATTTGAGAAAGAAGAGGGTTTGTGAAGAACAGGTTCTTGAATAAACTTTCTTTGAGAAGAACAGGTACAGGTTCTAGTCATGGTTACTGGACTTAGACTAGAGGACAGATTGGATGAGGCTGAAAATGTTAGCCCATGGAAAGCTAGGATAATGTTAATACTAGAGGAAAATGAACTATGGGAAATAGTTCACAGTACAGCAGCAAACTCAATCACAATTCCTACCGATGCTACAGATAGGGCAGCCTTCATGAAAAAGGATGTGAAAGCAAGGAGGATCATTCTTGATGCCGTGAAGGATCATGTTATCCCACACAGCAAAGGCTCATGCTTTTCAGATGTGGACAGCTTTAACTAATCTTCATCAAAGCTCGAATGAAAACAGGAAGATGGTGTTGAGGGAAAAGTTGAAGAGTGTTCACATGAGTAAGGGTGAAAGCATGGCTTCCTACCTTACTAAGATTACACAAGTGAGAGATGAGCTTGCATCTGTTGGAGAGGTTGTACAGGGAGGTGAGATGGAACGAACAGTTTTGAATGGCATGACACAGCCATGGGGTATATTTGTACAGTCTGTGGTTGCTCGTGAGCACATGCCTTCTTGGGATTGTCTTTGGGATGACTTCATACAGGAGGAGACTCGAAGAAGATACATACAGGGTAGTTCGTCTCAGAGTAGGGAGGATGAGGACAATGTAGCATTGGAAGCAAAGGGAAAGAAGAAAAAGTTCAAGGGTCCTAAGGGTGGGACCAAACAGCACACTGGTGAGCAAAAGAAAGACATGAGCAAAGTCAAGTGCTTTGCTTGCCAAAAGTTTGGACAGACACTATGCTGGACAGTGTCCGAACAAGAAGAAGAAGGGACAGTAGACGGCGGCAACAGCAGATATTAATGATTTTACTTCACGTTTTGAGGGAGTGTTTTCTCTCTATATTGGTTGCACAGAGAGGATTTCTAGTACCAGTAGTGAGGTGGACGATCAGATTCAGTATTCTGTATTGGTTGGCCATTCATTGAGTGCTTCTGCCACTCCTTCCACTTGGCACTGTTATCACACAACTTGTAGTTGTCCCTAGTTGTATCCCATCCGGGATGGTAGAGGAGATGGACAACTAAAGAGGTGACCCAAGAGATGCCACGGTTCCCAATGCAAGGTGGGAGTCACCCTAGGGAGAGACCCTATAACCAATCAAAGATGATTGGACCCAAACAAAGGTTCCTAGGGATGAGTAAATGGTAAGTTACGGAAACTAATGCAAGGTAAAGTGGACCTAAAAGTTGAAGTATGGTTGAAGGTGGTTTGAGAGATGATTAGTGTTTCAACCAATGTATGATTTAGGCCACATGATTAGTTATCATGACAAGATCTAGTACCATGTGTTACACAAGTGGGACCTACTTTCTTGAGATATGTGAATGGTTCAAATGGGACCCACAAGGTGAAATTAAGAGATGCAATTGGTACTAGTGGATATATAATGAGTAGATCTATGGATCTAAGTTGAAATTAGGAATACCTACATATGGGATCTAAGGTTTGACACAATACCCAAGGAGTGCGACTTGCCTAAGGGGACTAGTGCCTTGTTGGATGGGTTAATGGAGTCAAAGGATATGTCAAAGTGTAGATCGGGACACCTAGAAGTCAAATCAAAATGGGCTAATTGGGATAGAGTGGTTGGATTAGACTAGATCTAGGGTTTCATGAAATGACCCAAGTGGACCACAATCCCTTAAAACAAGGAATACCCCCAAGGCAGATCGTCACAAAATGATATTCTAGATATAGGTTTGAAGGTATGCCCGTTCCAAATCCACTGAAATCTCAACTACCCACGTCCTAGAAGTGGGCAAACTCAGTCACCCAAGGAAGTGCGACCTTGCTCAAGGAGGGCTAAAAGGTGGATAAGGGGTGTCAAAACAAGTCCAATGGCCACCAAATTGTAGATCCAAGTAGTTTAGGCAATGATCTATGTGGATCTAGAAAATCAAGAGAATCCAAGGGTTAGATCTTACTAGATCTGAGTTTTAAGGTGCCAAGTAGTTCAAAAGGGGGTTTTAACCCCTCAAAATGTGGAACGATGCCCACAAGGTAGAAATCACCAAAGTAAGAGTCTAGGGGTAGCAAATATGTAGATTGCAAATCAAGTGGGATCTCACCTACCCATATGATGGATCTAACCAAACAAGCCTCTCCCAAGGAAGTGCGATTTGCCTCAAGAGGGCTATATTGCCTTGAAAAGTGTGTCAATTTTAACCCAATCACCACCAAACTATAGATCCAACTAGGGGTGGATGCTATAGAGGTGGGTTTTTAATATCTCTTCAAAAGCAAGGCTAGATCTAAGTAGATCTAAGAAAAACCAAAATGAGGGTTTTGATTGATTAGGGTTTTTATGATCTAGGAATTATGGATGATTCAAAGAAGAAGAAGATCATACCTTTGGAGCATACCTGGATGAAGAGATGGATGCTAGTTGAGATGAGAATTACTTTTGCCAAAGATCAAATGGAGAATTTTTGAAGCCCTCTTGCCAAATCGATTTTCCAAGCCACATGTGTGTCCCTCTAACCTGTCAAAACCAAGGAACAAAGCATCAATCAGTTTAACATGTTGAAGGTAGATACAAGCAAGAAAGAGATAAGCAAAGAATAGTTGGTGCAAAGACAAAACCACTCCCTGTTTAACCCAAAACGTCCTCCTCCAAGCTTGAAGGACAAACCTCCCCACCAATTCGCACTTGTTGAAGAAGTCTTCTCCACCTGTAAAAAGATATGGCAAATATGCAAGATAGCTACAATAGATCCTCCAGAGCAATGGACAAAAGCATTTACAATCAAAGCAACCAACATCCACTCCAACCCAAGCATGTACTCCATAAGATAGAAATTTTATTCCAAGAGCAAAGAGCCAAAAATCTCTAGATGATTTTACAATGAGAGGCTCTCTCCTTAAATAGGATGGAGAGAGACCATAATCCTAACCACTTTTTACATGAGTGGCTACGATTAAAAGATCAAAAGATCTAATCAATGGTTGAGATGAGCTCAACAATAAAATACATGGATCAACCATAAAATATAACCATAAGTGGACAAAATCGCCCTAGGAGAGGTGATCCCACTAAATCATGATGACAAAATATGACAATAAGCTTATGGTGGGTCCAAGGGGTAATTTTAGCCACCCTTGGTCAATCCCCATAGCACAATAAGAATAAAATAGTCATCAAAGTACCAAATCATGCCTCTATGGACAAATCGTGGGCCTTAGGAGGCCTCAAAAATCATCAAAAAATGCCATAAGTGATGGATGTGGGCCCCGATGAAGTTGAAACTATTGGGGAAGGTGCGGAAGACATCCCACTCATCATCACTGATCATCCCATGCCAAAACTTTGCCTCAGTAGCCCAAATCGAATTCCTCTGTAGCCATTTCTACCAATCCAAAACTGCCTCAGGAAGCGTGTACCTGCCCCAAACTGCCTCCTGGAGTGCCTGCGCTGTCAAGGTGAGGGCACCAGTGTGTCCAGGAGGGGGGTAATATGGTAAAAACAAGTGGTTGGACCACCCCCTCCATCATTAGTGCCCTAGGTGAACCAAATAAAAATCATCTCTGCTCTGACAGGGTCTCCGGCAGACCAAAACTGCACTAGGACAGCCTAGTGAGGCTAAATCATCATTGTAACTCCCCGGAACTGAAAATAGACTATCTCATTGGACTCAGAAGGTCCAAAACTATCCAAGATGTGTACTCATACACCATATAGATCTCTGCATGATCATATAATATATCCAATATACCGGAACAGGTGAAATAATAATAATCTGTAAATGATCAAATCATGCTGAAACCCAAAGATCATCATCATAAACCTGTATCTGATGCATAGAACCATCATGTATATGCACATAGACCATATATCATCTATCTGTGTCATCATAAGGTCCAATAATCTCATGTCCTGTGATTGACCTTGGTCAAACTAAGTTTGACCAGGTCAATGTTGACCAAATATAACTCAGACTACCATCAGAAGCTGTTGCAAAATGTCAAAGGTTAATGTATGCTCTACAACTCATTCAAATAGCAATTATAACACAGTAATCATTACTAGCGATCTACATCCAAATAGATAGTATCATTAATTATTTATATGACTCAGACTAGACTTTCAAGACCATACTCACTTCATAGTTGTGATCAATTTGCTAGTGAAGAGTGAAGGCTAAAATAAACTGGTTAGGCCAAGGGGTGACTAACTGACTTAACATTGTGACACTTTGGATATGGGAAAGGGAATACACACCATAGTATATACTGAATGAGCAATAACACAGGGAATGGTGGGGTCTCACAAATGGATAAGTTGTTTAGAGAGTGCTTATTCAACTTAGGCATCATGTCTACATCAAGTTGATCCAGGTTCATTAGGATCATTCAATTTCATTTCATGGCCTTTTTGGCCTACATAACCCTTCGGATCTCAGGTGTGCTAATAAGCACAACTAATTACAGCTTGCATCCAGGGCATGTTTTCATACATATATAAGGTCAGCAATTGTTTAGATATGGCTTTTAAGAATCATTGCTTTTTGGACCTTTCTTATACTCTTCGAGGAGTATTTTTAGCAGTTCATCGCTCTTGCCCTTTTTTAGTTTCCATGGGTGAATTTATAAGTTTCCATAAGTAGTACATGAGCTTTCAGTTTTAGCCAACAACATCTCAAGTGACTAGGGGGAGTTCGAGCCAATGCCAAACATCGGGACAACCGACCAGAATGATTTAGGCCTACAATCCAACTCACCAGAGGTAAGTTTTGTCACCAACTCAGAGCCGAGACACAATAAACAGGGAAGCTCATCCAATACAGAGGCTACGGTGGGGAAAGATCCTCCATGTCACTAGTCAAGTAGTAAGTCAAGGTGATAAGCTAAAAGGTAGGCAATGAATGGATGAAGACAATGAATAATGGAGCCAACACTAGCAAGCCAAGGTATGGTGGAATGATCACCTCTATTCTCCCTAGGGAGGGTAAAACCAATGAGTATGAATAGTGAACTTCTAAGTCTGGGTAAGGACAGTAGAATATATATAATAAGATCAACCAGGTCCACATATCTATATGATCGCCAGATCATGATACTAAATGCTAAGACATGCCATAAGAATGAATATAAAAGCAATATAACCACAACACCATGATATACCTTCTGAGTCATATACATGAATGCTCATCCTCTGAACCATCATCTATCCTCTGAAACTGCTGCTGTAACTCTGGGCAACTACTGACTGCTCTGCATAAATGGTATAATGGCTACAACGGTCATCTCTCTGAGTGTCCTAAGACTCAGTCATGGCATGGGGAATACATATGCTGTCCAAAATCTGATAGTGATCCATAGATAGATGCTCATCTCATCATCTCAATGTAAAGGAACTAGCTGAAAAGTGCTCTGGAATCTGAAAAATAATGTATGGTAGCCCGGCTACTATATATGTGATAATAGGTACATTGATAGTGGGGCTTCAAGCCATATGACAGGTGTTCATGATATGTTCACTAAGATGACTGAGACCGGCTTGAGTCTAAAGGTGGTGTTGGGTGATGACACTATTGTGAGAGCAGTTGGGCGAGGGATTGTTACCTTTCAGAGGGATTCTACGCAGTCCATGACATTGAGGGATGTCTTGTACGTCCCCGAGCTGAAGAAGAACCTTGTTTCAGTTTCCACTATTGAGGACAGGGGCTTTGGAGTATATGTCCTAGATGGGAAAGTGTATGTGTTTCCCAGAGGAGCAAGACCATCTACTTCATGTGCCATTAGAGTTAGATGTGGGAAACTATACAAGCTTCTCTTCCATCCTCATCATGCATAGGCCCATACCAGCAGTAGCACTGAGATGTGTGAGTTGTGGCACAGGAGGATGGCCCACCTTCATCATTCAGCTTTGATATTGTTGAGGGAGATGTCTACAGGTTTACCACAGTTCAGCATAGAGCAGGGTGGTGTGTGCAGAGGATGTGCTTTGGGAAGTACACCAAGACTTCCTTTCCGAGAAATGATACTAGATCAGGTGGAGTACTGGATTTGATTCATTCTGATTTATGTGGACCTGTTGCTTCAGCTTCGTTGACAAGATTTGAGTATTATATCAGTGTCATTAATGACCACTCCAGGAAGACCTGGATCTACTTCCTAAGAAACAAGAAGTCTGAGGAAGTCTTGAAGAGGTTCCAAGAGTTCAAAGCTCTTATGGAGAACCAAACAGGGAAGAAGATTCGAGCACTCAGGTCAAACAATGGAGGTGAATATACCTCCAAGGAGTTTGATGAGTTTTGTAGACAGGAGGGCATCAGGAGGCAATCGACAGTTCCATATACTCCACAGCAGAATGGAGTTGCCGAAAGGAAGAACAAAGCTATAATGGGAGCAGCTAGAGCTATGCTGCATGATCAGAGTCTTCCTTTCTTTCTATGGGAAGAGGCCTGTAGGAACGTTGTTTATGTGCAGAACAGGAGTCCACACCATGCATTGGGGTGTAAAACTCCTGAGGAGATGTTCACCGGGAAGAGACCTGAGATAGGTCACTTTCGTATATTTGGATGCCTTACATATTCTCATGTCCCTTCTGAGAAGAGGACAAAGTTAGAGCCCACAGCAGAGAAATGCATCTTTGTTGGTTACAATGAGACTTCGAAGGCCTTCCGTTTATACCTACACATAGGAAAGTTGTGGTGATGAGGGAGGTGAGATTTGAGGAGGAGCGGACCTTCAGGAAGTCTTATGATTCAGAGATGGTGGAGCAGTAGGTTGTGACTCCACAGGTGATAGCATAACAGAGTTCAGCGAGTCAGGGCACAAGGTCACAGGTCTCAGGGGTGACTGGGTCACAGGTTACAGGTTCATCAGTTTCAGGTACTTAGTCCACAGGGACTTCTGGTTCAGGGACAGGCTCACGGATCACAGGTTCACATGTTTCACCTTCATGTGATTCGGACACACATGGTACAGGTTTAGGTTCACCGGGTACAAGATCTCAGGCCACAAGTACTTCTTCAGGGAAACAGTTGTCAAATGAGGAGGTTCAGGAGGAGGGCCTACCACAGGAAGCTACTTGCAAGAAACATAAGCCAAGTTGGCTTTAGGAGCTTGTGAAGGAAGTTGAGGATTATGTGGGGCCACCCAGGAGGGAGGTCAGAGAGAGCAGGGCACCAAAGAGGTTTTCCAGTTACATGGCAGTGGTGACCAGCTTGCGTGAGTCCGAGACTACTACTTATGAGGAGGCATCCACACACCAGGTTTGGAGAGATGCCATGATAGAAGAGTACAATTCCATCATGAAGAATGGTGTGTGAGAGATTGTTCCGAGACCAGAGGGGAAGTCAGTTGTGACTTCCAAGTGGCTCTATAAAATCAAGCATGCTGCGGATGGCAGCATCGAGAAGACAAAGCACGGTTTGTGGTGCGAGGATTCTCACAGGTTGAGGGAGTTGATTATGACGAGACATTTGCGCCAGTTGCTAGATTTTCTTCGATCAAAGCATTGATCTCCATTGTTGCAGAGATGGGTTGGAGGATTCATCAAATGGATGTGAAAACTGCTTTTCTGAATGGTTTTCTACAGGAGGAGGTATATCTAGAGCAGCCACAGGGCTTTGAGATTCATGAGAGAGATTCTCATGTGTGTAGACTGAAAAAGGCCTTGTATGGTCTGAAGCAAGCCCCTCAGGCTTGTTACTTGAGGATTGATTCATATTTGCTTTCGATTGGGTTTCAGAAGAGTGAGGCTCATCCCAACCTATACTTCGTTGTGGTTGGGGGTGATCTGCTCATCCTTCTGTTGTATGTTGATGATCTTTTCATTACAAGAGGAGAGCACCTGATTGAAGCATGCAAGAAAGATCTTGCTTGAAAGTTTGAGATGACTGACCTTGGGTTGGTGCATTACTATTTGGGGATAGATATTTGGCAGGAGGATGGACATGTTTTCCTAGGGCAAGCAAAATATGTTGCAGATGTTCTGAAGAGATTTCAGATGGAGGAGTGCAGACCCATGTCCACACCCATGATCACCAACTGGACAAAGCTTCATGTTTCTGAAGGAGAGTTGGTTGATCCTAATTTGTACCGTCAACTTATAGGTTCATTGATGTATTTGGTCAACACCATACCATATTTGAGTTTTGCGGTGAACACTCTTAGTCAGTTCATGGTGGAGCCCAGGAGAGTGCATTGGACTGTCGCAAAACACATTTTGAGATATCTTGCAGGGACAATACATTATGGTCTGGACTACAAGAGGTCAGATGGAGTGCGCTTGGTTGGTTTCACGGATTAAGAGAAAATGAAACAGTCCATGAGTTTAACATAAGATTTGACAAGACTGCAGCTGTTATCCCCGAAGAAATTAGACCAAAAGATCAAGCAGTTGTCATTCACTACTTGAATGCTTTCGAGGGATGGGTTGGTTATCAACTAAAGGATAAAAACCCAAATGACTTAAAGACCGCTCAATCAAATGCTAAGATGGCTGAGCAAAATGTAGCATCCATGGGGAAACAAAACTTCTTTGATCAATTTACCCCATCCACTTCCAGATCTGACCCTAGACTCCGAAAACCAAAGGAACCTGTGAGTGCGCCAAAGGAATCCAAGGACACTTTAGAAGTCATGCAAGAAATGATGAAACAATTAACTGTCCTAACTAAGAATGTGGCGAGTTTGAATGACCCTGAGAGACATAGGAATCCTTATGGCCCTAAACCTTACTGGAATAATAATAGAAGGCCTGATGGGGATAGGGATAGGCGACGACCTTAGTATCCAGAAAACTCTGAAAAGAAGGAAGTCAATTGGTGTGATGAAGAAGAAGAAATATCCTCTAACACCATTGACCATGATGACCAACCAGAAAACATCAACTTTATAAATGACTTATCTTATGATGAAGACTTTGGAAGAATCCTTTTAGAAGAAGAGCCATGGGAGCAAGAAGATGATATAGTTGAAGAACTTAGCTCCTCATGTCATGCCTTAGAGCTTCCAAAACCTAAAGAGCAACCAAAGTATCAAATCTATAAACGAGGAAGTACTTCCCAGCCTTCTTTCATTGATAAACATAAAAAGATTGATGAAGATAAAAAGGAAGAAGAAGATCTTGCCATAGATGATTATGATCTTAAGATTGATATGAAGAAAGAGTTAAGCAAGATAATGTGTAATATCCCTGTCACTGAGTTAATGAAAGTGCCCTCTGTTAGATGCCAAGTAGAGGAATTTTTCAATGGTATTGGCCAAGAGAAAACTCCTGAACCGGTCCTAGAATCATGTCATATCCAAAAGCTTAGTGGAACACAACCTAGTGAAACAGAAAAGGATCCACCAATAAACATCCATTCAGCCATTTATGAAAGAAAGAGCGGTGGTCACTCTCCCTTTTACCTTACCTTGCACATTCAAAACATGCTCCTTCATAACTGTATGTTGGATTCTGGAGCAGCAATGAATGTTATGCCTTTACAAGTTATGAAGGAAATGGGACTTGAAGTGACTAGGCCTTATGGAAATGTTTGTGGTATAGATTCCCGACGAGTACCGTCTTATGGTTTGATTAAAAACCTTAGGGCTGATCTTTTCGCATGTTCAGACATTTCTACTATGATGGATGTAGTTGTCATTGACTTACCCCCAGCATATGGAATGCTTTTATCTAGAAAATGGGCAGCTGGTCTAGGTGGATACCTTATGATGGATTTATCATTTATTTGTGTTCCCAACCCTGATGGAGCTTTGATTCGGGTTAACAGAGAGCCTTGTTATAATGAGCATGTTGAATCTTTTGATGAAGGGTTGAAAAACACATATGGGGATGAATTATTAAATAATGCCAAAACTAACCTGGTTGAAGATGAGGATGAGTTATATGAGGTTGATCAAAATATGTGTATGGTCATGGAAGATTCTGATTCTTTTTGGGAAGACAAGCAAATGATTGAAATAACAAGAACAGTTGGAAATGAATTTGTTGAGGAAATAGATGAATTGAGAGGACATGAAAATCAACCCCAAGATCACGAACAAAACAATGAAAACTTTCAAGAACCTTCTATAGAAGATGACACACTTGAAGGTGTTGAGGATGGCATAAGAAATATAGGAAGAGATGAGAGTTTGCTTGATGATCAAAGCATGGAACAAATTCCCCCAATAGAAAACCTTCATGAGCAAACACACATTGAGGAGAACATTGAAAACCTAATACATGAAGATGAGTTTGATGATATTAGGAGGGGAGAAAGAATTCCTTTCACTGTTAGGGAGTGGTTTGCCTTGACCGATCACAATAGAGAGAGAGAAAGCCAAGGGCTTGCACCTATTTACCCATGGGAAAACAATCTTGCAACATCTACTAGGGTTGAAACAAATGAAGAGCCTGAAGCCACTTATTATTCCGATACAGAAGATTCTTTATCTCATTTATCTCTAGAAGACGGTAGCCTAATTCAAGTCCATGATAACTCTCTGAGTTGGGAAGAGGATGCCCTAATTAATGATGCACCTGAAGGAGATTATAATCTAAATAACCTTGCTATTTTCCAAACTCCTTCAGAACCTCAAAGCTATGATTTATCTGCATATCCGCATATCCCTAGTTTCCTCTTACCATCCGAGTCACCTAGTCATCACACTTATGATCCTTCTCACATTCCTATTTCCTCTACATTTCATCTTGAGTCAGTTTCTCCCAGATTGGAAAACATGGTTGTTCCGGTTCCTTCAGGGGAAGGTTCTAGTCATAACACTGTCATATCTCATGAGCCATCTCCCTCAGAGGAACATAGAGATTTCTGGACTGTAGGTGAGGTTGTTAAAAGAGTAGTATCTCCCCATGAGGAAGAGCCAAATGAGGTAGTCCAAGAAACAAGAAGGGAAGTCAGGGAAGTCCTTGTTGGCACAGTTGCTATTTCCTTAAATGGTGGTCCACCCAGAATTGATGCAGTTCCTTCTAGGAGGAACTCGAGGATTGTCACACCTCAACCGCAAAACCCTGCTGAAATCCATCCCATGCCTATTCGTAACATTGGAGTTATCCCTGAGTCAGTCAATAGAAATAGTTTTCCTACGGGAAGTCAAGTCATTATTCCCAACCATTTACTGCATATAAGATCGGGACAAGCTGATGACTTATGGGTTGGACCTTTCACAGTAGAACGATGCATTGATGGCATGTGCTTTCTGACCACTGGTAGTGGACGACGTATTTTATATCCTGTCCATCAGAGGGACTTAAGGGATCACATCCCTGATCCCACATAGTTGAGATCTCTCCGCTTGCATTGCCTGGTAGATTAGGGTAGGTAGGAAACCGAATAAGCCTACTTAGGCAGTAGTTAGTCTTTTCAGCCATTGAGTCTGGCACCTTCTTAGTCTCTAAGCTCCTTTGTAAGCTTCTAGTTTAACTGAGTACCTGTCACTTTTTCTTTTCCTGCACAATAAATTTCAAATTTTGCAAAATTATGTTAGTAGTTTAATTTACTTTCTGCATTTATACTTCATGCATTTATATTTCTGACATAGAATAGATTTTATTTCAGTTGGTTTTATATTTTTCCCACACATGCGGCATGAGGTATTTTTGGATGTTTATGAATGCAGAAAATAGGTTGCAAGAATAAAAGCTGGAAATAAAATGGTAGAGTGTTGATCGTGGATGCGAGTAGCAGAGTTCGAGGACCAGAGATTCTGAGGTTCTCAAGCGCTCACTTCAGCAGAGCACTTGTCCCAGCCGGAGCCAGATGTTATCACATTTATAGTAGTCGGGCTACCATACATTATTTTTCTGATGCCAGTACACTATTCAGCCAGTTCCCCTACATTTGAGATGACGAGATGAGCATCTATATTGGATCAATATCAGATTGTGGACAGCAGTTATATTCCCCATGCCATGACTGAGTTTCAGGACACTCAGAGAGATGACCGATATAGCCATTATACCATTGGTACAGAGCAGACAGTAGTGCCCAGAGTTACAGCAGCAGTTCCAGAGGACAGATGATGGTACAGGTTGATGTGCATTCAGGTATATGACTCAGCCGGTATATCATGGTGTTATGGTTAGATTGCTTTTATACTTATTCTTATAGCATGTCTTAACACTTAGTGTCATGATCTGGCGATCATATAGATATATGGACCTGGTTGATCTATTATATATATTATACTGTCCTTACTCAGACTTAGAAGTTCATTATTCATACTCATTGGTACACACCCTCCTTAGGGAGAATAGAGGTGATCATTACACCATACTCTGGCTTGCTAGTGTTGGCTCCATCATTTCATTGTCTTCATCCATCCATGGCCTGCCTTTTAGATTATCACCCTGACTTACTACTTGACTAGTGGCATGGAGGACCTTTCCCCACTGTAGCCTCTGTATTGGATGAGCTTCCTCGTTTATTGTGTCTCGGCTCTGAGTTGGTGACAAAACTTACCTATGGTGAGTTGGAGTTCCTTGGAATTCCCCCTAGTCACTAAAGTTGTGTTGGCTAAACCTGAAACTTTTGGTGCTGCCATGAATACAAAATCTGGAAAAAATGAAATGCTATATCTTGTATGAAAAGCCCATTCATGCAATGTGTTTCTAAACACACATGAATGAGAGGCATGCCAAATGAACATGGCAATAAAAATAAAATGTTATATCTTGTGGAAAATAAATACCTAGGTAAACAAGCTGTCCATGACACACCTAGAAGTGCTCAGGTAAACAAGTGCCTTAAAAACACACCTGCAGCAGAAAGCCTAAAGAAAAAATGTAAATCTATGCAATGTGTTTGTAAACACACATAGATCAAGGCTATGGAAACTTCAGGCCCAAAAAGCAATGGAACTTAAATGCTATATCTAAACAATTGCTGGCCTTATTTGTATTATGGATTGTGCGCATCTGTGAAGGTGAATAAACCCTCTTTAAACAACTCATCCATTTGTGAGACACCGCCATTCCCTGTGTTATTGCTCATTCAGTATATACTATGGTGTATTCCCTTTCCCTTGCCAAAGTGTCACAAAGTCAATACAGTCAAGTCATCACTTAGCCTAGCCAAGTTAATTTAGCCTTCACCCTTCACTAGCAAATTGATCACAACTATGAAGTGAGTATGATCCTGAAAGTCTAATCTGAGTAATAATAATAATTAACGACACTATATATTTGGATTTAGATCGCCAGTCATGATTACTCTGTGTTATAATTGCTATTTGAATAAATTGTAAAGCATGTATTAACCTTGATACTTTTCAGCAGCCTTGGATGATGGACTGAGTCATATTTGGTCATGGTTAGACCTAGTTTGACCATGGAGGACCATGGGACATGAGATGTTAGACCTTATGATGATATGGATAGATGATATATGGTCTATGTACACATACATGATGATTCTATGCAGCAGCTACAGGGTTATGATGATGATTCTTGGGTTACAGCAGTGTTTGGTCATTTACAGATCATTATTATTGGCCTTGTTCCGGTATATTGGGTATTTATTTTGATCATGCAGAGACTCATATGGTGTATGAGTACACATCTTAGATGGATTGGGACCTTCTGAGTCCAATAGGACAGTTTGTTTTCAGTTCCGGGCACTTACAGTGATGATTGAGCCTCAGTAGGCTATCCCAGCGCAGTTTTGGTCTGTTGGAGGCCCTGTCGGAGCAGATGTGATTTTTATCCGGTTGACCTAGGGCGCTAATGATGAAGGGGGTGGTCCAGCCACTTGTTTTTACCATATTACCCCCCTTCCGGACACATTGGTGCCCTCACCTTGACAGCGCCAGCACTCCAGGAGGCTGTTTGGGGCAGTTTCACGCTTCCCGAGGCATTTCAGGATTGGTAGAAATGGCTATTGAGGAAATCGATTTGGACTACTGAGGCAAAGTTATGGCATGGGATGATCAGTGATGATAGATCGGGACCTTCCACACCTCCTCCAGCAGTTTCAGCTTCATCGGGGCCCGCATCCATCATTTATGGCACTTTCTGTGGATTTTTGAGGTCTTTTGAGGACCACGACTTCACTATGGAGGCACGATTTGGTACATTCATGATTATTTATTGGTTATTGTGCTATGGGGATTGACCAAGGAGGGATAAAATTACCCCTTGGACCCACCATAAGCCTCTTATGATATTTCGTCATCATGATTTGGTGGGATTCCCCTCTTCTAGGGCGATTTTGTCCACTTATGTTATATTTTATGTGTGATCCATGTATTATGTTGTTGAGCTCATCTCAACCATTGATTAGACATTTGTATCTTTTAATCTTAGCCACTCATTCAAAAAGTGGTTAGGGTTTTGGTGCCTCTCCTTCCTATTTAAAGGAGAGAGCCTCTCATTGTAAGGGGTCTTTGGCTCTTGGATTATTGGTATAGAAAAATATTCTTGTGGAAATTCTTGTGGTCTCCTTTGCATCTGGTGTTCTTAGATGGTGATTGGAAAGTCTATTGCAACCTAGCATTTGGAAATTGTGGCAAGATCTATCTTTTTGGAAATCATTGTTTGTTTACAGGAGGGCGACTTCAACAAGGGCGATTTTGCAAGGCTTCTTCAAATCGACTTTCTTGGCATTCGCTTGTATCAGGGGGTTATCATTAGTATCATTGTGATCTATGCTATCTTTCTGTTACTTCTTTTGTGGCATTAGTCTTATCTCTTGATGCATCAAATCTGATATTGTTGACGTTTGTTGTGCAAGAGAGAGGGCGCATTGGCTTCTTGGACAAAATCGATTTGCATAGAAACTACCTCAAAGCTTCCAAATTGATCGGGATTGCATAGATCATCATCATCAAGGCATCTACAAGGTTACCCAGGTAAGATCCACAGGTTTGTTTCTCTTTCCTCTATCCAATCCATTGACATAACTCATAAATTGTTAAAACCCTAAATATCTTAAAACCCTCATTTTTATATTTTCTCAGATCTACTAAGATCTAGTGGGTTGTTGGGCATAATACTGAAAACCCACCTCTATAGCATCCAAGGCATCCCGGATCTATAGTTTGGTGAGGATTGGCCTCCATTTGATCCCCTTCCCAGGCCAACTTAGCCTCTCCCAAGCAAGGCGCACTTCTCTAGTTGGGCAAGTTGACCTAGATCTAGGTGGTGGGTGTTTGAGATTCCACTTGATTTGACATCTACACATCAAATAACATACACCCAGGTTGTCACTTTTCTGAAATTGACCTTGTGGGCCCCATTCCACATTTTAAGGGATTTAATCCCCTTTTTTGACCACTTGGAACACTTAAACTCAGATCTACTAAGATCTAACCGGTGGATTGCCACGAAATTACAGATCCATACTCCTACCTGACCGATCTACTAGGATCTAAAGTTTGGATGCCATCCGACTTGTCTTGACCCACCTAAACCCCAATTTAAGCCTCCTTGGGCAAAGTCGCACCACCTTGGAGAAGTGAGTTGACTCACTTCCAGGAACTGGGTACTTGAGATTTTTGGAGATTCGAAACCGGAATAATTCAAAACCTAGGTCTAGACTATCACTTCGTAAAATCTTGCCTTGGGGACAGCATTCCTTGTTTTAAGGGATTGTGGTCCACTTGGGTCAAACCTAGATCTAGACACATTTACACATCAAAACTTAAATTGCCCACTTATCTCATGTTGTAGGAGTCCTAAACCATAAGTCAACCCCACTTTGACTCCACTTCCCAATTCCCAAGGCACTGGTTTCTCTATAAGATAATTCAACTTTCCTAGATTGTTGGATTGACTTGTGGTTTGACCTATGCATGGTAAACTATACCTTTGAAGACATCATGAACTATGGTCAAGCTTGTCTCATGTACTAGTTAGCCCCAATACAACCCTTAACTATCCTGCATTGGACACGGTTCCCAAGGCAGTGGATCTTCCAACATTGAACTAGTACACTCATCCTAGATTTCACTTCAAACATTATAAGTCACTCTCACATCAACTATGAACCAAAGCTATACTTATTGAACCCCCTACTTGGCTTGTGACTTCATCTTTAGGTCTAGGATAAACCATACACCTAACTTCACTTGGAAATACCCTAATTTGGTGTCTTGGTTTTGATCTCTCCTGTCGGGAGTAGATCGGGTCTCCCCCTTTGTTGTCTGGGCTAGATAACATAAAGAGAAGGTTGCCTCGACTGGCGTGACAACCATATATTGGAGGTCGAGGTGATCGTGGTTGCACCTTTTGAGTTGCCCTTCCCTATTGCCATCCATGACTGGATCCATCCATAGGGGTAACTACAGTTTAGGTGATAACAAGTCCGTTGCTTTGAGTTATGCAGAGGCTGAGTACATGGCAACCAGTCATGCTAGTTGATGGTAGACTTATTTGGTCAGGAGCTGAAACCTACAGTTATACATTGTGATAATCAGAGTTGCATCAAGTTCTCTGAGAATCCGATATTTCATGACAGGTCAAAGCATATTGAGATCAGATATCATTTCATCAGGGACTATGTTCAGAGAGGAGTTGTTGAGTTGCAGTACATTTCTACTGATGAGCAGGAAGCATGCATTCTCACAAAGTCTTTGGGAACAGGAAAGCATATTTATTTCAGAGACAAGATGGGAGTAATGAATAACACCTTCCTCGGTAAGAGGGAGTGTTGAAAAGTTACCAAGGAAGTGTTGTTCACCTTGTGTTGCCTTGGGGTGGACACAAACACTATAATTGTGGTCCCTAGCATATTTTATAAAGTGAGAATGACTTTATAATTATAAAGTCACTTTATGAAATAAAGTTGAGTTATAAAGTTTTAAATGTGACTTTAATGAGAATTAAAAGGTGGGTGAGCATTTATGTCTTATTTAATATTTTAAAAGTGAGTAAATGCTTTTTAATGACAAAAGTGATATTTAATCTAAGCCCTAGATCTCATTTGGTTATGTTTTAATCTTGACCATTGGATTTCAAGATGGAGGTTACTCAAACAAAAAGGATAGGGAAAGGCAAACCTAATTTATTATTTATTTTTCGAGAAAGAATTTTTGGAGGTGAAAGAGGAAGAGGAGAGGAAGAGGTCGAACTCAAGAGGAAAGAAGTAAAACCCTTGCACAGAAATCGAGGAGAGAAGTTAAACCCTTGCACAAAAATCGAGGAGATTGACTACGCAAGTTTTCCAAGTAGAAGGGCACACTTCCCTAGACAAATATGTACAGCAGAGAGGATTTCGTATTGCATTTATTGCACCGTACCAACACAAAAATCGAGGAAGGTGGCACAAATTTTCGAGGCAGAAAAATGGCACAGATTTTTGAGGTTGTACAGTAATTAATGATGTTTGTACAACGTCCATACAGCAGCATTAAATGAGCACATATTTCAAGGCACAGAGTTGGCACATAAATTAAGAAAAAGTAGTCCGTACAGCCGCACGTGTCAGGCCGTACAGCATGTTTTTCAAGGAGGCCGTACAGCAAATCTGTCAGTAAGGTGTTGACACAGTTTTCGAGAAGAAACTAGAGATAAGTATTGTTGTATTTTTTGTATAATTTGTCTGAAGAAATCAAATCTCTCTCTCATCAGCTTTTCCCTTTGGGTTTTATCCTAGACCATTTTGGTCAAAAATTATGGGTTAAAAATTTTTGTGCTTGGTTGCTATAATTATCTGAGTAAGAAAAGATAGGTTGAAAGTTTATTTTCTGAGTTAATTAAGTTGAAAGAATTTCATGTGTTTCAAGTAAAATCAAATTTTATATGTGAAGTATATGCATGTTAGGGTTTGGGCATTAAACTACATGCAGAGAAGTTTTATAACTTGAAACCGGGTTGGGATACAAAAACTTTCAGGGATTTTCCTTAGTCAAGGAAAGTATGCAGTGGAGATTCTGAAGAGGTTCGAAATTATGGACTGCAAGGCAATGGCCACACCAATGGCATCGAACTTAAAGCTACTGTGTGATGCTTCATCAGAGACAGTTGATGCCACTATGTACAGGCAGATGATTGGTTCGTTGATGTACTTGACGAACACAAGGCCAGACATATGTTTTGTTGTGAACACCCTAAGCCAACTCCTGACAAATCTGAGACATGTTCACATAATTGTTGCAAAGCATATATTGAGGTACTTGTTATCACACAACTTGTAGTTGTCTCTAAAGGTATCCTATCCAGGATGGTAGAGGTGTAGACAACTAAAGAGGTGACCCAAGAGATGCCACGATTCCCAATGCAAGTTGGGTGTCACGTTAACCGAGCCACTCTTCACTTTAGATCAACCCTAAGCAAGATCAAGGGGGAGACCCTAGCTTAGCCAATGAAGGCTAGCGAATTCGATCTAGTTCTCCTATGAAAATGTGGTGATGAAAGAGTAGGAGACCAAGATGAAACAAGATCTAGATCTAGGATAATAAGTGGACCCAAGATGGTTAGCGCTAGGTTGAAGAGGCTTAGGGAGATGACAAAAGTTCAACCAAGTGTAAGATAAAGTCACTTATGGATTAGGAATAGTAGATCTAGATAGATATAATGCCAAGAAAAAGTACCCAAGTGGGGCCCACCCTTAAAAAGTGGAAAATGGTCCAAATGGGGCCCACAAGGTCAATGAGCAATACCCACATGTGGGATCTAGCAAAAGACCACTTACCCAAGGAGTGCGACTTGCCTCAAGGAGGACTAGTGCCTTAGATCGAGGGGCAAATGGAGTCGGATGTGCACCAAACTTTAGATCGGGATAATTAGGATGATTATTAAGGTGGGTCTTAATTATTAAGCCCAAGTGATTGCTAGATCTCCATAGATCTGAAAAATAAAAATAAATGAGGGTTTTGATTTTGGGGTTTTATGACCAATAGGATAGAAGACAAGTGAAATGGATATGTACCTTGTAGATCTTACCTCAAAAGCTTGCAGCTACCTTGCACATAGATGATCCTTGCATTTAGTTAAAATTCCAAGCTAGATCCAAGTGAATCCAAGCAAAAACGTCCAAGACCGAGGAGGAAAAACGTCCCACTCAACCTGTTAAACAAACTACAATAAGTTAGATTTGATCCACAGATGAATGAGATCTAAGCATGCCATATCAAAAGAAGCAAATCAATGGACAGAGCACAATTGAAAAACTCCCTTCAAGATGAAAATGTCATGCCCAAGGGGGATGTGAGAAGCCCACAATCTTCCCTTCAAGCAATTTGCCCTCCTTGCTCAAGTCAATTCGGCCTCCCTCTGTAGCTGTCAAAATCACCTGTTACAAGCAAAGATGTCTAAAGCAAAAGATGTATAATCATGTACAAGAGCATCCCAATCAAAGCCAAGAAGTAGATCTCCAAAAATAGTATTTTATTCCAAGTTTTCCAGAGCCCAAAAGGTGCCTTTACAATAGGGGGGGTCTCTTCCTTAAATAGGATGCAGGAGACCAAAACCCTAAACCACTTTTGAAATGAGTGGTTGAGATCAAAAGATACAACAATATAATAAATGGCTACGATGAGCCGGTACATAACATGACATGGATCACTCACTAAAGGGATAATGTCATGGCCTAAAATGCCCTAGGGGGGATGGCGCACAACATAGGAGTGGCTAAATTACAAGTGTGCCACATAAGATGACTAGGACAAGTGACTAGGAGCACATGGTGGGGCTAGGAGGTATTATTCCCCTTCACTAGCATCACCCCATGGCACAATAATATAACATGAGAATCAATGACATGTCCAAGTACACAAATGATCAAATCCTGTCCTCCTCCACTGAGAGAAAAATACACCAAATGACATCCAGATGACTGCGTGGACCCCGCTAACTGTTGCAAACTGATCTAGAAGGAGTGGGATACACCATAGGTGACCTCAGAGCAGACCTCATGCCAAAACCTTGCCTCAATTGCCCAAATCAAATTCCTTTATGACCTTTTTATTCCATTTTTTATCCTCTTGAAAAACCCTGAAACTACCCATAACTGACTGTATGGTACCTGCGATGGGAAACTGACTGTGCCATCATGTCCGGAAGGGGGGTAATATGGTAAAAACAAGTGGTCGGACCACCCCCTTCCTTTGCAGCGCCCTAGGCAACGACTAGCCTCCAATGCTCAGGCTAGACAGGCCACATCAGCATGGCCAAACTGGTCAACAGCTGGACAACTGCTCAAAACATGCCCAGGAGTGCCTGAAACTGAAAAATAAGTATCTCAATGGATCCACAAGACTCAAATCCACTAGAGATGAGTACTCATACACCTCATGGCAACCTGTAAGATCATCTGTAGGGGCCACCATACCTGGACAAGTAAAAATATGATGATCTGGAAATAATAATAATCATGAAAAACTGCATCAATCATCATCTAAAGCCTGTGCCCATCATATGGAATCATCATAAGGTATATAAAGGACCATAGATCAACATCATACAATACAAATGGTCCATCTCATCACGGATCCCAAGGTTGACCTTGGTCAAACTAGGTTTGACAGGTTAAACTGATCAAAAATGACCCTGGCTAAAGAAGCCAAGCTCCTGCAAGTGCAAATAGTTAAGACATGCTCTCTAAATCATTTTCATAGCGAGATTCTAAAGTATTAAGCATCATTTCACTAGCAATTAATAAATAATAATAGGTTAGTTAAATAACTTACTTTCAAAAGGAATCTCGAGAATATACTTGTTTGCAAACACGATCAAATTGCTAGCAAAGGGTGAAGGCTAAGGACACAAGGCTAGGCTGAATGGGATGACTTGACTGACTTGACACTGTGATACTTTGGATGAGGGACATGGTATTACACACTTAAGCATGTGTTGGACAAAGAGTACACAAGGAATGGCAGTGTCTCACAAATGGATAAGTTGTTCAGAGAAGTGCTTATTCAACCTTGGCAAAAATTGTCTACTACTAGAACCGTCGTGAACTAGGCGCCCGGCTAACCGTAACTTGAGGTTATAGGGGGCACTTAGAATTAGTTATCCCTTGCTCCATCTCATATCATAACCCGCAAGCTCAATGAGGAAAGTTTCACATAAGGTCGGCAATCTTTAGACTTAGCATACATTTAGCCGCTGCTTTTTAGGACCTTTCATTTCATTAAATTTCATGGCCAACAATCTTTATATTTAGCATACATTTATCCATTGCTTTTTAGGCCTAATATGACCCCTCTGGGATTTTGCATGTGCTTACAAGCAGAACTAATCGCAGCTTTCATCCGGGGTGCATTTACATTTCACAGCATTTGAATTTCATTTCAATTTCATAGCCCTTTTCATTGGGTTGTACAAGATATAACAATAATTTCCATATGTGGTACAACTTTGCTTCAGGTTTTAGCCAACACAACTCAAGCAACTAGGGGGACTTCCGCAAATCTAAACCACACATCAGGGCAACCGACTAGAGTGATAAAGACATAAAATCCAACTCACCAAGGGAAAGTTTTGTTGCCAACTCAGAGCCGAGACACAAAATAAACATGGATGCAAGTCCAACACAGAGGCAGAAGCAAGGAGATCCTCCATATCACAAGTCAAGGTGTAAGTCAGGGAGAAGACTAATATATGGGAAGGACAAATGGATGGATGGAGACAAGTGAAAGTGGTGCCTAAGCTAGCACGGTAGAAAGACACTAAATGATCATGTTCACACTCATATGAAGGTAAAAACCAACAAGTATAAAACAACAGTTTCCAAATGTTAGTAATACAATCAATGCATATAATCCATAACAACCAATTTCATTTTAACTTTAATATACTGCCAGATCATAATTTCCATATACCAAGTCAGTGCTATCAAAATGACCTAAACAGCAAGGTAATAACATCAATGCACATCATATATATACTGGGTCATATATCAATATCTACAAACTGAATCAACCACAACCACTGAGAATACATCATCTGAAACACTGAACACTGCCCTATATCTGTATGGACTAAAAGGTCACATCGGTCATCAAATCTGAGGTCTCAAGGCTCAACCTTGGCATAAGGTCTACTAACTATTTGATATAAAGATGCTCTGATGTGTGAGTGATCATAAATAATGTTGCTCATCATAGTTGATCTCACTGAAAAAGTGCAAAGGTAAAGCTCTGAAAAGTGCAGATATCTGCTATGCTGACATGGTAGCCCAGATACTATGTATGTGATAACATCTGGCTCCAGCTGGGACAAGTGCTCTAAGGGAGAGAGTGCTTGAGAACCTTAGAATCTCTAGTCCCCAACACTAACTGCATCAATCTTCAATCCAACACTGGACTTCTTCTGTTTTCAATTTCATTCGCACCTGTTTCTGCACTCATGGAAAGCAAAATACCACGTGACGCATGTATGGGATAAAAATAAACCAAAATAAACTGCATAAATGAAACTTCTACTCTAGAGAAAAAATAAAATGTATATAAAATAAAAGCACTAACTCATGAAATTTTTAACATTTTCATATTTTATAAATGTGAATGCAGGAGATGAGAAAGGCTTAGGAAGGAGCATGACTCAACTTACTCAAACAACTCAACAATTGATACAAGCACTCAGAAGAACTCTCAAAAAGGCTCATCAAAAGTGAAAATCAAAAAGACTCACAATACTCAGCACTCAGAAAAAGCAAAAGGCACAGAAATCCTACTGCTCAAGTGAGCTT
Source organism: Larix kaempferi (assembly GCA_027924585.1). Taxonomy (NCBI): domain Eukaryota; kingdom Viridiplantae; phylum Streptophyta; class Pinopsida; order Pinales; family Pinaceae; genus Larix; species Larix kaempferi. The sequence goes on along the minus strand of BSBM01000722.1, from coordinate 7,679,120 downwards.
ATTCGAAGACCTACCTATTCTAAACATGCAAGAGGAGTCCTAGCTCAAGTCAAGTTAGGGATATAATCCCTTAACTCTCTCTGATTGATAGGTAGCATGATCTGCTGCCCAGTCCCAGTAGTGAGGAAACACATATCATCAATACAACGCCTGACAGTGAGCGGTCCAACCCAAATATAGCAGATCTCCTCGATCATATGTAAAATAAATCACTAGGAATAACGACCCTATCGTCGCATGAAAACTTACGGCAATTCACGGACTCAAGGATTGCTTCAACATTACGGATAGGAATGGGATGGATATCAAATTTGCATTGAGGTTGGGGTATGACTATCCTCAAGTTCCTATTAGGAGGAACTGCATCAAACCTGGGGGGTCCACCTTCTAAAGGAATGGCTACCCTACCAATAAGGACTTCCTAAACCACTCTTCTCCTTGGATGTTCATCTTTATGTTCTTTATTCTGTGGGTGAATGATATACTTGGGAGTTTCTCCCACAGTCCATAAGTCTCTGATGACAACCTCATCTTCTAATGGAGATGGTGTGTTTTGGTTTTCAATACTCCTACTACTACCTTCTCCAGTTGGGATGGGAACAACCATATCTTCTAAAACTGCTAGGTGGCTAGTGGGAAGTGACGAATGACTCGAAACCTCACTAAAAGCATTATGAGCTCCCGTGTTCAAGGATGTTGGTGACAGAGTTGGAATGTGAGATGCATCAATAAAGTGCGTGCTCTCTTCACCAATAGGTAATTCACGGGGAAAAAGAAAACTAGGGATGTCCCTAAGTAACGGATAACGTAAAGACAACTCATCCTCATTGGTTGAAATGTTGGCTTGAGGCTCTTCCTGAAAAATAGTTAGATTGTTCAATGAAAAATCTTCTTCAAGAGCATCATGTATTAAGGCATGTTCTTGCCAACTCATAGAGTTGTCATTCACTTGCCTCAAAACACCATCTTCTAAGGACATATGAGATAAATGATCAGGAACATCAGAAAAATGAAATTCATTAGGTTCTTCATCACTTCCCAAACTAGGGGAAGGATGTGTTCCTTCAATGTTGTTTGCCCAAGGAATAATATGATCAAGCCCTTGTCTTTGTCGTTCCATATTAAGATCAACCAAGGAAATCCATTCATTAACCATCCTAGGTATACGCTCACCCCTTCTTATTTGATCTAAAATAGTCTCAGGGTTGTTTGTTTCAGTGATGGGTTCAAGTTGATCAATTTGTGGCTCCACATCACTAAGTTGGTTCAAAGTTCTAATTCCTTCTGACACTTCACCACGATGCAAATCCAGATTATATTCTCTAGCAATAATAGCTCTATCCCTTTCTTCCTCGAAAGAACTATCATGACCAAAAGATCTCAAAATCTCCTCTTCCTGTACTATGATCCTCACTATGGCCACCCATGACCATAAAAATGCCCTCAGGTAATAATTCACCCTCACCATAAGTGTTCCTTACACCATCCTCATAACTTTCAAGGTGACCATCGTAAAATGGCTCCCGATATATCATAACTAAAGACCCATCAGAGTTAGGAATAGTAGCGTATGATAAGTCCATTTGAAGATGACCCCCTAATCCAGCAGACAACTTTCTACACAAAAGCATTTCGTAGACTAGGGGTAGATCTATGACTACTATGTCCATCAACATGGATATATCAAGGCATGAAACAGGTCATCTCTCAAGTTCTTGATTAATCCAAAGACTTGAACTGGTCTTGAGTCAATTCCACACACATTCTCATAAGGCCTAGTTATTTTTAACCCCATGGCTTCCATGACTTGCAAAGGCATGACATTCATGGAAGCTCCAGAATCTAGGATTAAGTTATGAAGAAGGGTGTCACCTATATGAAGTGTAAGATAAAAGGGTTGATGACCATCGTTCTTCCTTTCGTACAGTGTTGTCTAAATACTGATGGGAGGATCTTCTTCTTTTTCAACATTAACACTAGGTGTCAAGTCTGGAAGAAGTTGATCCCCACCATAACCCGTGGCAGGTTCAGGGATGCTCTCAAAGAATTCTACCACTTGTTCTTTAATGGATGGGATTTTCGTAAGTTCAGTGAGTGGGATATTGTGCATAACCTTATCCAATTCCTTCTCAATGTTAATGTCTAAATCATACCCCGGGAGAGGGATTTGCTCACTCACTGGGCTAGGCAACTCACTATTCTTTCTTTCGATGAAAGGGATAGGCTTTTGGCCATCCTTTCTTCGTTGACAAACTCTAATAGGAGCTTGGCCACTACTTTCAAGCTGTTCAGTGGCATAGACGGGAAGACTAGAACTAGGACTCTCTTCAAACTCTTCTTCTTGGTTGAGCAAAATTCTTCCAAAGTCTTTATCAAAATCCAAGTTATCGACCCAGTTAATGTTCTTAGGAGAATCTTGACTATCCTCACTATGAGTGGGATAATCAAGATCTTCGCCTTTCAATTCTTTTGACCAGTTAATTCCTGGGGGTTCAAGAGACGTTTGGCTCACAGGGTTTCTTTTGTCATTCTCATTATTAGGCCTCTTTTGCGGGTTCCAATAAGGTTTTGGGCCATAAGGTTGCATATACCTTTCCGCCTCTTTGTTTTTAGCTAGATCCCTACTCAGGAGAGTCAAGTTTTTCATCATTTCTTGCATACTCTCCATCATATCATTGGGATCTTTCACTGGTTCTTTTCCCTTTTTGGCTTTGGGCTCATATCTAGAGGACGAAGCACTAATTGAATCAAAGAAGTGTTGCTTCCCCATAGAGGCAGCATTTGCTTCAGCCCTTCTAGCATTCTCTTGAGCAGATTTTAAGTCTTTAGGGATTTCATCTTTGATATGGTAACCTTCAAATGAATTGAGGTAATGAATCAACACAGCTTGTTCTTTAGGCCTAATATCATCAGGGATGTTGGCCACTATCTTCTCAAAACGGATATTGAATTCATGGACAGATTCATTTTCTTTCTTCTTAACTTCGAAAAGTTGATTCAAAAGAAAACGCCCATCCAACTTGACTGACCATGTAAATTTTTCCTGAGTTTTCAGCTTGTTGGTTTATGTCATTGTTTCAGAGGTTTTCATTCCCAACCGGTTTTGCATAGGCTGGAAATTACTTATGAAAATTGCAAACAGTTAACACGCTGAAAAAATCACTTCAACAAACAGAAATTAATTTTTAACATGCACACCATAAAAAAATCAGACTCAGGATTTTCGACCAATAGCTCTGGAAAAACCCCCACGGGGAAAACCAGTCAGAGAGAGAGAGTTTATTATTTCTTCAGTTAATCTCAGTACATAAATTTACAGTAGAAATGTACTTACCTCCACCATGAAATTTCACCCAACAAATTATCTCTAAATCTGTGCCAAAATCGCAGCCTTGATTTATGTGCCTGTGGGTGCGTCGATTTCTGTGTTGAAAGTACAGAGACTGTACTGTATGGTCCTCCTCGAAACTTATGCAACTGTTGTCTCAAAATCTGTGCCCCAAATCTGCCCCGGGATGTGTGCAACCTCAACCTCCTCAAAACTCGTGCTGATACTTTCGAGAAATGTGCCCAGAATTTGCCTCCGGCTGCATGCAAACTGTCTCGAGAATAGTGCCCAGATTTACCTCGAAACTCGTGCCAAAAATGGCAGTTGTACCATACACCTCGGGATGCGTGTTGTTATGAAGAAATATTGTTGTTTACAAATCCGTACAGTGCATTAAATGCCCAGCAAGTTGCCTCGAAGTGCGTGCTAGTTGATACTTGCATTAAATGCCTCCTCGAACTGTGTGCCAATGCAGGCAAACAGTCAAACCATTTACGTGCATCACCTTCCAAGGATGCAAAAAGACCCCTCATGTAAACGTCTTCTTCTTCTGCCCTATAAGCCTCCATGTGTGCCCAAACATTTTCAATGTGGTCCTCAATGGAGGTCTCATAGTTCCCATTGAACTTAGGGATCTTTTCGAAATACTTGTCTGGCATATCATGGGGTGAACCAGGGATTTGGGAAAAGTTCAAAGGTGAAGCCTTGGCCTTGTTCCCAAATCTACCCACGACAAGTGGATTGGTTTGAGAATTGTTTTCTGGAGGAGTTGGATTTCTTCCAGCCATTTGATTTGTTGGACTTAAGATATGATTTGGAGATGAAGGAGGAACCGAATTGGTTGAAGGAGATCCCAAGAAACGATTTGGAGAATCGGAATTAACAATTTTCCAAAAGAAATTAGATGATTGGGATTTGAGATCTCTTCTATGATAAACAAGTGGGATTCCTTCTGATTAATTTAAATTAGCCCTACTTCTGAGATCGTAAGGATGTCTATGAGGTCATTCCTCAGCAAAGTCATGATTAGGAATCGCCAGGTGGACTTAGGTTCTTTTCTACCAAAAGATATGTCGTCAATAAGCAGGAAGATATGAGTGAAAATGGATGGTTATGAAAGATTTAGGAAAATAAATGATAACCATCTAGTTTACAAGACCGGATGCGATAAGATATAAGTTACGCATGGATACTCGCAGACACCTGAGGTAAGCCTCTACCTCCCCGAAAACGCCGCCATAAATGTTATCACACAACTTGTAGTTGACCCTAAAGGTATCCTATCCAGGACGGTAGAGGTGTAGACAACTAAAGAGGTGACCCAAGAGATGCCACGGTTCCGAATGCAAGTTGGGTGTCACGTTAACTGAGGCACTCTTCACTTTAGATCAAGCCTAAGCAAGACCAAGGGGGAGACCCTAGCTTAGCCAATGAAGGCTAGCGAATTCGATCTAGACCTCCTAGGGAAATGTGATGATGAAAGAGTAGGAGACCAAGATGAAACAAGATCTAGATCTAAGATGACAAGTGGACCCAAGATGGTTAGGGCTTGGTTGAAGAGGCTTAGGGAGATGACAAAAGTTCAACCAAGTGTAAGATAAGGTCACCTATTGATTAGGAATAATAGATCTAGATAGATCTAATACCAAGAAAAAGTACGCAAGTGGGGCCCACCCTTAAAAAGTGGAAAATGGTCCAAATGGGGCCCACAAGGTCAAAATCAAAGTGAAATGGCACTAGGGGGGTATGCTATGACATGGATCTATGGAGTTGAGAAGGAATGAGCAATACCCACATGTGGGATCTAGCAAAAGACCACTTACCCAAGGAGTGTGACTTGCCTCAAGGAGGACTAGTGCCTTAGATCAGGGGGCAAAAAGAGTCGGATGTCCACCAAACTTTAGATCAGGATAGTTAGGATGATTATTAAGGTGGGTTTAATTATTAAGCCCAAGTGATTGCTAGATCTCCATAGATCTGAAAAATAAAAAAATGAGGGTTTTGATTTTGGGGTTTTATGACCAATAGGATAGAAGACAAGCGAAATGGATACGTACTTTGTAGATCTTACCTCAAAAGCTTGCGGCTACTTTGTACATAGATGATCCTTGCATTTAGTTACAATTCGAAGCTAGATCCGAGTGATTCCAAGCAAAAACGTCCAAGCCCTAGGAGGAAAAACATCCCACTCAACCTATTAAACAAACTACAATAAGTTAGATTTGATCCACAGATGAATGAGATCTAAGCATGCCATATCAAAAGAAGCAAATCAACGGACAAAGCACAATTGAAAAACTCCCTTTAAGATGAAAACGTCATGCCCAAGGGGGATGTGAGAAGCCCATAATCTTCCCTTCAAGCAATTCGCCCTCCTTGCTCAAGTCAATTCGGCCTCCCTCTGTAGCTGTCAAAATCACCTGTTACAAGCAAAGATGTCTAAAGCAAAAGATGTATAATCATGTACAAGAGCATCCTAATCAAAGCCAAGAAGTAGATCTCCAAAACTAGTATTTTATTCCAAGTTTTCCAGAGCCTAAAAGGTGCCTTTACAACAGGGGGGTCTCTTCCTTAAATACGCGGAGGGAGACCAAAACCCTAAACCACTTTTGAAATGAGTGGTTGAAATCAAAAGATACAATAATATAATCAATGGCTAAGATGAGTCAGTACATAACATGACATGTATCACTCACTAAAGGGATGACGTCATGGCCTAAAATGCCCTAGGGGGATGGCGCACAACATAGGAGTGACTAAAATACAAGTGTGCCACATAAGATGACTAGGACAAGTGACTAAGAGCACATGGTGGGGCTAGGAGGTATCATTCCCCTTCACTAGCATCACCCCATGGCACAATAATATAACATGAGACTCAATGACATGTCCAAGTACACAAAAGATCAAATCCTGTCCCCCTCTACTGAGAGAAAAATACACCAAATGACATCCAGATGACTGTGTGGACCCCACTAACTGTTGCAAACTGATTAGGAAGGAGTGGGATACACCATAGGTGACCTCAGAGCAGACCTCATGCCAAAACCTTGCCTCAATTGCCCAAATTGAATTCCTTTATGACCTTTTTATTCCATTTTTTATCCTCCTGAAAAACCCTGAAACTGCCCATAACTAACTGTATGGTACCTGCGCTAGGAAACTGACTGTGCCATCATGTCCGGAAGGGGGGTAATATGGTAAAAACAAGTGGCTAGACCACCCCCTTCCTCTGCAGCGCCCTAGGAAACGACTAGCCTCCAATGCTCAGGCTAGACAGGCCACATCAGCATGGCCAAACTGGTCAACAGGTGAACAACTGCTGGTCAACAGGTGAACAACTGCTCAAAACATGCCCGGGAGTGCCTAAAACCGAAAAATAAGTATCTCAATGGATCCAGAAGACTCAAATGCACTAGAGATGAGTACTCATACACCTCATGGCAACCTATAAGATCATCTGTAGGGCCCACCATACCCGGACAAGTAAAAATATGATGATCTGGAAATAATAATAATCATGAAAAATTGCATCAATCATCATCTGAAGACTGTGTCCATCATATGGAATCATCATAAGGTATATAAAGGACCATAGATCAACATCATACAATACAAATGGTCCATCTCATCACGGATCCCAAGGTTGACCTTGGTCAAACTAGGTTTGACAGGTCAAACTGATCAAAAATTACCCTGGCTAAAGAAGCCAAGCTGCTGCAAGTACAAATAGTTAAGACATGCTCTCTAAATCATTTTCATAGCGAGACTCTAAAGTATTAAGCATCATTTCACTAGCAGTTAATAAATAATAATAGGTTAGTTAAATAACTTACTTTCAAAAGGAATCTCGAGAATATACTTGTTTGCAAACACGATCAAATTGCTAGCAAAGGGTGAAGGCTAAGGACACAAGGCTAGGCTGAATGGGATGACTTTACCGACTTGACACTGTGATACTTTGGATGAGGGACATGGTGTTACACACTTAAGCATGTGCTGGACAAGGAGTGCACAAGGAATGACGGTGTCTCACAAATGGATAAGTTGTTCAGAGAAGTGTTTATTCAACCTTGGCAAAAATTGTCTACTACTAGAACCGCCGTGAACTAGTTGCCCGGCTAACCGTAACTTGAGGTTCTAGGGGACACTTAGGCTTAGTTGTCCCTTGCTCCATGTCATATCATAACCTATAGGCTCAATGAGGAAATTTTGACATAAGGTCAGCAGTCTTTAGATTTAGCATACATTTAGCCACTTCTTTTTAGGACCTTTCATTTCATTAAATTTCATGGCCATCAATCTTTATATTTAGCATACATTTATCCATTGCTTTTTAGGCCTAATATGACCCTTTTTGGATTTTGCATGTGCTTACAAGCACAACTAATCGCAACTTTCATCCGGGGTGCATTTACATTTCACAGCATTTCAATTTCATTTCAATTTCATATCCCTTTTCATTGGGTTGTACAAGATATAACAATAATTTCCATATGTGGTACAACTTTGCTTCAGGTTTTAGCCAACACAACTCAAGCAACTAGGGGGACTTCTGCAAATCTAAACCACACATCGGGGCAACCGACTAGAGTGATAAAGGCATAAAATCCAACTCACCAAGGGCAAGTTTTGTTGCCAACTAAGAGCCAAGACACAAAATAAACATGGATGCAAGCCCAACACAGAGACAGAAGCGGGGAGATCCTCCATATCACAAGTCAAGGTGTAAGTTAGGGAGAAGACCAATATATGGAGAAGGACAAATGGATTGATGGAGACAAGTGAAAGTGGTGCCTAAGCTAGCAGGTCAGAAAGACACTAAATGATCATGTTCACACTCATATGAAGGTAAAAACCAACAAGTATAAAACAACATTTTCCAAATGTCAGTAATACAATCAATGCATATAATCCATAACAACCAATTTCATTTTAACTTTAATATACTGCCAGATCATAATTGCATATACCAAGTTAGTGCTATCAAAATGACCTAAACAGCAAGGTAATAACATCAATGCACATCATATATATACTGGGTCATATATCAATATCTGCAAACTGAACCAACCACAACCACTAAGAATACATCATCTGAAACACTGAATACTGCCCTGTATCTGTATGGAATAAAAGGTCACATCGATCATCAAATCTGAGGTCTCAAGGCTCAGCCTTGGCATAAGGTCTACTAACTGTCTGATATAGAGATGCTCTGATGTGTGAGTGATCATAAATAATGCTACTCATCATAGTTGATCTCACTGAAAAAGTGCAAAGGCAAAGCTCTGAAAAGTGTAGATATCTGCTCTGTTGAAATGGTAGCCCAACTACTATGTATGTGATAACAGTACCTAAAGGGTACAATTGAGTATGGGCTCAAGTATGAGACGAATCAAAAGATTAACCTGCATGGTTACGTTGATTTGGATTGGGCAAGCAGTGCCACGGACAAGAAGAGCACTTTAGGATGTTGCTTCAGTTTGGGATCCGGTATGATCTCCTGATTTAGCAGGAAGCAGTCATGTGTGGCATTGAGTACAGCTACAGCAGAATATGTTGCAACGTGTTCGGCCAGTTGTGATGCAGTATGGCTTCGAAAGCTACTGTCAGATTTGTTTGATCTCGAGTTAGAGGTGACTTGTATCTATTGTGACAACCAAAGTTGAGTAAAGTTGTCTGAGAACCCGGTGTTCCATGACAAGTCCAAGCATATTGAGATCAAGTACCACTATATCCGAGATATGGTGCAGAGAGGAGCAGTGAAGCTCCAGTATGTAGCGACAGACGAGCAAATAGTCGATGTGTTGACCAAGCCATTAGCGAGAATGATGTTCGAATACTTCAGAGAGAAGCTTCGTGTTATCCAGATCGATGTTCCTCGAAAGAGGGAGTGATGAGACCAGAAGACGCAGGTGTACCAGGGTTGTATCTCACATGGTGGAAGACACAAGTGGTCCATAGGGATGTAATGCACCTGGGGTGCTCCTGGGCTGTATCCACATGTTTGGAGATGTTGGTAGGTCCATGGGTCACAAAGACATGTGGGGTGCGCCTGGGTCGTATCATACATGGTGGAAGACGCAGGTGGTCCATAGGGACGTAATGCACCTAGGGTGCTCCTGGGTTGTATCCACATGTTTGAAGACACAGGTTGACCAAGAGAGTCATAATGCACATGGGGTGCTCCTGGGCTGTACCCACTGGGTGGGAGACGCAGGTGGACTGAGAGAGACGTAATGCACCTGGGGTGCTCCTGGGCTGTACCCACTGGGTGGGAGACGCAGGTGGTCTGATGGACATGATGTATGCACCTGGGTTGCTCTCCGTGTGTGATGATGAGATGATCTAGATACGATGAGATTATAGTAGGAGACGTAGGTGATTGATGTGGCAATGTAATGTGTGGTCCTGGGCTGTACCTACTTGATGGCTTGCTCGCAGAGATGATGAAGACTAAGATGGGAGCTAGGGCTACATCTAGCATGAAAAAGGGTTGGCTCTGTAGAACTTCTCATGACGGATAGATTCGAGAGATGTCATAGTCAATGATCAACAAGATGAGGATTGCTGCAGCAACGACGATGATGATCCAATGTTGATGATGTTCCAGCGATGATGATCCAGAGTACGAGTCCAACTGTGATGATGACTGTGGCAAGAGAATACCTTCCTAGTTAAGAGGGAGTGTTGTTGTAAATGTAACTTCGGAAGATATTCTTCTGTTTATTATTATTATATTATTATTGTATTTTGATTGTACCTCCGTCGGAGATGTTTTTCCTCTGTTCGGGGATGTCATCATTATATTTGATCATGCTAGAATATCAAGGTAAAACCTCCATTGTAAGTCAGGCCAATAGCTCCCCAAAAGACAAATGTAAATTGTATTATTGAGTCTCCCTAGGACAGGTCGGCCCAGTCAAGTCAGAGAGGTCGGACCCATTAGTAAAAAGGTCACCCACACTTAAAGTATAAATAGAGAGGATCACTCTCTCATTTGATCACTCAAGCAAGTTCGCATAAGGAAAGAGAGGACAAGTTCGTTGGTGAAGAAAGAGAGAGAGCTACAGAAGACATCTTATATTTTGGGTTTTCCATCTTGCTTGATATGGTACTAGTGACAAATCTATTCTGAGGAAGTTGCGGGGTTTTCTCCTTTATGGTTTCCCCAAGGAAAATTCTTGTGTCTTTGTGTTTTGTTGTGCTTGTCTATCTTTCAGTTTAAAGATCTAACTAAATTGAATTAAAGTGCAAACTCTAACATTCCAAAGGGCATCATGCTTGGAGGGCGCACCACCTTGGGGTTGAGTAAAACCCTAATGTGACAATTGTCAGCCTTGTATTGTAGAATTCTCTATGTGTGGTTGCCTTGTTGATGTATATTTAAGGTTACATATGTGGACCTAGTCCATGTTTTTATGTTGGCCTCCCTCACCTATTCTATATAAAGGGAGAAGAGAGCCTTTGTCATTACTTACTACTAATGTACTCATTATTCATTCTTCGTAATTATTATAGAAAAGTCTCCTCAGGAGGAAGACCTATAGTTTGTGATGTAAACCATAGAGGAAACAAGAAGATGAATGCTAGTGCTTGAAGATGTTCTTGGAGTCCTGCTTGTGTGATGCAAAAGGATGCTGGGGATTGTGCTTATCCTAGAGAAGAACATGAGCATTATAGGAGTTGAAGACGTGGATACAAGATTTGTTTGTTGGCTTGAGTTACTCACTTTGTATTGTCTTGTAGAGGTTGTGGCTTTTGTTATGAAGCAAGAGGAGGTAGCACTAGGAATCTAATCCTCGAGAAGACATGAATAAGCTAAGCTATGTTGCACAAGTTTCTGGAACACGGGTACGTTGGGTACATGGGTATGAGTATTCGGTACGGCTAGAAGCTTTGCCCAAATTTGCAGGAAACGTCAGGTTGGGAGCGGCAATAGTATATATTAATTTTTTTAAATATATTACAAAAAATTAAAGAGTTAAAAAAACATAATTGATCAATTTCATAGCTTAAACTATTTTAACCTCTTAAGCCTCTAGTAGTGTCATGAAATTCAATCATTTTAAATTTGGTTTGTGTGACCTGAAGTAAACCCTAACTATGCATAACTCTAGTGCCATGGTATGTTTTGTAAATTTGACTTGCAACTTTATCCCAATGTACAAGTTTGTAAAGGAAAATTGCATATATATGTGTGTGTGTGTACGAAGCACAAATTACTTCATAAATCATAAGATTCAATCTTTTCTAATTCCTTGTTTCAACTCCATCTCTATTATTGCTCCTAAGAATGCTTAGTATTTGGGTGCCTTTGCATTTTTTTTATGGTAACTACTACTTACTTCTTATGTGAATGAAGGCTTGATGTTTCAAGTTCAAGTAACAAACTTTCAAAGTCTTCAGTATTTTGCGTTTGATGTGGTTTATGATCCTAAATTGCTATATCAATCAATATGAATAACGTAAGCTAGCTATAAACATTTGAGACATGAATTAAAGTTGTTCAATATCTTAGTATTGTAGAAAGATCCATGTTTTTTCACTTAAGTACACTGACAGCTTATATTTTGAGTGTGAATGGATCTAAACATTTAAGAGGTGTGAGCTCTTTTAATTTATATAACCTTGAAAATTTTTAAAATGGTGTTATTGATAGATTCAATTGGAATTTTTATTATTGGTGATTTCTTGGAACAATAAACAGCGATCATTCAATTGATTTTCGACACTTTTCTTATGATTTTGGGCTCCACATGGTTGGGAGCTTGTAGAAGCTCCCTGTCTGTTTAGGAGCTTCTGGAAGCTCCTAAACAGACAGGGAGCTTCTACAAGCTCCCAAAAATAAGGGAGCAGCTAAAGCAAGTTCCCAAAAAGCTCCCAAGCTCCTAGAGAAGCTCCCAACAAGAAGGGGACATTTCGTAGCAGCTTCCAAGCTCCTAGGAGCAGGGAAACGCCGGGTACAGGTTGCCAAAATCCCGGGAGCGGTACCCGTGCAACTATGTGAATAAGAGAGCAAGCACTTTGGGTGATAGTGTGGCCTTGTTCTTGTGTTATGCACGGGGGCTAGGGCAAGATCATGGAGTACTAGATGAGTAGCATTGCTTGAATAGTGGATTCTTCTTGAGCTTGGTGAGATACCTTGCTTAGACAAACACTTGTGTATTGTACTCTTGATGATCCATGGAGGTCTTAGTGCTTGTGTTGATGCAAGAGTTGAAGACCTAGGGTTTGAGGCCTCAAACCCTTTAGTATGGACATGAAGACTTGAAGGCTAGTGTTGGAGTTATCTTCTAAGCCTTGAACTTGTGTGATGCAAGTTGGCTAGGGTTTGTAAACCCTAAGGAAGACAAGCCAGCTAATGTAGAGACCTAGAGCATCACGAGATGCTTTTCTTGGAGGACTTGGAGCCTGATGTGCTGTCATGCTTGATGGAGCTTGGTGAGATGCCTTGCTTTTGCAAGTAGTTGTCATGTGATGCATATAATGTACTTGGAGGTACACTTGTGTGATGCAAGTGATGAAGCAGCCAACTTTGGTTAGGAGGGATTCCTAGCTTGGAGGAGTTGGAGGTTACAGTTTGACAATCAATGTGATGTTATCTTGTTGTGGTTACCCTAACCAAGCTTGGAGAGCATTATGGACTAGTCCTAGCCTGTGATAAGCTAGTGGACTGTATGTACCAGCTTATCACAAGCAGTGTTATCAGAACCGGTCCGGTTATGGAAAAACCAGCCAGTCTAACCAGTTTAGGCCTCCAAACAGTTCGAACCACCACCCTAAACCGGAAATGGCCGGTTCTGTACAAGAACCAGCCGGTTTGGTACAGAATCCGCCTTTTTTCACCTGACCATATGGTTCTGTACAACCCTTCTCTAGGCACAAAAAAATTCAATTTAAAAAAAAAAAAACAAAAAAGAGCCTACTCTAATAGCAAAAAAACTAACCTAATCTAAACAATAAGCATTAGTAACATTAAATTGTAATATTAAATTCTTAAAGTAAAAGGATAGAAAATGAAAGATAAGGAGAATGTCTTTTAACATTACCATTTAATTGTTTCAGGATGTTTGAGAGTGGTTCCAACCTCATCGGACTTCATATGCAAAAAGTAGAATTTTAGATCACATTTAGAAGTTGACAGTCTTAATAGTGTTCAGGGTTTCAGGATTGCAACATTTCCACTGGATTCTACCATGTATGAGGGTAGAGGATTGGGATTTAATCAAGCGCATCAACCCCTCTATGTACCTTAATGTTGGTGGTGTTGATTGTTTAACTCCTTTGTCATGACCTTAGTAAAAATGTACCCTTCACTCAAGCAAAATTACTTAAAGTTATTAGGCATGTGAAGTTTTTTCTACCTTTTTTTAATGCTTGGATTAGGAGGTTTCATCAAAATTGTCGGGTGTTGACTAATTTCCTTGGAGAATCAACTTTGAGATTCAAGATAGAGGCAAGGGCTAGAGCCTAGAGGTGGGGGGCACAGGGTGCTATTGACGAATAGGATCCCAATATATACAATGATTTTGATAATATGTAGTTATTTGTTGAAGCATGAAGTTTTGAAGTTTTTTGGACTCTAGAAGCCATTTAGAGCCTCTTTGTTTATGTATTTTGGGTCAGATATGGACTGCACTCGATGTGATTTTAGTTATATGCACCCTTACTTTCTATATACATGAGAAACTTTGCATATTTGTGTATAATTGTTTGGATTCTTATGGATGCACATGAATATATTTTTTTTTCAAAATTTGAATATTTTATGTATTTTTTGGTCGACCGGTTTTTTTCCGGTTGAGATTTTTGGGCTCTGCCGGTTCAATGACTGGTCCAGTTCTGATAACGTGGATCACAAGTTGTTGGTTTGTACATCATTCTTATGTTAATATGAAGTATACATCACTATCCTAAATTTATGTACTTGCAGATCTGATTTACAGAGTATTTCTCATGATGATTTGAGTGGTTAGTGCTGCTGGTTTATCATCTGGATTTGACATAACAGTGAGCAGATTTACTTTGAATTAAACAGTAAATAGAAACTAACAGGGAATATTTGTAGCTAATACAAATATGCTGTAATAAGAATAAATCAGATCTGATTGGTACTTGGGGATGTGCCCTTGAGGGATGGGAATCATCTCCCAAGTTTGTATATGATTTGGTGTTTATTTCCTTGTGTTGCATAGTCAATTGGACGATGGAGAAATTATTTATATGCTGCTATGCCTATAATTGATAAATCAGATTCAGCCCTAAGGCTGAAAAGGCCATTAAACCAGCAAACTAACCCATTATCCTTGTAGAATGTCGATTGTTCCACTGTGCCTTCAGCTACACCTATGGAAGGAGACGAGGCTTCATTGACCATTCTAATCTAGAGAATGTTTGATGAGGACTCACCCAGGGTCCCCTGAAGCTGAGGGAGGTGCACCAGGCCTCGGGGAGGGCAGCAATTCGTTCATCCTGGAGGGGTCTGGCTTGCCTGAAGGGGAACGAGGATGCAGAGACTTTCTGATCACTGGAGAAGAAACTTATTTGGATGTTGGGGACCTCAACCTGGAAGAGAGACTGATCTGGAGAGACTTTCCATTCATTGGAGGAGAGACCGATCTGGAGGGTATCTCCGGGACCATCACTAACACACCACACAGAAGGAAGCATCTCGGGGAGGGACGCAAGGTGATACATCTTCTGAAGAGGAGAAGGGTATCTCACACTAGAGGCCAAGGAGGCCATTAGCGGCAGCTAACAGCTACGTCAAAACCCTAAACAACACCTGAAGAAGAGCGCTGCCATCTGAAGAGTTTTTTCTGAAAGATGGAAGATGTTAATGCTAAGTTACAACTTTCATTTTGGAAAACAATGTGAAGTTTACACACTCTTGGAAAGTTGGAAACTTGGAACTGTTTTTCCTGCTTGAGTAGAAAAAGTATGACTCCATGCTGTACTTGTCCTTTTTATGCATGATCCTTAAATACCAATTATGGTCAATATATATATATATATGTGTGTGTGTGCATTCCAATGCTCTACTTACAAGTCCAATCAAAATGTGTTCTCATTACCAATGTTCATTTTGGGACACATTTAATGAATGTGAGGCTTTACCTTTTTCCCATATCCACTTTCATAACAATCTCCAACAAGCTTCATGTTTAGGCTGGTATTTTTATAACATGCATCCCACGCAGTTGGTTCATGTGCCAATACAAGCTTCTCGATACAGTTAATAAATGGAAAGTGTTGTATCTGCATGTAGAATGATAATTAATAAGCAACAACAACAGCAGTCATCATTAATCATATTTAAAACATGTTGACATATACCTACTATGCTTCTAACATCCATCTACAACTATTTTAATTGGTAGATTTATTAGTTTACGAATACTAAACCAACTTGGAATTAAACTCTGACTTACAGAAAGTAGCAGAAAAATAAGCTTATTATTTGTACGCACTGCATGCTAGAGTGTAATAACATATTGCATTCTTGAATATTGATCTAATATATCATCAAGACCTTAAGTCCAACAGGATATGAAAAGAACTTGGATTTTGACCATCATGAAAGAGTAAAAACAGAAAAGCTTTTTCAACTCGATGAGAGATTATGCTTATTATAATCTTAGTTTTTACATAGATGGATTTCATAGATAGAGACCTAGACTTCTATAGAAACCCCAAGAGGATCTTGCGAGCTCAAAATAATAAAAAGCACATATATAGCATATTAGTGAACCCAGTTATGCAGTAACCCCTATTTTCTGTAGAAGAAACTAATAGTGTGAAGTTCTTGTTAAACTGCTGATTGCTTCGTCAACAATTTTGAGAAGCCCATCAAGATAAATTGGCTTGGGATTCCATGCACGAGGTATCTTCGCCTAACTTGAGAGATCTACCCATCTGAAACAAAAAGAAGTGGCCTTGAACTGTGGCAATGCTATGGAATATTGTTGAGGAGTTCTGAGTTCGACCTTGTAAACTACTGGTACTTTATAATATCAGAACCTTTTGCGCCATCATCATATCAAGCAATTATGATAATGTTAGTATGCTTTTGTGAAATTTTATGATATTTGTAATTGGTTTTCTATCGTAATTTTCAGGAACATGTGGTTAAGGGGTGTATGTAGGATTATAAATTTATAAGACTTCAGTTACTGTATGCATTGAAATATGTAGATAAGATAAGATAATTTTATTAATGTCTGACTAATGACCACAAACGTAGGTCAATGGGACTGTCAAATACAATGAGGTCTGTTGCCGCCGGTTCGCGCACCTGGTTAACGCAGCGGAAATCTATGCCACTGCTTAGTGCGCCCTTGGGAGCAAGTCTCGAGTCAGGGCTGTCACCTGATCTTGACTCCTCCGCTAAGCTGCGGGGAATCGACCCCCCCCCCCCCCACGAATCGATCTCGAATCGCGCTCCGGAAGGAATCGGTGAGGAATCAATTCTGGAATCGCGATTCCTCATCGATTCCTCCCGGAATCGATTTTGTAATTCGCGCTTCCTTGGAGAAAAAAATGCTCCCTGGAATTTTAGGAATCGATCCGGAATCTACGCTTCCGGATCGATTCCTGAGCGCTCCCGGGCAAAAAAATCGCTCCCGAAAACGCTTCGTGAGCGATTCCTTAATTTTTTTTTTTTTTTAATCTTTCTGGATTGGCTAGGGTTAATTTGGGCAAATAAAGTCTATTGGACTCTATTTGGACTCATTCTATGCCCTCAGTGGTAAGCCTATTTCCATTTTTAAGACTCTGATTTTTTTGTATTTAAGCTGAAAATCCTTGCTTGTGCATGTAGACTTTATGTTTCACCTTCCAGAAAAACTTCCTTCAGAAGATATTTTCATATTCTGGAACCAAATGATATGGAAAAGTCATCATCTATATTTCCCTGGGAATGAAAGTTTGCAGAATCTCAATGAAGTATCAAGACATGAAAAGCCACAGCTTGGGAGTGTATGGATGGAAAGGAAGAAAAATAATCAGTGTCCATTGATATCCAAGAGTGGCAAATATATGAAATACGTGAATACAGTGACGATACATCTAAATAAAATTCTTCCCATGGACTGAGACATAGAATATAAATCAATAGGTTTGGTGGTTGGCGGTGTTGCTTGGAAGCTCAGGTGACACATTAGGAGTCCTACAGTGAAGCATAAAGCTCAAATCATGTACGTTATTCATCATCTATATACATAAAGCTCCCAAGTGTTTGTTACATAATATCTTTTGCTCTAAACAAATGAATAGTCGGATGACAGTATTCTTCTGATATCTACTGAAGTGCTGGTGTTTCAAAATTTACAGTAGAAAGAGTTGTAGTTCTTTGAGTAACTGTAATACTTCTCAAGGATTACCTAACATTTGTTGTTGCTGCATGTATTTTTGCTTCCTTCTCTTTTTTGCTTCCTTTCCCAACACCATTGACATCATTATCTTCAGAATATCTTTTAAGCTCTTACTCATCACCTAGCTTCTTCCTATGAAAGAAGCCCTGGTTGCTTGTCTTCTATGTGAAAGCTTTGTCTATTATTCAACAAGCATTGAATTTGTTCACCATTTTTCATTTAATTTGAGCATTATAATGGTTTCCGCAAACACTGGTACCAAAAAAAAAGTTCATTTGATGCACTGCCTAATTCATAAAATAATCCTTGGTATGAAGTGAGATTAACTTCCAATGACAATTTTGTTGCCTAATAAAATGAATCCTTGATCAGATGATCTTACTCGCAAGATACATACATTTTCATGTATTTCATTTTCATGTTTATTTTGGCGGTTGGCCTATTTTGTAAACATTATGGCCTAGTTTGATGGCAAATATTATATGTTGAAATTTGAAGGTTGATGTTGTTGATGATTGATGATTGATGATTGATGATTTGATGATGATCATTTAATGACAATGTTATAAGTTATAGCTCCTAGAATCTAGAAGACGAGATGATTAATCATTAATGTTATATCAATGTGTACTAAATGGTTATATGAATATCTAGATTCTATGTTTTGATGTTTTCTATAGCTAATTTGGCATAATACATGTTTTTTTTAATTTATATGCATCAAAATATATTAAAATATATATTATATAAAAAACGCTCCCGAAACGGAAGCTTTTGAAAATTTTGCTTTTCGCTCCCGCTCCCCGCTCCCAACAGCCTTGCTCCTCCGTTTAGGCCAACTCCTAACCAAAGCCAAGGGGGATAGTCCCTACGGAATGTTTCCAAGGTTATTAGAATGTTTCAGTGAATTAGTTATGGATGTTTTTTAAGGAGTTTTTGTGAAGGTATGACTACCACAGTCCAAGTTCGTTTGCAAAGATAATTTTAAATAGATATGCTTTCAACAGCAGGAAATGAAATGACCACCGATATATAGACATAACACAACGGGCTATTAATATTAAGCAAAATATGAAATAATGTTTGTTGTGGACCAGTGCCAAATGGAGTCAATACATAGGATAGAAAATGTTGTTGAAAGTAAAAGTTTTGCAAGAGTCTCTTGGTTGCTTTTAAATTATTAATGATTCGAAGTTATTAAGGGAAAAAGGGGAAACTCCCAAGAAGATAGAAAATGTTGTTGAAAGTAAAAGTTTTGCAAGTGTCTCATGATTGCTTTTAAATTATTAATGATTCGAAGCTATTAAGGAAAAAAGGGGAAACTCCCAAGATACCGTGAGGTACAGGAAGCAATATCCGAAAATTGAGGGATGGTGGCTCCTCACAAAGACGTGTGGGCTAGAATGGACTCTCTAGGGCGGTGTTCAACACTACACCAACAAGGGTGTAGCCTAACTGTTCCCTGAGGTCGCCTCCCAATTGTTCCTGCTTCTTCCGAGAAATTTGCCCACGCACACTTAATTAATCGTAGTGCTGGATTTTCACTATGTGAGGGGTCGTAGATTTTATTAGATGAGTTGTTAGATTAGATGTGAAGATTTAAAGAGTGGTTACAACTCTTTCTGATTTCCCACAGGACCAAGCAGAATGCCTGCAAGGGGAAAGAGCATACTTTGAGTTGTAGCCAAATGTTTTATTCCAGTTTATGCTTGAAAATAAAATGCTTAAAGGAAAAACAAAAAATATATATGAAGCACCGGACCTATGTGTCACTTTTCTGATCAACCACCAATAATCGGCAATGCCTTTGTGTGGTGGTGAGAGCATAATTCGTGGCAACAAGATCGGTGTTATTTCTAAATTACTTTTGCGAAATGAAAAACGACAAAATTATGAAATAAGTTAAGTATACATTCCTGCAGTGAATGTGGTTTGTGTGCGTTGTGTTTTGTCAGAAAAAATTATTCCACAAAAATTTGAGACTGCGAATCCCCCAGGGGGGATGGGGTGTGGACATTGTGTATCCCACTTGCTCTCTTTTAATAAAATATTTACAATGCCATAAAGAAATACCACTTGGTCCTTTTCGACTTGGATCCAAGGGTTTACAAAGCTAGAAATCGAAAGTATGAAGAGAAAGGGTCTTTGGGGCCCTGGATGGCTTATTTCTAACGAAATTTCACCAGAGTGCCTCTCTACTCTTTCATATCTCTGCAAAAAACAGCAAGCAAACTTTATTAGAATGTGATGGCAAACACATAAAAAATTAAAAAAATAAAATTAAAATTTTATACTTACAGAATTTTTTGAAAGAATGCTAAGTGTCAAGTACAAATTTCTCTAGTCTAGATCTAGTAAAAAGAAGGCCTTTGAAGTGCTTTAGATCTAGCTATTCAATCATGCTAAACTAAAATAGATCTAAATGATAATCTTTAATAAAATGGATCTACTCCTTTAGCACTTTTAAAACAAAGAAAATGGAAAAGAGAAGAAGTTTTGTTTTGAGAGATGGATGGAACTCTACAAGCCCAAGCTTGATCTTTTGTGTTGGCTTTGGAAACCCTTGCAAACAAAGGATTAGCTTCAAAAAATATGCCGAAGAGAGGAGAAGAGACAACCAAGTTCTAGTCCCCCTTCAAGCCTGTGATGTGCACAACTAATAAGAAAAACTTGTACAAGATGAGTTAGATCTAGTGTGTTTGAAGAAGAAAAATAGAAAGAGCCTAAATACAACCAAGTATAGTTGGCTACTCCCTAATCTTTCGAAAGCAAAACACAAGTAAGCAAATTAACAATCGTAAATGCTTACTCTAATAACTACTAAGGTAGATCTACCAACAAAATGAAACAAGAAATGCTTAATCAACACAATATCACCTCATAAAACTAGCATTCATCACAATGGCACAACAGTGGACCTCCAAAGTCTTCAACATATATTCGAAATAATATCAACATTATAGTGGGCAGAGGTTCTATGCATCCATATCACTAATGGAGCTAGACCTTGCTTTATATAAGCACAAGAGGAAGAGAGGGAGGCGCATAAGAGAGAGTGCGAATCCTGTGAAGGGAGGAGTGATATATGCCATGATTTATGCCTTGACTTAAGGGATTGGGAGTGAGGTGGCTGCCACATAAGGAGGGCGCACAAGAGGAAGAGAAGGAGGTGCATAAGAGAGAGTGCAAATCCTGTGAAGGGAGGAGTGATATATGCCATGATTTATGCCTTGACTTAAGGGATTGGGAGTGAGGTGGCTGCCACATAAGGAGGGCGCCCCCCACTCCTTCATTGGTTTCTCCTCCAAACAACAACATGCTGCCATGTAACCCCACGTGAACTTATGGAAAGATGGCGCATCTCCAATCTTGAAGTGAGTCGCTACCTTCCAAAATAACTCCCAAATTAACGCTTTATTCAAGGAATGACGTCGCCCTCCATAAGAGACAAGATTGCCACCTTTTCCAAAATGTTTAAACCATGTTTCCTCAATTTTCTCACTTTGTCCTTTTGTGCATTTTGTGTAATTTTAGCATGTTTTGGTCATTTTGTCGCCTCTTTAAGAAAAATTGCTCCGAGCGATGATTTAATCACTTGAAACATAGGAGAAAAGGGTCCTAAGGTAAAGAGGATGCTATGAGTGTGAAAACGAGCATCCCTATAAATATTTGATCCAGAGATCACTACTCCTTTTGGATCACCCTGAGATCTCAAGTGGGATGAGTCTCAATATCAATACAACATTAACATGAACTCAAACAACTAGATCTGCATTTACCAACTTAACAATATAAATGCAATCATACATAAACACCAAATGTACCTGTTATCACCTAAACTGTAGTTACCCCTATGGATGTATCCAGTCATGGATGGCAATAGGGAAGGGCAACTCAAAAGGTGCAACCACGATCACCTCGACCTCCAATATATGGTTGTCACGCCAGTCGAGGCAACCTTCGCTTTATGTTATCTAGCCCAGACAACAAAGGGGGAGACCCGATCTACTCCCGACAGGAGAGATCAAAACCAAAACACCAAATCAGGGTATGTCTAAGTGAAGTTAGGTGTATGGTTTATCCTAGACCTTATAGGTTGAAGTCACAAGCCAAGTGAGGGGTTCAATTGGTATAGCTTTGGTTCATGGTTGATGTGAGAGTGACTTATAATGTTTGAAGTGAGATCTAGGGCTAGTGTACTAGTACAATGTCAGAAGACTCACTGCCTTGGGAACCGTGTCCAATGCAGGGTAGTTTAAGGGTTGTATTGGGGCTAACTAGTACAAATGACAAGCTTGACCATGATACATGGCAGCTTCAAAGGTTTAGTTCACCATGCATAGGTCAAAACACAAGTCAATCCAACAATCTGGGAAAGTTGAATTAACTTGGAGAGAAACCAGTGCCTTGGGAATGGGGAAGTGGAGTCAAAGTAGGGTTGACTTGTGGTTTAGGACTCCTAGTACTTGGGACAGGTGGGCAATAGAGGTCTTGATGGATGAATGTATCTAGATCTAGGTTTGACCCAAGTGGACCACAATCCCTTAAAACAAGGAATGCAATCCCCAAGGCAAGATTTGACAAAGTGATAGTCTAGACCTAGGTTTTGAATTATTCCGGTTCTAAATCTCCAAAAATCTCAAGTACCCAGTTCCTGGAAGTGAGTCAACTCACTTCTCCAAGGTGGTGCGACTTTGCCCAAGGAAGCCTAAAAGTGGGGTTAGGTGGGTCAAAACAAGTCGGATGGCATCCAAACTTTAGATCCGGGTAGATCGGTCGGGTAGGAGTATGGATCTGTATTTTCGTGGTAATCCAACGGTTAGATCTTAGTAGATCTGAGTTTAAGGGTTCCAAGTGGTCCAAAATGGGGATTAAATCCCTTAAAATGTGGAATAGGGCCCACAAGGTGAATTTCAGAAAAGTAACAACCTGGGTGTGTGTTATTGGATGTGTAGATGACGAATCAAGTGGAATCTCAAACACCCATCACCTAGATCTAGGTCAACTTGCTCAACTAGTGAAGTGCGCCTTGCTTGGGAGAAGCTAAGTTGGCATGGGAGAGGGGTCAAACGGAAACCAATCCTCACCAAACTATAGATCCGGGATGCCGTGGATGCTATAGAGGTGGGTTTTCAATATTATGCCCAATAACCCACTAGATCTAAGTAGATCTGAGAAAATGTAAAAAAGGGGTTTTGATCAATTAGGGTTTTAAATGTTTTTGACAATTGGATAGATCATGGAGATAGAACTTACCTTGAGATCATACCTGAGTGATGTGAATGAGATGCCTTGATGTTGAGGAAGATTCCCGCAGAGATCAAATGAGATATTGTTGATTTGCTTGCCGAATTGATGCCCTAGCCCACAAGTGCGACCTCCTCTACCTGTCAAACCAAGGAACAACGATTCAATCAGTAAGATCAAGTATGGAGGAAATACAAGAGAAATGCAATAGTAACATGAAATAGAAGGTCCTGGGACAGTAATACTCCCTGTTACCAACGAAGAGCTCCAAAGAAGAAGTAGGGAGAGTCTTCCCCTACCAATACCTCCTCCTCCAAGCAAATCGGCTTCCACCTGTAGATGCAAAATCGTGGTACAAAGATATGGCAAACAAGATCTCCAATAACTCAGTGCAAAGGAAGAACCAACGAACGAACACCAAAAACATTCACCACAACACTGGAGATAGATGCAATAATAATTTTCTATTCCAATAATCCAGAGCCAAAAGTCCCTTTACAATGAGAGGCTCTCTCCTTTAAATAGGAAGGAGAGGCACCAAAACCCTAACCACTTTTTGAATGAGTGGCTAAGATTAAAAGATACAAATGTCTAATCAATGGTTGAGATGAGCTCAACAATAAAATACATGGATCACTAATAAAATATAATGTAAGTGGACAAAATCGCCCTACAAGAGGGGAATCCCACCAAATCATGATGACAAAATATCATAAGAGGCTTATGGTGGGTCCAAGGGGTAATTTTATCCCTCCTTGGTCAATCCCCATAGCACAATAACCAAAAAATAATCATGAATGTACCAAATCGTGCCTCCATAGTGAAGTCGTGGTCCTCAACAGACCTCAAAAATCCACAGAAAGTGCCATAAGTGATGGATGCGGGCCCCGATGAAGCTGAAACTGCTGGAGAAGGTGTGGAAGGTCCCGATCTATCATCACTGATCATCCCATGCCATAACTTTGCCTCAGTAGCCCAAATCGATTTCCTCAATAGCCATTTCTACCAATCCTGAAATGCCTCGGGAAGCGTGAAACTGCCCCAAACAGCCTCCTGGAGTGCTGGCGCTGTCAAGGTGAGGGCACCAGTGTGTCCGGAAGGGGGGTAATATGGTAAAAACAAGTGGCTGGACCACCCCCTCCATCATCAGCGCCCTAGGTCAACCGGATAAAAATCACATCTGCTCCGACAGGGCCTCCGACAGACCAAAACTGCACTAGGACAGCCTACTAAGGCTAAATCATCACTGTAAGTGCCCGGAACTGAAAACAAACTGTCCCATTGGACTCAGAAGGTCCAAATCCATCCAAGATGTGTACTCATACACCATATGAATCTCTGCATGATCAAAATAAATATCCAATATACCGGATCAAGGCCAATAATAATGCGCTGTACATATACAAACACTGCTGCAACCCCAGAATCATCATCATAACCATGTAGCTGCTGCATAGAGTCATCATGTATGTATACATAGACCATATATCATCTATCCATATCATCATAAGGTCCAACATCTCATGTCCCATGGTCCTCCATGGTCAAACTAGGTCTAACCAAGACCAAATATAACTCAGATCATCATCCAAGGCTGCTGCAAAGTATCAAGGTTAATACATGCTCTACAACTTATTCAAATAGCAATTATAACACATAATGATCATAACTGGCGATCTACATCCGAATATATAGTGTCGTTAATTATTATTATTATTACTCAGACTAGACTTTCAGGATCATACTCACTTCATAGTTGTGATCAATTTGCTAGTGAAGGGTGAAGGCTTAAATTAACTGGCTAGGCTAAGGAATGACTTAACTGTCTTGACTTTGTGACACTTTGGCAAAGGAAAGGGAATACACCATAGTATATACTGAATGAGCAATAACACAGGGAATGGCGGTGTCTCACAAATGGATGAGTTGTTTAAAGAGGGTTTATTTACCTTCACAGATGCGCACAATCCATAATACAAATAAGGCCAGCAATTCTTTAGATGTAGCTTTTAAGTTCCATTGCTTTTTGGGCCTGAAGTTTCCATAGCCTTGATCTATGTGTGTTTACAAACACATTGCATAGATTTACATTTTTCTTTTAGGCTTTCTGCTGCAGGTGTGTTTTTAAGGCACTTGTTTACCTGAGCACTTCTAGGTGTGTCATGGACAGCTTGTTTACCTAGGTATTTATTTTCCACAAGATATAACATTTCATTTTCATTGCCATGTTCATTTGGCATGCCTCTCATTCATGTGTGTTTAGAAACACATTGCATGAATGGGCTTTTCATACAAGATATAGCATTTCATTTTTCCAGATTTTATATACATGGCAGCACTAAAAGTTTCAGGTTTAGCCAACACGACTTTAGTGACTAGGGGGAATTCACAAGGAACTCCAACTCACCATAGGTAAGTTTTGTCACCAACTCAGAGCCGAGACACAATAAACAGGGAAGCTCATCCAATACAGAGGCTACAGTGGGGAAAAGTCCTCCATGCCACTAGTCAAGTAGTAAGTCAGGGTGATAATCTAAAAGGTAGGCCATGGATGGATGAAGACAATGAACAATGGAGCCAACACTAGCAAGCCAAGGTATGGTTGAATGATCACCTCTATTCTCCCGAAGAAGGGTAAAACCAATGAGTATGAATAGTGAACTTCTAAGTCTGAGTAGGGACAATATAATATGTATAATAGATCAACCAGGTCCAAATATCTATATGATCGCCAGATCATGACACTGAGTGCTAAGACATGCTATAAGAATAAGTATAAAAGCAATCTAACCATAACACCATGATATACCTGCTGAGTCATATACCTGAAAGCTCATCCACCTGTACCATCATCTGTCCTCTGAAACTGCTGCTGCAACTCTGGGCACTACTGACTGCTCTGTACCAATGGTATAATGGCTATATCGGTCATCTCTCTGAGTGTCCCGAGACTCAGTCATGGCATGGGGAATACAACTGCTGTCCACAATCTAATAGTGATCCAATCTAGATGCTCATCTCAGCATCTCAAATGTAAGGGAACTGGCTGAATAGTGTACTGGAATGAGAAAAATAATGTATGGTAGCCCGGCTACTATATATGTGATAACAGTACCCTGGAACCCTTTCGGGAGAAACCAGCAAACTATGGGGCTATCTTCATTCTCGAGCCTAGAGCATATAGGAAAAGAGACTAGTACAATACAGGGTTACCTCAGTAATCTTTTCTAGCCAACTCAAGATTTGCATGCATCCAGCTGATGCATGCACGGAAGAGATAAGCCCTAAAAATGGAAAATTAGATCTAGATGTCCCTGTATCCGCCTCTGCCTGATCTATCTGTCTCTATCCTCGGATCTGCTCTGCTGGCTCTGAAGACTGCCCGGTGACTCAAAACGTCCTCTTTCTGCATGCACAAGTGCGCCCTCCCTCCAGCAATGAAAGACTCGTATTGAATCAGATCTCAGCAAATCTGAGCGCTGATCGTCACTGATCTTCCTCAATCTCTGAGACGAAGATACTCTGCAAGTTACAGACACTCAACTGCTCTACCGAATGCGGTACGAGCTTCTCCCTCCTTTAAAAATGCACCCTCCTTCACATGTGAAGTCGTCCTCCTCTCTCTTGATCTATCTCAGATCAATGATCACTCTACTGAAAACAGTCACCTCCTGTCTTCCTTATAACATCTCACTATCAAGTTAGGTTTACCAAAAACCTAAAATGGCTACATGCAAAACTCACTTTTGCATGCATGCATGCAAACCCTAGCATGCATTTCTCTCCAATCATTTTCCTGGTTAATATTTTAACACTCCCTCTTAACCTGGAAAGGATTCTGTACCACTCCCATCTTCTCCCTGAAGTATTCAAACTTAGTCTTCATCAAAGACTTAGTCAAAATGTCTGCAACCTGCTCATCTGTAGAAATGTACTGGAGCTCAACTGCTCCCTTATGAACATGATCATGAATGAAGTGATATATGATCTCAATGTGTTTGGATCGATCCTGAAACACTGGATTCTCAGAGAGTTTGATGCAACTTTGATTGTCACAATGAATCACGGTAGGCTCCAACTGTTGATCAAATAGACTCACCAACATCTTGCGAAGCCAGATGGCTTCACAACTAGTTAAGCTAGCCGCCATATATTCTGCCTCAACAAAGCTCAATGCCACGGACTTCTGCTTCCTGCTGAACCATGACACTACTGCCAAACCCAAGCTGAAGCAACACCTGGAGGTGCTTTTCCTGTCACTTGCATTCCCTGCCCAGTCTGAATCTGTGAACCCCACAAGCTGGACTTCTCCCTGCCTCACATAATTCAATCCATACTCTACAGTTCCACTGATGTATCTCAAAACATGCTTTGCTGCTACCCAGTGCACATCTCTGGGTTCAAACATGTACTGACTCAAGGTGTTGATTGCAAAGCTCAAATCTGGTCTGGTGTTGACCAGGTACATCAAGGAACCGATGAGCTGTCTATACTTAGTGGAATCGACCAACTTACTCTCAGAAGCCACTTGCTTCTTCCAGTTGGTCGTCATAGGGGTAGTCATAGGCTTGCAATCCTGCATTTGAAATCTCTTTAGAATGTCCATTGCATACTTGCCCTGACTGAGAAAGATATGCCCATCCTCCTGCCAGACTTCCATCCCTAGGAAGTAATGCATAAGCCCAATATCTTTCATTTAAACTCAGATGCAAGATCTTTCTTGCAATCACTGATGAGTTTCTCTACTCCTGTAATAAACAGGTCATCTACATAAAGCACAAGAATAAGAGGATCCCCTCTCACCGCAATGAAGTAGAGATTTGGATCTACTTCACTCTTCTGAAACCCTACCTGCTGCAAATAGGTATCTATCCTAGAATACCAAGCTCTGGGTGCCTGCTTCAAGCCGTATAGATCTTTCTTCAATCTGCATACATGAGACTCTCTCTCAAGTACCTCAAAGCCCTCAGGTTGTTCAATGTAAACTTCCTCCTCAATGAGTCCATTTAGGAAAGTTGTCTTGACATCCATCTGATGGATCTTCCATCCCATCTCTGCTGCAACAGAGATCACAGTCCTGATGGAAGAATACCTGGCCACAGGAGCAAACGTCTCCTCATAGTCAACTCCCTCTATCTGTGAGAACCCTCTAGCCACAAACCTAGCTTTGTATTTCTCAATGCTGCCATCTGTTGCATACTTAATCTTATAGAGCCATCTGGAGGTGACTACTGATTTTCCCTCTGGTCTGGGCACCACTTCCCAGACATCATTCTTCATGATGGAAGCATACTCTTCCAACATGGCATCTCTCCAAGGCTGCTTTCCTGCTGCCTGTTCGTATGAGGAAGGCTCTGACTCACTGATGCTGCTTACTAGTGCTAAGTAACTGCAGAATCTCTATGGAGCCTTTCTTTCTCTCACATCTTTCTCGGGAGTTCCTACTGCCTGAGCATCCTTCAAGGTGTCTTGAAGCCACTTAGGCTTCCTCTTTCCTAAAGTGACATCCTGAGATGAGAACTCCTCATCCTCGTCCTAGTATCCTGTATGTGAGTGAGTACCTCCAGTAGAGGTGCCAGTAGCTGTTGATCTTGTAGCTTGAGAACCTGTAATCTGGGATCCTGATCTCAGTTGATCACCAACCTGAGATCCTGTGCCAGTCCCTGCTCCTGTGCCTGTGGAAACCGTATCCTGTGTATCCGTCACTCCGGACACTTGGGACCCAGTTGACTACTGAGCAGTACTCTGTCCTGTGTCAAGTGGTGATGTAGCAACTTGTTGTTTTCCCTTCTCTGACTCACATGACTTCCGAAAGGCCCTATCCTCCTCGAACTTCACATCCCATCTCACAACAATCTTTTTGAGACCAGGGATGTAAATGCGATAGGCCTTTGAAGTCTCATCGTCCCCAACCAAAATTCCTCTTTCTGTTGTGGGTTCTAGCTTTGTCCTTTTCTCTGAAGGAACATGAGAATAGGTGAGGCATCCAAAAATCCTGAAGTGCCCAACTTCAGGTTTCTTCCCAGAGAAGGCTTCCTCGGGGGTCCTGTCCCCCAAAGCCTTATGCGGGCTCCTATTCTGAATGTAGGCTGCAGTGTTGCATGCTTCAGCCCAAAGAAAAAACGGCAATCCCTGATCATGCAACATGGATCTTGCAGCTCCAATAATGGCCCTGTTCTTCCTCTCAGCCACCCCATTCTATTGAGGTGTATAAGGAACAGTCAACTGTCTCTTGATGCCTTTCTGAGTGCAGAACTTGTTGAACTCAGCGGAGGTGTACTCTCCCCCATTGTCTAATCTAAAGATCTTGATCTTCCTTTCTGTTTGCTTTTCCACAAGGGCTTTGAACTCATGAAACTTCTGCAAAACTTCCTTAGACTCCTTGCTCTTCAGGAAGTAGATCCAGGTCTTCCTGGAATAGTCATCAATGAAAGACACATAGTACTTGTATCCTTTCAATGATGTGGTGGACATCGGACCACAAAGGTCAGAATGAATCAAATCAAAATCTCCTATAGCTCTAGTGTCACTCTTGGGAAATGTTGTCTTGACGTACTTTCCGAGAGCACACCCCTTACACACATCAGTGTGCTCAGTGCTGAACTCAGGTATTCCTGTCACAATCTCCCTCGGAATCTTTAGAGCCGGATGGTGCAGATGAGCCATCCTTCTGTGCCAAAGCTCACAGGGATCACATCCCTCATCCCGACTACTATGACTGAGGGCATGATGTAGTTGGAAACTCAGCTTGTATAGTTTCCCATTGCGGACTCCAATACTCTCAGTTGAGGCAACATTGGATCCCTAGGGATGAACTAGTACATTTCCATCTCTGAACATCACCCATAGCCCTCGATCTTCAATCGTGGAAACAGAGATCAAGTTTTTCTTAAGACCTGGAACATATAGAACATCACGAACTCTCATCTGTTCTCCAGAGTCTTTCTGGAAAGACACAGTTCCTCGTCCTATAGCCTTGACCGTGGAGTTGTCTCCCAGGACAATCTCAAGATTTATCCCATCCTCTGCTAGGTCAAAAAAATATCCGTGAACACCTATCATATGACTCGAAGCTCCACTGTCTATGTACCATACACTAGAAGTGGAGGCCATCAACGATTGACAGGAGTTAAGAGCCATCTCCCTGTCAATCTCATCTATAGTACACTCATGAATATCTGTAGCAGAGCAAGAGGTGCAAACAATTTGCTCTTTCCCCGTGATGTAGATTTGATGCAACAGCTGTAGATCTGTGTATGAAAGCACTCCCTAACCCTTACCAGGGATTTGATACCATGTAAATATTTGATCCAGAGATCACTACTACTTCTGGATCACCCTGAGATCTCAAGTGGGGTGAGTCTCGATATCAATACAACATTAACATGAACTCAAACAACTAGATCTGCATTTACCAACTTAACAATATAAATGCAATCATACATAAACACCAAATGTACCCCGGAACCCTTTCGGGAGAAACCAGCAAACTATGGGGCTATCTTCATTCTCGAGCCCAGAGCATATAGGAAAAGAGACTAGTACAATACAGGGTTACCTCAGTAATCCTTTCTGGCCAACTCAAGATTTGCATGCATCCAGCTGATGCATGCACGGAAGAGATAAGCTGTAAAAATGGAAAACTGGATCTGGATGTCCCTGTATCCGCCTCTGCCTGATCTATCTGTCTCTATCCTCAGATTTGCTCTGCTCGCTCTGAAGACTGCTCGGTGACTGAAAACGTCCTCTTTCTACATGCACAAGTGCGCCCTCCCTCCAGCAATGAAAGACTCGTACTAAATCAGATCTCAACAGATCTGAGCTCTGATCGTCACTGATCTTCCTCAATCTCTGAGACGAAGATACTCTGCAAGTTACAGACACTCAACTGCTCTACCGAATGCGGTACGAGCTTCTCCCTCCTTGAAGAATGCACCCTCCTTCACATGTGAAGTCGTCCTCCTCTCTCTTGATCTATCTCAGATCAATGATCACTCTACTGAAGACAGTCACCTCCCGTCTTCCTTATAACATCTCACTATCAAGTTAGGTTTACCAAAAACCTAAAATGGCTACATGCAAAAGTGACATGCAAAACTCACTTTTGCATGCATGCATGCAAACCCTAGCATGCATTTCTCTCCAATCATTTTCCTGGTTAATATTTTAACAATCCCCACGCCAAATTTCGCCTCCATATCATACTTTTATTGCAATTTGAAATCTTCCAATTAAACCATTAAAAAATGGTCTAATTTTACGGAAACATTATTTTTGCCGGAATGAACTCAAACTCCTAGGGGACCTAGTGCATGTCCATACAACTTATTATTGATGGCTAGCATGTAAAAAATACATAGACACATAGACTTTAATAACCTCCCTAGGTTCGACCACCATGGTAAATACTCTGGCTTTGGAGGTGTGAGTGAAAAACTCAGGAATTGTACGCCACTGAAGCGCAACGCATAACTCCTAAGGAAAAAACACTGTAGAGTATCCCCTTGATAGCCAAACCTAAGTTAAGCCAAGTCTTTTACAAAATGACCATGCTTAGACCAACTTATTACAATCCCCCCATGGGGGTCTAGACATGCAAAATTTTACAAAGGGCCAAAAATTTGGCCTGATGAACTTCTGAACTTTGGCAGTGAACAATGTAAGTTGTTCAAGTCTTCTGAGGTTCAGAAGGAGTCCACCTATGTTATACTTAGGTGGTAACAAGGTCGTTACAAAGCAGGAGTACGAAAAGGTCTCCTATAAAAAGGCAATATGCAGAAAAGAAAGTAAAGAAATGTTGTAAGTTTATCTTAATAACAACCTATCCAATAAATATGGTCATTTAAGCAAGGACTGGACTACCTGAATCACTCATTGACATAAACGGGTATTTCATATAATATATTAGAAATGAGCCAACCCCAGCATAAAGGATCAGAATTAATCAGTTCAATTTTCAATTTCTTATTTTTGTCCACCAGTGGCCATAAATGGCCAATGTAGCTATAAAAAGTACAAACATGAGTGAATATTGGGGGTTGCTAAAGCGTCCCAATGAAAATGGCAAAAGAAATAAAAGGCACATAGTGAGTGTTGTTAGATTTTTGGGTTACTCCGAAGGTGTTTACACCATGTTCGGGAAGTGCTTCATGAGATTTGGGGTGCATAGTGTACATTCAGCCCTTGGATGGTCCAAGATGGATTGTAGCATGAGATATGCTCCACGATGGATATCCACAATCGAGATTGATTGTTCAATGGATGCTTGACCTTAGGATAGCATTGGCTTGGTGTTCTTCCCTTAGGCATTGGAGCTTTCTTGATTGATTGGTGGACGCCCTTCATGATGGCTACATGGACGAACCACTTGCTTGGAGAACACCCCACCTAGGATGAGGAGCGTTTTGCATCATGGAGGAGGGATTCTAGCCCTAGATAGCATGTGGCATCTTGGATTCTTGTTTGGAGGATTGGAGATAGCCCAAGGATGCCCAAGGCTTCGATAGTGCTCTTGCAAGGGGTAGCTGACCCAGTGGAATACATTACTTAGGAGGATCGATGGAGTCTATGGAGGCTTGAGATGGAGTATGTGGAGGCTCGTGATGGAGTGGTGTGGACTTGCCTTGCATAGATACATCACCTTGCAGTCATTATTGTACACGACATGGCCACTAGAGCATGATACTTGTGCTTTAGAGTGGGCGTCTCACTTGTGTGGCCTACAAGGCTCATGTATGTTGCTTGTAAGGGATTGTGTCCACATAGTATTGCTGGCCTCCCTTAGCTCTCATATAAATAGAGAGGAAGCAAAGTGTCTTCCCATTCATATTATCATTGTACGTTTTTCTTTGTACTTAACTTCTTGGAGGAAATTGCTAGGGTTTCCTCATGAACCCTAGGAGAAGATATGAAGTCTAGAGGAGATGTCTTTGCCAGAGATCGATCCTTGTGAGATTCTAGGGTTTACTATTGTGAAGAAAACGTCGGTGATGATCACTCTTCTCTCTCTTATGTACTTGGTCTCTCTTGTCTTGGAGCATTGGGGTTTCTTGGAGATTCCTAGGGTTAGGGTTTCTACCCTAAGAAGGCAAAAAGATTAGGGTTTGATGATAAATCCTAGGGTGGATTTCTGGAGAAGAAGAAGAGAAGAGGACATCTTGCCTTGGAGGATGTGATGGAGAGATTCCTTTACATTGGATCTTCTTGGTTGAGCTAGGTTTTGCTGATTTACTCTAGCTAGGGATTTTTGGATAGTTGGAATTTTTGTACTAGCCTTGAGAGAATGTTTTGGTATGTACTTGTACCAAGTATTTTCATACTCGATCAACTTGGACTCAAACTCAACCGAATTGATTGAGTTGATCAATGACCGTATTGACTCAACCCTTAAATCGATTCAGGTTCCAAACCGATCAACTTGGCAAAGTCCGTATTGACTCAGTCGAGTCAATGTGGGACTAGACAATTTGAACATGTGACACTCAAATTTAATTTAATTTTTAAATTTGACCTAAAAACCTAACCCCTAAGACTCTAAACCTGCTTCATTGTCGAGTCAACCTACTTTGTAGTATTTCTACAAATCATAGCACTATTTGGGGTTAAAAAACAACTTGCTTGAGAGTAACACAAGCTAACCTACAATGATAATATAAAATTCATGTAGAATGATAATATGATGAAAATAGAATTTCACATCCCATCCAAAATTTAGCAAAGTTTACGGGAGATCAACCAAAACGCAGAGGGCTCAGGTATATTCAAGTATCTTCCTGAGCCACACAATCTCTTGCGTTGCTTCAACAGCAGCCACATATTCTGCCTCTATCGTGAAATCTTCTAACTTTCTTCCAACAGATCTTCCAACTTTCTTTACAAATAGTGTTGCATCATCAACATAATAATGTTTGAAATTTAACTTTAGAAGATGCTCGGTTAGCTTTTCATACCATGCGCGAGGTGCTTGTTTTAGGTCGTACAATGACTTGATGAGCTTACATACCCTATGTTCTTGCCCTTTCACAACAAAGCCTTCTGGCTGAGACATGAAGACATTCTCTTTCAAGTCTCCTGTTATCACACTATAGTAGCAGGGCTACTATCCTTGTTCAGCAGATATCTGCACATTCCAGAGCTTCCATTATTTCAGAGCATGGCTATATATTTGGATCACTCATGATCAGAGCAGTATATTATTCATATTTATTGTTAGACCTTGTGTCAAGGCTGAGCCTTGAGAGTTCAGATTTGATGACCGATGTGACCCTTTATCCCATACAGTTTCAGTTCAGTGCTTAGAGATCTATTGCAGCAGTGTTTCAGATGATACATGATGATTATTATGATGATGTTGTATGATCTACGGATATATTATCACTGACTGGATTATTATCTTGTTGATTTAGTCATGTTTACAGCATCTGCTTGGTATATTATTCCTGATGTGGCAAACTGTTTAAAATGAACTATGAATCATAAAATGGACAATTGTTTGCATATTTAGGTCATTTAACAAAACCCACTGGTTTTCACCTTACATAGATATGGTCTTTCTTGACACCAGTTGTCTGCTAGTGTAGGCTCCATATGCACTTGACTCCATCCATACATGACCTTCCTATTTGGCTTTATACCTTGACCTATCTCATTTGACTTTCTGATACTGAGGACTTCCCGATTTTTCTACCTCTGTGTTTGGACCGCATCCTTGTATATTCAGTGTCTCGGCTCTAGGTTGGTGACAAAACTTGCCTTTGGTGAGTTCGATTGTAGGCCTAAATCATTCTGGTCGGTTGTCCCGATGTTTGGCATTGGCTCGAACTCCCCCTAGTCACTTGAGATGTTGTTGGCTAAAACTGAAAGCTCATGTTCTACCTATGGAAACTTATAAATTCGCCCATGGAAACAAAAAAAGGGGCAAGAGTGATGAACAGCTAAAAATACTCCTCGAAGAGTATAAGAAAGGTCCAAAAAGCAATGGTTCTTAAAAGTTATATCTAAACAATTGCTGACCTTATATATTTGAAAACATGCCCTGGATGCAAGCTGCAACTAGTTGTGCTTATCAGCACATCTGAAATCCGAAGGGTTATGTTGGCCAAAAAGGCCATGAAATAAAATTGAATGATCCTAATGAACCTGGATCAAATTGATGTAGACATGATGCCTAAGTTGAATAAACACTCTCTGAACAACTTATCCATTTGTGAGGCACAGCCATCCCCCGTGTTATTTTGTCCAGCACAGAGTTTGTAGCTTTCCCCTTTCTCCCAGTCCAAAGTATTTTTAAGTTGAGTTAGACAGGTCAACCCCTTTGCCCAACCTTGTTCCTAGCCTTCATCCTTCACTAGCAGTTTGACCGTGTCCAATGGGTGAGTTTGTCATTTGAACTATTGTGCAAGTAATTTTTATCTAACAACGGAATATGCTAACTTAATTAACGCCACTGAATGGATGTTATACTTTGAGCTTGGCTGTGAGAATGATTAGAGAAGCATTGTCTTAGTCTACTGATGTGATTTATCCTTGGTTGTATATTCTTGGGATCTGTGATGATGTGGGCCATGTATAGATGCCTATTTGATGATGATTGATGGTCCCACATACTTATTGATGATATCATATGATGGACATATGATGCAGATGATGTTTGATCCAGTTCAGCAGGTTTATTACTACTTCAGATCAGCAGATTATGCATTGTCCATATATGGTGGACCCTACAGCTGGCCCATTTGGGCAACCCATGGTGTATGAGTACACATTCCTAGTGGATTTGGGTCTTCTGCATCCAATGAGACACTTATCTTTCAGTTCCAGGCACTTCTGACAGTGATTGATGCAGTTTTACACTTGTTGACCAAATTTGGGGTTGATTTCCCAGCCTGAGCAGCAGGGGCCCCGAGAGGCCAGTTCACCTAGGGCGCTGATGATGGAGGGGGTGGTCCAGCCACTTGTTTTTACCATTTACCCCCCCTTCTGGAGAGCCTGGTGGGCTCAGATGGACAGCGCTAGCACCCTAGGAGGCAGTTTTGGCACTTTCACAGTTCCCGAGGCAGTTAAAAAATGGGATAAAGTGGTCACTGAGGAAATCGATTTGGGCAATTGAGGCAAGGTTTTGGCATTTGGTCTTCACAGAGGTCTTCCAGGGTGGCATCACTACCTTCCTGTCAGTTTTCACCATGTGGGTATTCCCAGATTGATCACAGGAGGACATTTACTGCTTGACTGTCATGGATTCTGAGGACAGTTTTGGTCATTTACATTATATTGGACATATTTTATTATTTTATTGTGCCTTGGGGATGAGCTAGTAAGGATTGATGCCTCCTAGCCCCACCATGAGCTTATATTGTCATGTCCTAGTCACCATGAGGTGGATTTTGGTACTTATGTTTCTCTAGTGGATGACGTCACCCTCTTATTGGATGACGTCACCCTCTTATTGTACCATTTAGTGGGGGCGCTATTGTTATATTGAGTGATCCATGTGATATGTTGTTACGGTTCATCTTAGCCATTGATTGTATGATGAGATCTTTTAATCTCAACCACTCATTTGATGTAGTATTGTGGAGTGGTATAGGGTTTTGGTCTTTATTATCCTATATAAGGAGGAGACCCCCCATTGTATAGCTCACCTTTGGAGCTCTGGAATATTGGAATAGAAGATTTTTTGTGGAGCACATCTCTCTTGCATTGTGGATTCTCTTGCATATTGAATATACAGTATCTCTTCTATGTATCATTGTGGATTTTGGTGCTTATTCTAATCTTTTGACAGGAAAGTCGAATTGGTGGAGAGGAGGGCGACTTCATGAGGGTTATTGTTGGAGGGATCCACATATTCTCTCTTGGGTTGATCTTGTGACAAGGAGTATCATTATTGTATCTTTGTGACATAGTTGATGCTTTCTATTACATCTTTCTACCATTTTCATAATCATCTTGCTTGACTTGTTTCTTTGATCTTGTCTCGTAGGAGGAGGACGATTTGGCTATCTTGGAGAAAGACGTTTTGGTTGGAGCTCTTGGATCTCACTCTTGAATATACACATAGGAGAATGCTATCAATTTGCAAGGTGGCCATAAGCAATTGAGGTAAGATCTACAAGGTATGTGCCTCTTTCATCCATTCTATCTTCATTGGTCATAAAACCCTAATTCATTAAAACCCCAATTTTGGTATTTCTTAGATCTACTTAGATCTAGCCTTGCTTTTGAGAAGATCTTGAAAACCCACCTCTATAGCATCCACCCCTAGTTGGATCTATAGTTTGGTGGTGATTGGCTTAAAATTAACACACTTTTCAAGGCAAAAATCCCTCTTGAACCCAAATCGCACTCCCTTGTAAGAGGCTTGTTTGGTTAGATCTAGCACATGGGTAGGTGAGATCCCACTTGATTTGCAATCTAGACACTTGATAACCTACCCCCAGATTGTTACTTTGGTGAAATCTACCTTGTGGACATCTTTCCATGTTTTAAGGGATCAAAACCCCCTTTTGAATTTCTTGGCACCTCAAAACTCAGATCTACTAAGATCTAACCCTTGGATTAACTTGATTTTTGGGACATGCATAGATCGGGGTACTAGCTACTTGGATCTACAGTTTGGTGGCCATTGGACTTGATTTGGTCCACTTAACCCTTGTTTTAGCCCTCTTTGAGCAAGTCGCACTCCCTTGGGGAAGGTGAGTTTGCCCACTTTGAGGAAGTGGGTAGTTGAGATTCTTGTGGATTTGAAACGGCCATACCTTGAAACCTAGGTCTAGACTGTCTTTTTGTCACGATCCGCCTTGGGGGTAGCATTCCTTGTTTCAAGGGATTGTGGTCCACTTAAGGTTATTACTTTAAAAACCTAGATCTAGTAAGATCCAACCATTAAATCTCATCTGACCCACTTGACTTGGTTTCTAGGTGTCCCGATCTACACTTTGACATACTTTTTGACCCCATTAGCCCATCCAACAAGGCACTAATCCTCCTCAAAGCAAGTCGCACTCCTTGGGATATGTGTCAAACCCTAGATCTAGTACATGGGTACTTCTAGAATCAACTTGGATCTATAGATCTAGTCATTACCTAACCTCTAGTACCAATATTGCACCTAACTTCACCTTGTGGGCTCACTTAAGGCCATTTCACACTTCCTAAGAAAAAGACCCACTTGTGTAAACATATGGTACTATACCTAGTCATCATACCCCATCATGTGGCCTAAACCATACATAGGTTGAAACACTAACAATCTCTTACACCACCTTCAACCATACCTTAACTCTTAGGTCCACTTAGCCTTGCATTGGTTTCCGTAACTCCTCACTTATTCACCTTTAGAAACCTTTGTTTGGGTCCAATCAACTGTGATTGGTTATAGGGTCTCCCCCTAGGTCTCGCTACATCCTGACCTAAAGCGAAGAGTGCCTCGGTTGACGTGACTCCCACCTTGCATTGGGAACCGTGGCATCTCTTGGGTCACCTCTTTAGTTGCCTGCCTCCTCTACCGTCCCGGATGGGATACCGCTAGGGGCAACTACAAGTTGCGTGATAACATCTCCATTCAAGAAAGTTGTTTTCACATCCATCTAATGAACCTTCCACCCATTTTGTGCAGCCAAAGACAATAAGGTGTGGATGGTGTCCCATTTTGCTATGGGGGAGATCGTCTCTTCATAGTCAATGCCTTCCTTCTCTTCATAGCCTTTCGCCACAAGCCTCGCGTTGTGCTTGTCAAATGAACCATATGATCTGTATTTGTTCTTGTATACCCAGTTGCAGCCAATTGGTTTGGTTCCAACTAGATGGTCAACCAACTTCCAAGTTCCATTCTTTATGAGCGCATCATACTCATTTTGCATGGCTTCTTTCCACTCATCACGTGTAGCAACCTATTCAAAGGAAGTTGGTTCAAAGTTAGCATATAAATTCAATTCACAATCAAATGAGACATCCATGTCATCACCTGAGTTATCTGCATCTCCTCCATCTTCTTGTCTAGTTGAACTGCTTATTCCCATCTTTATAACTTCATCCAGATGGACACTTTCAAGTGTCTTTGTGACCCATTTCGAAACTTTCTGAATGGCCCAAGGTGATCAGCTGGTGGTGCTTCATTTTCTTCAAGATTCGGTCTTCCAATTCTTTCAAACACATCATCCAGTTGAACCTCCAGTTCAAGTGAAGTGGCAGGAACTTCTTCTTCATGAGGGGGTGTTGGTACTTCAAAAGGAAGTTCCAGAGATTGATCCAAGATAGGGATCCCCCCTTTAAGATGTGGAATTTCATTATCAACTTCATAATGTCTTTTGATGGGCAAATTTCTCCTAACGATCAAGCTGTCTATCAGTAGACTCATCATTTTTATTAATTTCAAGAAAAATAGCATCTTTGGAAACAATAAACTTCTTGTTTACCTCATCATACAGACGATATGCCTTAGCGGTGTCCGAATACCCCAAGAAAATGCATTTTCGACTTCAAGCACCAAGCTTGTCTCTTTGCTCCTTTGGTATTAAGGCATAGCAGGTGGAACCAAAAACCCTGAGATGCCTCACCAAATGGATGCGTCCATACCACATTTCATGTGGAGTCTTGTTTTCAAGAGCATGAGATGGACTTCTCTTTCTCAAATAGACTACACATGACATTGCATCACCCCAAAACATCAGTTTGACATTCTTGAAAAACATCATTGAGCATACCATTTGGTTCTATTCATCCTTCCTGCCACACCGTTTTGTTGAGGGTTGTAAGGAACTGTAGTTTGATGTGCGATTCCATGTTGACGAAGATAGTCTTCAAAATCAATAGAAATGTATTTTTTTCCATTATTAGTACGAAGTGTGCCAATATGAGATTGTGCTTGATTTTCTATCCATGCATGAAAATTTTTGAATGTTTGAAATGCTTCAGATTTTGTTTTTAACGAGTATACCCAACACATTCTGGTTTAGTCATCTAGAAAGGTCATGAGATATTTATTACCATTGGTAGAAGGAACAGGCATGGGGCCACATAAGTCAGAGTGAATCAGCTCTAACTTTCTACATGCTCTGAATTTTGACTCTTGAAATGGTTGCTTACTATGTTTGCCTAATATGCATGCATCACATTTGATCTTCTTGTTAGAATTTGTATACTTCTAGGATGGTTATGTTAGATCTTCAAACAATTTGCATTATTATCACAATAACCATAAACAATAGGATCACTGAAAGATAGACAAGCACAGCATAACAAGAGAAAACAAAGATTTAAAACCCTCTCACGGTAAAATCCAGCAAAACTTCTTCAATATAGATTCGCCAGAAAGTACAATGTCAATCTCGTACAATAACCCAAGAATAAGATAAAATAGAAACCCCAAAAAAAGATGTCTTCAATGCAACTACTCTTTCTCCCAAGCAAACTTGTCCTTTTGCTTCTACTCATGCGAACTTGCTTGAGTGAGATGATGCACTAAATGAGCTAGGCAGTATTGCCTCACTAGTTACAAACTGGCCTTTTTACCTAACCGGGCCGACTTGACTGGGGCAGTATTGCCCATTGTTTGGGGCAGACTGCCCATTGTTTGGGGCAGTTTACCCACTGAGCTGACCTGTCTATTTTACGTGATTTGTTTTATGGTTTTTACATAATCAAATACAATTTGAATGTTTCCCGAAGGAAGTACAATAAAAATACAATAAAAATATCTTCCAAAGTTACATTCTTCAACACTCCCTCTTAACAAGGAAGGTATTCTTCCGACGCTATCATCATCATCACTGCTACTGCAACTATGTACTCTGACCATTGACTTATGACATCTCTCTTGAATCTATACATCAGTAGAAGTTTTGAACCATCAGGTGGGTCCAGCCCAGGAGCATACATTACGTCTGACACCGCGACCACCTGCGTTACCTCACCCTTTATTTTGAACGAGCAAGCCATCCAGTGGGTCCAGCCCAGGAACGTACATTACGTCGCACACCGCGACCACCTGCGTCACCACACCATGTGTCCAGATCATCTCGTGAGTGTATCCTAGGAGACTCAATTATGTCACACACAGTGACTACCTGCTACCACTTCACATCTCATCATCGAGACAACACAACTCTATGGGTGTAGCCTAGGAGACTCAATTATGTCACACACCCAATGACTACCCGCTACCACGTCACCTCATGTGGAGAACAGCCCAGGTCTGAAACCTGCATCTTCGCACATGTGTGTTGTCCAACATAGCACAGTAGTCAAGAGACTTAATTACATCACACACAATGACTACCTACTGCATCCTCATGGGTGTAGTCCAGGAGACTTAATTACGTCACACAACCCGTGACTACCTGCTACAACCCCGTGAGTGTAATCCAGGAGACTCAATTACGTCACATAACCCATGACTACCAGCTACAATCTCACATCTCAAGTGGAGACACGCCCAGGAGCTCAATTACATCACTACGTGACTACCTACATCTCACACGTGCTATGTTACTCATCACTCCCTCTTGATCTGGACCACTCCAAGCTTGTCCCTGAAGTACTCAAACTTCACTCTCAACGGAGGCTTGGTCAACACATCGGCAATCTGCTCCTTTGTCGCTACATACTGGAGCCTCACTGCTCCTCTCTACACCATATCCCTGATATAGTGATACCTAATCTCGATGTGCTTCGACTTATCATGAACACGTGTTCTCAGACAACTTCACACAACTCTGGTTGTCACAAAAGATACAAGTCACCTCTAACTCGAGATCGAACAATCCTGTAAGCAGCTTTCGAAGCCACACTACCTCATAACTTGCCGAACAAGCTGCCATGTACTCTGCTTCGGTTGTACTGAGTTCCATACTCGTCTGCTTCCTACTGAACCATGAGATCATACCTGATCCCAAACTGAAGTTGCACCCTAATGTGCTCTTCCTGTCAGTGACACTACCGTCCCAATCCAACCAACATAACCATGCACGTTAATCTTCTGATCCGACGCATATCTGAGGCCATAATCAATCGTACCCCTCAGGTACCTCAACACGTGCTTTGTCGCAATCAGGTGAACACGTCTAAGCTCTACCATGTACTGACTCAATGTGTTCACTACAAAGCATATATCCAGCCTCGTGTTCGTTAAGTACATCAACGAACCAATCATCTGCTTGTATACCGTGGCATCCACTATCTCTGAAGAAGTATCACACAACAACTTCAGATTCGATGCCATTGGCATGGCCATGGCCTTGCAATCCATCATCCCGAATCTCTTCAGGATCTCTACCGCATATTTTCCTTAACTCAGGAAAAGTTCTTCTGGATTCTGCCACACCACATCCTGGGTGCCTATTTCAAGCCGTACAAGGCCTTCTTCAATTTGCACACATGTATCTAACTATCATGTGTCTCAAATCCTAGTGGCTGCTCCACATACACTTCCTCTTCTACTATATCGTTCAGGAAGGTAGTCTTCACGTCCATCTGGTGTTCCTTCCACTTCAACACTGCAGCTATCACAAGTATAGCTCTAATTGAAGTGTATCTTGCTACAGGAACAACAACGTCTTGCCACAATCGACTACCTCTTTCTGAGAGAAACCATGAACCTTGCCTTGTACTTCTGTAGTATGCTTGATTTTGTAAATTTGCTTGAACCTTCATCACTTGTTCTTTGGAACAAGTCTCATCATCCTTCTCGTGTAGGTCATAGCACACGATCTTTCCTACAAGTCATTTTTAGTCATATGATTAGTATGATTCCATGTAATGACAACTTCTTATGTATAATGTACACAGTCATGTAACTAATGCTTCTTAGCCAATACTTCCACACGACACTCATCCATATCCCGTATACACACGGTAACTATCTGGATGCCTTCCATCTCTACCAAAACATACTATTAAGAGCGTGCACTGCTCTCAATATGTTAGCAAAGAGGTTTCATCCTAGACTAGCTCCATCAAGGGCTCATGGGATGTTGTGCAACACAATAGGCCACTTACCCATAACATGCACTACATGAGCCTACTGCTAGTCAATCTTGGTCATATATAAGTGCATAAAAGAAAACTGCATCACAGATCTACATGTAATTGTTACGAGCAATATCCTTCAAAAATAAATGACAGTAAATACTTATCTTTCATGTGTTTTGTAGTCTCCCTCTTGGTTTTTGCCTCCTTGCAGAAGTGACTGGAGTTTTTGGAAGTGTACTCTGCTCCATCATCTGATTCAAAAGACTTTGATCTTCTTCTTCATCTAGTCTGGAACTTTCTGAAGTCTTCATCCTTGGTTCTCATGTACTGGATTCAAGATCTCCTTCGCTTTGTTATCACTTCTTGAAAACGAACTCTTCACATTCTTTCCTCGTGTACATCCTTTGCATATGCCTTCATGTTTTGTCTAGATCTCGGGTAGACCTGTCGGTAAAGCCTTGTAGTGTATATGTGCAAGCCTTCTGTGCCATAGTTTATTTGGTTCCATAGAGTCATGAACCAATGCTTAATATGGTTAGCCTTTTAATTTGAACAAGCCTCCCTCTTGCTCTCCAATTACTAATGTATCATCAAAAGTTCAAGACATATTCTTCATCACTTGAGGAATCTTACCTTGCTTTCTTCTTAATTGGTTTGTCATCTTCTGCAGCATGAGCATGATGCCTCTTATTATTTCCTTTCTTGTTAATGCCTTTCTTCTTGGGGCAATTTCTTGCAATGTGTCCCATTTCATCACAATTGTAACATTTGAAGTTTGAGTAGTCTCTGGGAG
The DNA here is from genome assembly GCA_027924585.1 of Larix kaempferi. NCBI lineage: Eukaryota > Viridiplantae > Streptophyta > Pinopsida > Pinales > Pinaceae > Larix > Larix kaempferi. The sequence continues at coordinate 7,635,406 of BSBM01000722.1, read as the reverse complement.
GTCTTTGATTCTTGTGGAATCTTCTAGACTTGTGAGAGTGATCTTCTTTCTTGCTCCTCTTTGCATGAGCTGCGAAGGCTTGGTTATCATCTTCTCCCATCTTTTCTTCTCTGGCTTCAGTTCTGGTTTCTTCCTGAGCACAAGTTTCCCAAAGCCTATTGAAATTGACAAGCTTCCTTCTAGAAAATATTCCTTGAATGAATGCTTCCCATGATCTTGGGAGACCATTCAATGTAGTTGTTATCACACCATAGTAGCAGGGCTACTATTCTTGCTTGGCAGATATCTGCACATTCCAAAGCTTCCATTATTCAGAGCTTGGCTATGATGATTGTACATTTTGAGATCACTCATGATCAGAGCAGTGAATTATTCAGACTTATGTTAGACCTTGTGTCAAGGCTGAGCCTTGAGAGTTCAGATTTGATGACCGATGTGACCCTTTATCCCATACAGTTTCAGTTCAATGCTTAGAGATGTATTGCAGCAGTGTTTCAAATGATATATGATGATTATTCTTGTGATGATGTTATATGACCTATGGATGTTTTATCATTGACTGTGGTTTATTATCTTGTTGCTTTTGTCATGTTCACAACATTGGCTTGGTATATAATTCATGATGTGGCAAACTGTATAAAATGAACTATCTTGATAATAATTTAAAATGGACTTTTTACTTGTACCTTTAGGTTGTTTGACAAAACTCACGAGTTCACTACCCTGCATAGATATGGTCTTTCTTGACATCATTTGTCAACTAGCTTAGGCTCCACCTTCACTTGACTCCATCCATACATGACTTTCCCTATTTGACTTTAAACCTTGACTTGTCCTACTTGACTTTCTAGTGCTGAGGACTTCCCCTTTTTCTACCTCTGTGTTTGGACCGCATCCCTGTATGTTTAGTGTCTCGTCTCTGAGTTGGTGACAAAACTTGCCTTTGGTAAGTTGGATTGTAGGCCTAAATCATTCTGGTCGGTTGTCCCGATGTTTGGCACTAGTCCGAACTCCCCTTAGTCACTTGAGATGTTGTTGGCTAAAACTGAAAGCTCATGTACTACTCATGGAAACTTATATAAATTCGCCCATGGAAACTAAAAAGGGCAAGAGCGATGAACTGCTAAAAAATACTCCTCGAAGAGTATAAGAAAGGTCCAAAAAGCAATGGTTCTTAAATGCTATATCTAAACAATTGTTGACCTTATATTGATATGTAAACATGCCCTGGATGCAAGCTGCAATTAGTTGTGCTTATCAGCACACCTGAGATCCAAAGGGTTATGTAGGCCAAAAAGGCCATGAAATGAAATTGAATGATCCTAATAAACTTGGATCAACTTGATGTAGACATGATGCCTAAGTTGAATAAGCACTCTCTAAACAACTTACCCATTTGTGAGGCACAGCCATCCCCCGTGTTATTTTGTCCAGCACAGAGTTTGTAGTTTCCCCTCTCTCCTAGTCCAAAGTATCTTTTAGTTGAGTTGAGACAAGTCACCCCCTTTGCCCAACCTTGTTCCTAGCCTTCATCCTTCGCTAGCAGTTTGACCATGTCCAATGGGTGAGTTTGTCATTTAAACTATTGTGCAAGTAATTATAAATAACAAAGGAATATGCTAACATGATTCATGCCACTAAATGGATGCTATACTTTTAAGTTAAGCTGTGAGTATGATTAGAGGAACATGTCTTAGTCTATTGATATGATTTATCCTTGGTTGTACGTTGACCTAGTCAAACCTAGTTTGACCATGGTTATTTCTTGGGATCCGTGATGATGTGGGCCATATATGCTTATGGATGATGATTGATGGCCCCACATACTCTTGATGATGATGCTATATGATGGACATATGATTCAGATGATGATTGACGCAATTCAGCAGGTTTTATTATTACTTCAGATCATCAAATTATACACTATCCATATATGGTGGACCCTACAGCTAGCCCATCAGGGCAACCCATGGTGTATGAGTACACATTCCTAGTAGATTTGGGTCTTCTGGATCCAATGAGACGCTTATCTTTCAGTTCCGGGCACTTCTGACAGTGATAGATGCAGTTTTACACTTGTTGACCAGATTTGGGGTTGATTTCCCAGCCTGAACAGCAGGGGCCATGAGAGGCCAGTTCACCTAGGGCGCTATATGAGGAGGGGGTGGTCCAGCCACTTGTTATTACCATTTATCCCCCCTTCTGGAGAGCCTGGTGGGCTCAGTTTGACAGCGCAGGTACCCTTGGAGGCAGTTTCAGCATTTTCACAGTTACCGAGGCAGTCCAGAAATGGGATAAAAGGGTCACTGAGGAATTCGATTTGGGCAATTGAGGAAAAGTTTTGGCACTTGGTTTTCACAGAGGTCTTCCAGGGTGAACCCACTATCTTCCAACCAGTTTTCACCACTCGAGTGGGTCCACAGAGATCACAGGAGGTCTTTTACTGCTTGTCTGTCACAGATTTTGAGGACAGATTTGATCATTTATATTTATCTTGGACATTATATTATTTTATTGTGCCATGGGGATGAGCTAGTAAGGATTGATGCCTCCTAGCCCCACCATGAGCTCCATGTGTCATGTCCTAGTCATATGAGGTGGGCTTTTGTACTTTTACCCCCTCTAGTGGATGACGTCACCCTCCATGAGTACCTTCTAGCTATAACGTCATCATTATTTGAGTGATCCATGTGTTATGTTATTATGGTTCATCTTAGCCATTGATTATGTATTGAGATCTTTTAATCTCAACCACTCATTTTCATGTTGTATTGTAAAGTGGTATAGGGTTTTGGTCTTTATTATCCTATATAAGGAGGAGACCCCCTATTGTATAGCTCACCTTTGGGCTCTAGAAAACTTGGAATGAAAAGAATATTTTGGAGATCTACTTCTTAGCTTTGGTTGGGTTACTCTTGCTTGTGTTCTTGGATATCTTGCTTCTAGACATTGTTTGCTTTTCAAGTGAAATCGACTTCAAGAGAGGAAGGCCGAATTGCTCAAGCTAGCTCATCGTTTTTGCTTTGTGGGAAGATTGTAGGGGTTGCTCACATCCCCCATGGGCAAATTGACTTCATAGAGAGGGAGTTTTTCAATTGTGCTTTGTCCATTGATTGCTTTCTTGATATGACATGCTTAGATCTTATGGGTTTGTAGATCAAATCTAACTTGATGTAGTTTGATTTGCAGGTTTTCATGAGACATATTTCCTCCAAGGGTTTGAATGTTATTGGTTGAAGACACTTGGATCAAGCTTGGAATTGTAACTAGGGCAAAATTTCTCCATATGCTAAGAGGCCGCAAGCTTTTGAGGTAAGATCTAAAACGTACGTATTGATTTCGCTTGCTATCCACCCCACTAGTCAAATACATTAAAATTAAAACCCTCATTTTGGTTTTTCTTAGATCTACTTGGATCTAGCCAAGCTTTTGAAAAGATATTAAAAACCCACCTCTATAGCATCCATGGCAATTCAGATCTATAGTTTGGTGGTGATTGGGTTCCATTTGACACACTTTTCAAGGCAAAATAGCCCTCTTGAGGCAAATCGCACCCCTTGGGAGAAGCTAGTTTGGTTAGATCTAACACATGGGTAGGTGAGATCCCACTTGATTCACACTCTCCTCACTTGATAACCTACCCCTAGTGCTTCACTTTGTTGATTTTTGCCTTGTGGGCCCCATTCCTCATTTTGAGGGTTGTACCCCACTTGGGTCAATTTGGTGATGCATTCTAAATCTCATATCTATGGAGATCTAGCCATTGGATCCCCTTGATTTTCAAGATCCACATTGATACTTGCCTAAACTACTTGGATCTACAATTTGGTGGCCATTGGACTTGATTTGACACACCTTGCCATGCTTTTAGCCCTCCTTGGGCAAAGTCGCACTCCTTGGGTGATTTAGTTTGCCCACTTCTAGAACCTGGGTAGTTGAGATTCCATTGGATTTGGAAAGAGCATCCCTTGAAACCTACATCTAGTGTCTCATTTTGTGAAGATCTGCCTTGGGGGTAGCATTCCTTGTTTTAAGGGATTGTTGTCCACTTGGGTCACATCATGAAACATTAGATCTAGTAAGATCCAACCATCATATCTCAATTAGCCCACTTGATTTGCATCCTAGGTGTCCCGATCTACAAGTTGACCTCTCTTTTGACTCCATTAGCCCATCCAACAAGGCACTAGTCCACCTAGGGCAATTCGCACTCCTTGGGAGTTGTGTCAAGTCTTAGATCCCATATGTGGGTATCTCTAATTTTACCTTAGATCCTTAGATCTACTCTTTGCATACCCCTTAGTACCATTTGCACCCCTTAATTCCACCTTGTGGGTCCCATTTGAGCCATTTCCATATCCCAAGGAAGTGGGTCCCACATGTGTATTTCATGGTACTAGATCTTGTCATGTGGCCTAAATCATACATTGGTTGAAACACTAATCATTTCCTAAGCCTCCTTCAACCATACTTTAACTTCTAGGTCCACCTAACCTTGCATTGGTTTCCGTAACTTGTCTTTTACATATCCCTAGGAACCTTTGTTTGGGTCCAATCATCTTTGATTGGTTACAGGGTCTCCCCCTAGGTCTTGATTTATCTTGATCTAAAGTGAAGAGTGCCTCGGTTGACGTGACTCCCAGATTGCATTGGGAACCGTGGCATTTCTTGGGTCACCTCTTTAGTTGTCTGTCTTCTCTACCATCCCGGATGGGATACCACTAGGGACAACTACAAGTTGTGTGATAACAGTAGTCATCACCAATTCTGCACTTTCAACCTGATCTCCAATAGCTTCCAATTGTTCTTTGGTTTGGGAGACGCTTGTGAAATAAGATTGAATGCTTTCTGAGCTCAACATCTTCACACCCTTGAGTTGAGTTCTCAAGGTCATCTTCATGTTAATGTTCTTCCCTTCGAATAATCTCTTCAATGCATCGAACATCTCTTTAGGAGTTTTCAAAGATGAGATATGGGGGATCAAGTGATCCTTGATGGGATCAACAATGATCCTCTTAGCCTTAACCAAGTTCTTCTTGTGCTTAGCTTTGTTTCCATCTCCCTCTGGCTCCGCAATTTCTTCTTTGACATAGTTGTCCAACTCATTCTCTTCTAGAATGAGCATCACTCTATACTTCCAGGCACGGAAGTTATCTGCTCCTTCAAGCTTATCCTCAAGCTTGGTATGGTTTGTCATCTTGATAAAATGAGAACCTCAAATGGAAATAAAGATAGTAAGACTTACCAATTGAGATGCTCCAACCAAGTGCTTGCTTCAATGTCTTCTCAGATCTGACTTTTGGATGACCTAGGGTTTGTCAGAGAAACCCTAATTTTTCAACTTTGGGATCTTGAAAACTAAATGGAGAGAGAGATGCGCCTCCCAAGGCAAGTTGAGCAAAGGTCCTTCTCTTCCAAATCTGTGGACAAAACTACCAAAAATTGGAAACCCTAATTTATGCAGTTGTTGCAGTTTCTGTAGAATTAGGTCAAAATTTGAAAATTCTTAGATCTAGAATCTGCCTCCACAAGAAGATGTGCCCTCCTAGGGCGAATTAGATTGACCTCCTTTTCAGGGTGATCTAAGGTAAAAAGCCTTCGGAACAAGAAACCCTAGTATTCACTTCCGACAATTTCTACTGCACAAGGTCTTCTTTTAAGCTAGCTCTGATACCATGTTAGAATTTTGATGCTTCTAGGATGATTATGTTAGATCTTCAAACAATTTGCATTATTATCACAATAACCATAAACAATAGGATCACTGAAAGATAGACAAGCACAACATAACAAGAGAACACAAAGATTTACCCTGGGAAAACCCTCTCACGGGAAAAACCCAACAAAACTTCTTCAATACAGATTCGTCAGAAAGTACAATGTCAATCTCGTACAATAACCCGAGAATTAGATAAAATAGAAACCCCAAGAAAAAATGCCTTCAATGCAGCTAATCTTTCTCCCAAGCAAACTTGTCCTTCTGCTTCTACTCATGCGAACTTGCTTGAGTGAGATGATGCACTAAATGAGATAGGCACCACTCTATTTATACTAGTTACAAAATGGCCTTTTTACCTAACTGGGTCAACCTAACTTTCTCTAACTGGGGCAGTCTTGCCCATTGTTTGGGGCAGACTGCCCATTGTTTGGGGCAGACTGCCCATTGTTTGGGGCAGTTTACCCACTGAGTCGACTTGTCTATTTTACATGATTTCTTTTATGGTTTTTACATAATCAAATACAATATGAATATTTCCTGAAGGAAGTACAATAAGAATATCTTCTAAAGTTACATTCTTCAACACTTCTTAGGAATGGTGGGAAAACCAAAAACACCATTCTTTCTCAACAAGCGAAGACTGTTATAGCTTAGATGACCATATCTAGCATGCCATAAAAAACTGGATAACGGATTACCTTCTTCATGTTGAGAGAGGTAGGCAAGTTCTAGGCTCTTGCAGATGATCCCTTCAGCTTCAACAATTTTCCATCTTCATATCCAGTCATGATGACCTGGTTGTCTGAGGACTTCCTTATCTCGATGATTCCATAGAACATGTGGATGGAATGGCCTTGTTGTCCAATCTACACCAAGGATAGCAGGCTTCTCTGCAACTCTGGAAGATAGAGAACATTATGCAACAAAAAATCAGGGAATCGAATCCAAGCAGTTTGAGCCTGATGGAACCAATTCCCTTTGGTTGAGGTTGGAGTTGTTTGCAACATACACTATGCCATCTACATTGTCATTCAGTTCTTCAAAACAGTATTTTCTAAATGTCATGTGGGATGTTGCACCAGTATCAAGCAACCAAGCATCTTTGTAAGAGGTAAAAAATGTGATTTCATTTATTCCAATATTACAATGTGCAACAATACAATGAGTAGATTCAGGAGCTTTACCAGCCTCTTAGCTCTTACTCTTGTCTTCTTTCTTCTGGTTATGTCTTTCTTTGATGGAGTCCCAAGGGGCCCAACACTGATTTGCTTCATGTCCATTCTTCCAACAGCGCTTACACTATAGGTCTGGTCTTCTGTTTGAGTTGTTTCCACCCCCTGCCTCTGAAATTTCTTCTTCTTCATCCTCTTATGTTGCTTTCTCCCTTGGAAGAGTCTTTTGACTGGTTCTTTGTTTTCTAAGCAAGGCAAAGGGTCTCTACCATAGTTTTAAAAATCGGCCAAACCAATTTCGGAATCGACTAATCTATCGATCTAATAAGGAACTGTATCAACTCGGTCTGCAAATTGGTTTGGCCGAGTTATGTAAAAAATCGGTCGGTTTGTCTTGCAATTTGCGTGGGTGCCCATGGACTCAAAAAAACAACGCAATTTCATTTTTTGTTTGGTTTTGTGCCTAACCGACAAACATAAGCAAATCCAAGTTTTTGTGCATTTTGAGCATGAGTTGAGGCTGTTCAAACTCTCGTACAGCAATTTTGAAGCAAATTTGTGCCTGTTGTGAGTCTGTGACCCTTTGCAAAAGTAAAAAATCATGAAAATCACCTTAAAATAAATGGTGGGCAGTAGTGTGGATGAAAGCAGCCCTAAAGGCTAAACAGCAAGTCTAGGTGCTCTTTGGCCTTCAAACAGCAGGTCTGGGTCATAACAGCAGCCCTAAAATCTTGAAAATGTTGTTTTTCTATAAAATTTAAATATTTCATGTATTTTTGAGTAAACCGATTCATTAAATTCAAATCGGTCAATTTATGACCAATTCATTACCGATTTTGATTCTGATTCCAAGTTGACCCTCGACCAATTCCGAGTCCGATTTCGATTTTTAAAACTATGGTCTCTACTGCTCCAACTGTAGATGCAAAAGAATACATCTTCTGCAACTGTCACCTACAAATAAACAGTGTTTTGGGAGAAGAAGAAGGTGCAGGTCTAAGTTTCTACCACCTTATTTACAAAAAAAATTCCATTCCATATTGTTTTTGCACACTATATTATGTTTCTACAGACTATGTGTTATTTCTGCAAACTCTATATTATTTCTGCAGGCACTATACAATTTCTGCATACACTATGTTATTTCGACAACCACTATATTATTTCTGCAACTACTCCCAAACCAAGGCATATGTTCTTAGAACTTGAAATATTTGACGCCTTTACAAATGGTTCAAGCCCTATATTCAATTTGAAATAGTAAACCCTAAACCCCGAGACTTAAAAAAAAATACTTTCTTCCAAAAGAAAAGAGAATGACTGCAAACAATACTTCAAATCAGCTTGTATACCAATCAACTGTTCAGTAAAAAGAGGCTAGGGTTCGCAGAACGCAGTCATCTCACCCATCTTCATCGTTGCAATTCATTCCAATCTCTCCAGTCATCAACGCAGCAATAGTTTATAAAAAATGGGACGCAGCAACAGATAATCTCCACTTCCAAAATTGTGAGGCACACCACACTTTTCAATGCAGCTCTTAAAAATGCATTCCCATGTCTTCACGAATTAGGGTTTAAAGTATCTTCACCTCAACTCGCAGGTTCAATACAGTGTCATCACCGTAGCTTCAGTCTTCACATCGGGTAGACTAGGGATGGCGACCACATAGAGAGAGAGAGAGAGAGCCCACGCAAGGCGAGAGAGTAGTTCGCAACAATAGTACACAACTTGTGGATGAGAAGCTAGGATAGACGCAGCTCCAGTCTTCAACTCCAAAATCGTGAGGCGGTCCTCAACTCAGCTCCATTCATCAATCGAAACGCTGAGGGTGTTCACCAGTTCACCAACCAATCTTCACATTGTTGAAAATAGATTAGGGTTTAGCACTTGCAGCTCGAATCTTCAGCTCCACGTTTCAACTTTTGTCATAGTCTCCGCAGTCACGCAATGAACTCAGATTTTAGTGGTATGCAACTCTTCAAAAGATGGGAGGCAAGTAGTTAATCTTCATCACGGCCTCAATCAACAATCTCAAAGTTGGCACACCACCATGGGAAAGAGCCCATGCACCAATAGAGAGATAGGCCATACCAAGTCGCATCTCGGATTAGGGTTTGAGTTTGTCGTTGCAACATTAGTCGACACTTCAATACGTAGAAAGTCTCCACACCATGAAACAAGGTGGAGTAGTAGTAGCATGGTCTCAACAATAAGATGGCTCCAGGCAGCAATAGAATGGCTTCACGATGGTATTCACGTCTGAGTGTGCAATAATATGCGGCAGAGATCACTCCTCAATGGCATGCAAGGAGAGAAGGGTATGCACGCAGTCAACTGAACAGGACAGATGAACACTAGAATTAGGGTTTGTGAAACGTTTATTGAGTGGAATCTGCAGGAGGACACAAAGGGCATATGCTAGAGCTGAGTTGGCAGGCCTGAAGAACAGAGGGCAGTGAAACTGGCAGACTAAAAGTAGGGGAATGGCAGGCAGACTAGTGGGCATGCAGGCAAGAGTTATGGAGCTCTAATACCACTATCAAATTAACTCTCGGATGATTTTATTCATGACAGAAATCATTTATTTATACAATGTATATCACTGTTGGACTTCACCTTCCAACAATTCTTTGGATTCCCTAGTAGACTATTCATCTTCTACATCTATTATTTACAAATTATGTGGAACCATAATCCAAAGGATTACGTGTCCAACACAAAGCAATGTACTCCACTGGATCAACAACCCCCCTGCAAGAACATTGTCAAAGCCCCAGGTGTCCACGAGCCATCTACAATCCTCTGAATAGGAATCCAAACTACCACATGCCATCCAGGGCTCGAAGCCCTCCTCCATGATGCACAACACTCCACATCCCTTGTGGGACGTTCTCCCACCAAGTGAATCCTTCATGTGGCCATCATGAAGTGCGTCCATCAGCTAGGCAAGAGATCTCCAATGCCCAAGGGAAGAATAATGAGTTAGCAACCAACTGAGGTCAAGCATCCACTGAGCAAGCTATCTCAAGAATGCATATCCATCATAGACCATCTCTCATGCTACAATCCATCTCATACCATCCAGGGGCTGAACATACACCATGTAACCTAAAATTCATGAAGCACCCCCAAACATGGTATAAATACTTTTGGAGTAACCCAAAAAATCTAACACTTTAGTCTTGCTTTTATAGACATAGATGTACTTGGCAGTCCCATTGACATTTTTATGAACATTAATAAATTTATCTTATCTTATCTTATCTACCTAGAAGCATATTAAGTCACCTGACACAAGGACACGGGACACAAAAATACGAGTGTCTGACACGGTCACGATGACCCCCGGAATCAGGACATGAAGGACACGTTTTATATACATATATTTTTTAAAAATATATATTAAAATTTAAAAATATAGACATATAGATCCAATTTTTTTTAGAAACTAGAACATTTACAAATATTCAATAGAAATTAGAATCAATACACATTAATGATTACACATTTGTCATTCACAAATCACAATGAGACACATAGATGCATTGAAATTTGATAGGCATTGGGCAATAGCTCAAGATGTCGAAACCATATTTCTCATTAAGTCATCAAAATCAAAATGTATTACATAGATGTCAGAATGCCACTGGGCACTGGCAAATGCCAAATAGACTAATAGTAAATACAAAAAGGGGTGGATCAAGATGGAAGAATATCATCTATCAATAGTCCTCCTCCATGCCTGAATCAACAAACTCATCACTGCCCTCTTCCTCCTCCTCCCCCTCCTCTATGCCCATCTGACGATCTGCATCTGCTGGTGTGGAGGATGACCCCTCCAAAGGATTACCATCATCAAAAGTAACCAGCTCTAGCACTGGATCATTAAGATCCATGTTGGCTAATGCCAACTCAGTACTGTTATCCAAACCCATATCATCAGGAAATACATCCCACATCTTTGTCTTTCCCTTCACCCACTCCTCCCTCTTCCTGAAAATAAGACGAAGGTTGGAGTGCACATACACCATTGTCTCTTCCTTGGACTGCTCAAGCTTGCTCTTCTTCAAACTGTACAAGTTCCCATATGTGCTCCAATTCCTCTCACAACAAGAGGATGATGTAACTTGAGAGATGACCATCAAGGCTAACTTCTGTAGAATAGGGCATGTTGCCCCATGAGTTGCCCACCAAACATACAGTTTCTTAACCCCCATGTCTCTAAGCACATCATAGCCTCCAAATCTCCCAATGGAAGTGGAAAACTCTACAAAGCCCTCCTCCACCTCATCAAGTAAGTCTCTATCCTGAAATAGCCATCTAAATGCTATCTCCCTCCCATGTGAAATCTCTCCATGCATGTGAGGAGGGACTATGTGTGAGGGCCCCAGTCCACCAGTGATCCATTCCTGACTATAGAACTTGGGGTTTAAGGAGTGGGCCAAGCAATGCAAAGGTGTGCAATTCTTATCCCACCTAGATATAAGAATATCATGAATGGTGGACCATAAGTTCTCTATCGATGTCCCATACTTGGGACACTCATTCTCCATAACGATGGACCTCATGTACTCAATATAATGGAATCCCACCCCTCATAAACATCTGCTAGGATGGGCTGGTCCGTGTTTGCAAACCACAACAAAGAAATGACTGGCTCCATGATCTTAATGCTAAGATCTACCCTCTCCCACCAACCATCATCTAACACCGCGTCCTTCACCTTTTTTGAAGCAATCTGATCCGTCTTTCGCCAAAAAGACCAAAATTATGAAATCACCATGGACCCAAGAGCGGTTTTGACCTCCCTCAACCTCTTGAGCATGATGAATAAGGAAGCAAACCGAGTATCTACAATCTTCAGCAATGAAAGCTATGTGTACTCTTTGTAGATGGTGAGGGCATTTGTGTGGTTTTGTACAAAGTTACGGATATGGCGTGCATCCTCAATAAGGTTGCCAATCCATGTCACACCTGAAGCAATGGATTTCAGTGCTAAATTCAAGGAATGGACAATGCAAGGTATCCAAAAAACCTGTAAGAGCAATAAAAGCAAGTATAAATGAATCTACAACTCAAATGAGTCAAAGACACCTAGATGAATCATGAATCTTGTGATAAATTCAAACAATGAGCAAATTAGAAATGAAAGGTGTCCAAAATGAACATACCTGTGGATATTTAGCTCCCACAATCATGCTAGCATCCTTGCAAACAGGTGCATTTGTCCGTGACGATTTGTACACAAGAATCAACACCTACTTCTTCAATGGTTTTGATGAATAACTCACCCATATATTGTGCATCCTTGTATTTCCCAAGAGCATCCACCGCTTTCAAGAACACCGATCCATTTTGGGAAGATACCATGAAATTGATGAGTGGATGGCGTGCTGGATCTGTCCATCCATCAGAAACAATACTCACACCGGATGAGGGCCATGTTGATCTAATTGGCTCAAGAATTTTATCCACCTCCTTTGCTTTAACCAACAATGTGGTTCTAAGCTTCTCTGGACCAGGAGGCACATAACCGGTTGGAGCTCGCTCAATGAGACTTCGACACATCTCAATAAACAATGGTGACCATGCAACATTGAATGAGATGAAGTTGAGGTAGAAAAAGAATGCAATGGTAAGGTCCACCTCTTCTCGCGCATCTTGTTGGAAAATCCTATCCATTGGACCACTTGGAGATGGCCTCTTTCTTGTTTGATGAGTATCCCCACTCCCATATATGTTAGGTGGAAATGGAGGTTTAGTGCTAGAGGATTTCCTCAATAATGGAAGAGGATCCTCATCTTTTTTCTTGCTTGCTGCTGCCACCTTCCCTAAGCCAATATGATCCTCTCTTTCCATAACCCTCCTTTGGGTAACACTCACCACTTTACATGAAGAAATCCCACAAGAAGGAAGGGCCAACAAATGGCCCTTAACCCGGTAATATGTCCTCTTGAACTAATTCTTGCAAAAATTGCAACTCCAAGACACATTGCCTCCCCCACCAAGCTTTGCCCCGGGCCCATCTTTCCGTGTCACATACTACCACAAAGGGTATTTTTTTTCTTGGGCTTGTTGTCTTGCTAAAACAAGGTTAAATGGAGCATGAGCTCCACTAGCAGCAGATGGAGCACTTGAAGGAGGAGTAGAAGAGCTTGTGCTTGGAGGAATAGGAGGGGAGGCACTAGATGGGGCATTTCTCCCTTTCCTTTGTCCTTTAGCTCCTACCCTAGCTGATTGAGACATTCTCTTTCTTGTTTGATGGTTAAGCTTGCAATCCTCTCCACAAATCCACCCCCAATGCACTTGGAATCCCTTGAAAAGCCTTCAAATCTTCTTCGCCTGCACATAAAACTCACTCTCAAGCTTCTGCACACATGCAAATGACAAAAAGAAGTGAAATTTTGTTTTTAAAGTCGCCTCGGGCAGCCTTTTCTGCGGATTTCATGTCCTGGAATCGGGACACGAGTCACACAGTTGGGGACACGATGGGAAATCGTATCCCGATTTCGGACACGATCAAAAGTCGTGTCGGACAGGATTTCCCATTGTGTCCATGTCCGACACGACCCCACAGGACACAAGGGGCATTTTGGACGTGTCCAGTTTCACAGAAAGCATACTTTTCTACTCGGCCTTTATCAGTTTTAACGCTAGCATGGAATCACCTTTTACAACTACATGAAAGACTTCGTTATTTGAAGCTTGCCCCATTGAATGTAGAAGCTTAGGATTACTTTCTCTTTGTGATTACTTAATAGTCTTCATTCTGTTTTATTCGTATGGGACTGGGAGTTGACAAAGTTTATCTTGCTAGATATTTTAGGGAAAAAAAGAACTTATTAGTTTCATAATACCTTGACCTGAACATCTTGATACCTGCTAAGTTTACTTCATCCTTAAGTTATTTCTTGAAAGAAGGATGAATACCATTGATCCACACAAACAATCTAACCTCAAACTCGGAGCATATACTGCAAATATAAAAACAAACTTATATTTATCACCCCCACAAAATCCTGGAAAGAAGCTTAATAATCTTTTCTCTAGAAAACACATTGCAAAGATTAAGACCAATAAAGCTAAAATATGAAAAGAAACTTCTTCCAAGAACTGGGTCCTCACCAGATCGGGCCATGCATTAATGGCACATGCTTCAACAGTATTCAGGACGCACTCATATGGACCATGCTGCATTCGAACCAAAAAAATGATGTTGTATGTAAGAACACGCAAGGAAAAATCGAAAAAGAATACCTATCTATCAACTGCACAAAGCGAGAGGATATCAAGTATGAAAAGTATTTAAAATTTGATATTGACACATGATGAATTGTTACGAAAAGAGTTTTCAGGACTGAGTGCAATAAACATGAAAGGCTAGAAGTATAGCTTCATGTTCATAGTCCAAATTCGAACAGATATATAGTGTTTCAGGGCTATATATACTGTTTCAGGATTCTGTTACCATAAACGGAAAACAGGAAACGTAACGGGAAATGTTAACTGAATGAGGAACCGAACCAGAGGGTTTTAAGGATAAGAAAAGTGAAGCGACCTCCACCTGGGCTGTAGAATGCAACTCAATTCTATTGGTGCAATCATAAAATTACATACAAACCCTAAAACTACCAGGATAATGTAACATTTTTTAATGCTTCATTTTCACTGTCGGATAAAACAAAATGTACAGAAAGGGCATTTTTTTATTTTTTCTTAACCCAATAAAAAAGCTACTGGATAGCATATGGTCACCACAGGCACAAGCTAAACACTGTAATTTTGAGGAGTTAGGCCCTTAAAAATGAAGATAAACACAATGAAATTCTGAGGAATTGGGCCCTTGCAAATGAAGAAATACTGTGGCTTTATTAATCTTTTGAAAAACATCCAGGGGAAAGGAACATGTAAAATTCATTTCTCTAGGCCGTAATTTCACGAATAGATCATACTCATGGAAGGCTGAGAACTTGCCTGGCAACTTATAGTGTCATTGGCACCAATCCTTGCATTACCATATGGAATCAAGCGCAAATCAACAATATCGATAAGCCCGTTTGTGAAGAATTTTTCAAGGTAATTAACTATGAAGTTTGCACTATAAGGGCAAAGGGATTCATAATAAAGTTCCACTGACACCGTCTCTTCCACAACGCAATTGCAATAGCTCGCTGCAGACAGAAACACCAGCAGAATCAGCTTGATGTTCCTGTGCTTGAACTCCTTAGCATTACCCATTTCCGAAAATTTATCTCCTCTTGCGAAATAATGGCATGGGTCGCCTTAAAATGCTTGGAGAATGGTACCCAAAAGATCGGAACGAGACTTTAAAATGCCGGAAACGAAAACCCAGATTATTTCTTAATTCCAGCGATTGCGACAATTTTAGGAAAATAATAATAATGATCGTCAGTAATTTTGGATATTTTTTTAAAGGTGCGAGACGGATATAAAAGAAAATGCACAGCCTCTCTTTTTCCAACTTTTATAATATCTGAAATAGGAGCATATGAACGTTTTTACGACCCCACTATTTCGTCGATTTTGTTTTATTTATTTAATTTCGTATTCTATTGTTTTGTTATCAATTTTGTTTTATCTAATTTCATTATTTTAATGTTTTATTATTGATACTCATAGGTTCTTTTTCGTCGATTTTGTTTTATTTATTTAATTTCGTATTCTAGTGTTTTGTTATCAATTTTGTTTTATCTAAATTCATTATTTTAATGTTTTATTATTGATACTTATAGATTATTTGCCCTCGATGTGAAATCTTTATGAACCTAGCGTTTAATTTATTTCAAAATACATTTTAGAAGCTATAACACACAGATTCTTTGCATTTTTCAATTCCTTCTCCACCAAAAGATATAAATCTTTGCCAACATAATGTTGGGTTCTTTCATTGCATTTTATTTATGTAGGAATTAAATTTATATAAATCTTTGCCAACATAATGTTGGGTTCTTTCACTGCATTAAATTTACTGCATTTTATTTATGTAGGAATTGAATTTAATTATTTTTTAATTGAATTGATGTTAATTGTACAGCGGCAGTTTCACATGTATAGATCAGACCCTTAAAGCTGCAGTTTCTTTTATGTCTTTTTTTAAAATTCATTATATTTTTAATCCATAATTTTCACAGAGTTAATTTATAATCGTATGAATTTGAATGAAGTTAATTTATAATCGTATGAATTTGAATGAAGTTAAATTGAAGTCAACTTCGACATCAAAGCTTTTATGGTAATATCAATTTTACTATGTTTTGAATTTGAAACCTTGAATATGAATAACAATAACACTAAAATTATAACATACCGTGCAATTAAAAAAAACAGAATTGAAGTAAAGAGGGGTGAGTAGTCAGAATTATTCTTTACACTAGCAAAAACACTGATCTCTGAATAACGATAAGAACTGATATCATAAATTATGATAATCACATTTAAACTAAACTCTAAAATTGTTTTTATTAAAATGTATCTTTCATGTTTAATGACTTTTATTACTCACTTAAATGAAAATTATTTGATTTTCTTATGTGTATGTATATTTCATTAGGTTTTGCAAAGTGTTGTTTCATTTAATATGATGTTATTTAAAAATATTTATACAAACATAAGTGTAAATATGCAATTGACTTAAAATATTTCCTGGTTTAATACTTGGTTTAAAAATTGAAATTCAAAATTTCTATGCCTATATTTTTCAAAAAACATTTCTAACACGGTATAAGATGATTCATACTTGGTTAAAAATTTGATTTTCAAAATCTATATGTTTACATTTTTCAAACAACATTTACAACAAAAGTATAAGATGATAGCATGCTTTAAGAAATTGTTGCCAACAACCTTTTTCGAAAGAAATGTAATGAGAATGTGTGAGAAAAGTACTTGTGGCAATAATTGTGTAAATATATGATTATATCTCTTTGTAGTAATAATTGTGCAAATATATGATTACATCCCTTCTATAGTAAATGATCATCAATATGTATAACATTTATATGAAGTCCAGTGAAAAAAAACTAATGCCATTTACATTTATGCAAAATAGCATGTCGTATAAAAATAATTGATATTTAAGATTTTGAAAATGATTTTTAAGTTAAGCAAGTGAAGCATTGGATGAATGACTTTACCTTACAAAGGCCACAGCTTTGCCTCCAATTACCATCATCAAAATAATTTCATCTATCTACCTGATGTATTTTTAAAATTTTAATCTGATATGAATGGATACCTATTTGTCTTACACGTGATGTCGCTCTTACATAATTATGCAAGAAAACATCAAAAGAGGGATGTATTTTTAGATGTCAATCAAATCAGATAGATGAAATTTTTAAAAAACATTAGGTATGCATTGTATTATATTTGATGTATTCTCAAGTAACATCTAAAAATATAATTATACAAGAAAACATCTAAAAATAATTCTAGTTGCCCCATTCTTGAGAGGGAAGATGAAACAATCAATCTTCCCTGTTCGGAGTTAAATTTGATTACTAATTTATTGTCTGTGGATGAAGTCACAAATTGAGGTGCAGGACTTCAGAATTATAAAATGGATTGCAATTGTTTCAGTATATAGGGATATGAAACTACTTTTATATTTTTAGATGTCTCGCAGTGCTGTAGGTATTCCACTTCCTCTCGAAATATTTGGTTTCAGTTGGTATAGAAAAAAGATTGGGATTTATTTCTTTCACCAAGTTATTTGCTTTTCATATTCATGATGCTTGATTTATATTCAAATCAGTTACATTAATGTTGTATTTCCATTTTTTGACATTTTGTACTGCATGTAGCAAACCAACACTACAAACATGTTAGATGAGGCGGTTTATTATATCAAGTTCCTTCAAACTCAAGTTCGGGTAGGTTGGCGAGCATTCATGTAGTTACCATTTTATTTGTATAGGATTAGACTCTTTGATGGCACAATTATTATGTTCACTATATGTAGGAAATAGAATAAGGATTGTAATGAAACTGACTTGATCTTGTGCAGGAACTTTCCGAAAATCGACCCAAATGCAATTGCTCATGCAAAATGAATGCATCAGAAACTATTTAATAATCTAGCAGACTTAGGGATGTTAATGGAATGTATGTATATTGAAGTCATGCTTTCAATGGCTTGAAGGAAACAACCAACAACCATGTTCTCAATGTGTTCTCTTGCAGGCACACAAAACCCCCTTTTCCCTTGTGGAAAGTAAAAGTCTATATAATCTTTCATCTGATCCTGTAAAGGTTAGATAGTTGTGCTGCAATATCGAGGTGTGCTTGGGTTCTTCTATATTTTTGTTGAATACCTAGAAAAAATTGGCCTTTCCTTTATTTTCCTTTGCCAAATTATTTTCAAAGTTCCCAACCATTGCGGAATATCACTCAGTCTTGTATGTTTTTTCACAACTATGCCAGAACTTTAGTGATTTAGTTGACATTGGTTTCCTTCAACCGAAGAAGCCCTTTTTTGATGTTTTCTTGCATAATTATGTAAGAGTGACATCAAGTGTAAGACAAACAGGCAACTGATTGCAGCCAATCTGTCAGGTTGATTTTGATTTGTGGTGGAACGAATGTTGTATATGCATTCAGTGTAATTGAAAAGACAAGGAGGCGGATTTTATGCAGGCTTGATGTGCTGGAAGAATGGTATCTCCTTGAAGCACGGTGTAAGCTTCTGCATGTAATACCAATCCCCCACAAATAGGTGCATTCTAAGTTTCCTCTAGGATCGAATAACCCCATTGCACTTGCCACCCACTGGGAAGGTTCTCATTGTTAATATAGTAGCTATTAATATTTTCTTGACACCTAAAGAATCACCTAGATTGTTGCTAACTACAATAAAGAAAATATATAGCATTATAATTTGTTCAACACTATTTATTTAATTGGATAAAATATGTGTATTTCTTTGTGTACATTTGTTGAAACTTTTGAAACACACATCATTATGGTGATGGTATTGGAGGCAAAGATGTGGTGTTTGTAAGGTAGAGTCATGTGATTATCATTCCATGGACTGGGCTTGGCTGCTGAGGAGATTTGAAACACGTATTGGGCATTGGTGCCTGCGCTATTTATCTGTGGGTGGCAGACTCACGTTGGCAAAATCGGTTTTGCATAATCTTGGGGTATACTGGTTTTCTTTATGTAAGATTCCCAAATCAATCATTCATCGTTTAAGACGATTGTTCTTCAATTTTCTTTGGGCTGGGGGGTCGGATTCGGATAAAATCCATTTGATAAGCTGGAGTATGTTGGCTACCCCCTGGGAATTGGGGGGGTGGGATATAAAAAAATTGGAATTGTTTATTGATGCGCTCCACGCTAAAAGTCTTTGGCATGCTCTCTTTGCTAACTCGATCTGGTGTCTGATCATCCGAGCTAAATATCTTAAAACATGTTCTGTGGTGGACTGGTTTCGTAGAGGCCACCCGATTTCTTCTGGTGTTTCAAATGTTTGGAATGGAATGATGGGATCATACTCTATTATCTCTGATTGGCTTTCATGGTTTCCTAGCAATGGTAGGGATATTCGTCTTGGCATCGACCCTATCCTTGGGGGCTCGCCTGATTTTCGTTTATCTCCATTTCTTTTGGCTATTCTACATGCGAAAGGTATGTTCATATTATCGCATGCTGTTATTTGGCCGCGGGATGGTGGACGTCGTTCGACTTGGATCACTGCCCAGCAGCTTGGTCTTTAGGGCAACTTGATTGTTGAATGGTCTAAATACACCAGATTCCTAACCTGGGGGAATATTCAATTGTCGACTGACCTGGACAAGTTGGTGTGGTCTTGGGATCTTGCACATGGATCTGTTTCTGCTAAACTTTCCTATAATTCATTATTTGCTGGCATGCACATGCTTGGGAGGGGATGGCATAAGTCACTATGGAAACTTGACATCCCGCTGAAAATTAAATGCTTCATCTGGCTGGCAATGAACAATCGGATCTTGACTTGGGACAATCTATGTCACCGGGGTTTTGCTGGTCCTAGCAGATGCTTTCTGTGCTTTTCACAGGTGGAATCGGTTGATCACTTATTTTGCAATTGCAGTTTTGTTCAAAACCTTTGGCAGTCGATTTGTATCTCGGTTGGTGGGGGTTTGATTTGGCGATCCAATACATTTCAGAATTGCATGGCCTCTTGGCTGATTGAATCGTCCGATTTTGTTTCCCTTCCCTATTTTATGGTCTGGGAGGTTTGGCTGTCGCGGAACCGTGGGGTGTTTGAAAACATCCCTCCTTGTTTGGAACTGTCAGCTAGTAGAACTGTTGCAGCTTTTATGGAATATCGAAGATTATTTGCTACTCCGTCCCACGCTTAAATGCTTCCTTGTCGATGCAGGTACAACCCGCCGGTTTTGGTCTACCCTTGTGGTTTTTTTGATGGTGCTTCAGACTGGGGTTCGGGCTCTTGTGGCGTGGGTGTGATATTGCACCTCTCTATCTAAATTTTTTTTGCATTTGGATGCATTTTGGGGTTGGCACAAATACCCGTAGTGAGTTATGTGCTCTCTGGTTGTTGTTGTTGTTTGCCCGTCGTCTTGAGGTCTCATCCCTGGTGGTGTTGGGGGACTCTCTCTCTATTATCTCTTGGGTTCTGGAATCTGCCCCATTGGACGTTATGATACTTTCCTTTTGGAAGGATGATATTCTCTCTACTATCAATGATTTTGAGCACATACATTTTGCCCATATTTTTCGGGAATGCAATCAGGATGCGAATACTCTCTCCAAATTGGCATTGACATCTCCGGATGGGCTCATTTTTTGGGAGTGGCGGGATGACTGTCTTATCTCACATGGTTCTTTGGATGTCCCCTGAGTCCTTTTCGGCTTACTACTTACATTTCTGCTGACTACTTTCTATTTATGGTCCTTTTTCTCCTGCAGGCACTTAGTTTTTTGGGTATCCAACATCCTGTTGGATCCACTGGCCCTAGTGGGGGTTGACATACTTTTGATCGGCTTTATTATTATGTTATATTTTTGAAGGGGTTGGTCCCTTTTATGTTGTTTATTATGGACTTGATCGTCGGCAAATATATGTTTTTCCCTCTGTTATTGGGGATGGTGGTACAGGGTACCTATCCTTTGTTATTTGGATTTTTTGTATGTAACTGTTGCTATGGGGATATGTCCTATGGATGACCTTGATGGGGCTACTTGACATTATGTGTATGGAACTATTTACTATTTCTCTTATTAATAGTAAGTTATATTTTACTTGGAAAAAGAAAAGGTAGAGTCATTCCTCCAATGCTTCACCTGCTTAACTTAAAAATCATTTGCAAAATCTTAAAAATCAATTATTTTTATACAACCATAGCTTTTCCTAGCATAACAAGAGAAATAGTTGCAATGCAACAAGTCCCTGCTCTTAATTTTGTTTATTTGAATATAGAAAAATAAAGTGAAAAATTCAATGAGCACAATGGTATAATCAAGATCTTATGCTTAATTGATTTCACGCAATAGTATGATCAAGGGTTTTGATGACTATATATTGTCATTTTTTTATCTCTTATGGGCATCGATTTTATTATGCTCGATATCTAGATGTTTCTTAGTATCTTATAGTGGATAGTTTAAAACAAATTTATTGTTTGGGGGCTAGTTTTATAGGTTTCATTTTTTGAATTTTTGTGAAGTCGCGAGGAAGAAAGGTAGAGCAGATTTAACCCTATTCTATTGCCATACTGAATTAGAGTACCCCTCTTTACACAAAAATAGTAATTGAAAATGGGAAAATAGAGTTCCAAAATATGAATATGATTTTATAGTGATTCATGCATCCCTAATGACGATTTTTTTGGAAAATGCGGAAAGAGAAAAAAGACAAGCTTTTTCATAAAAGTTATGATTTTGGGGCAGTGAAAATTAGAACCGATACACTTCCACAATATGAAACATGCCTGGAAATTAGAATGGATAAGCTTCAATAATATGAAACATGCCATTTTTTTAGACATGAAAATTGAATTTGGGATTTATATTAATATATTTGATTAAAGATCAATAAATCAATTGTTCATTATAACCTCAATATTGAATATTGATGGAACAGTGCAACAACCCTTAGCTTCCACAGAAAACATGGATCCCATCTAAAAGCCATTTTTATCATATAAATTGGTATAGATATTTTATTAATATATAAAAATATTAAAAAACTAAAGATTAATACTTTGTCCATCTAGCATATAAGTCTAAATATACAACAATTAAATTGGAATAGAGCTACGGTGAAATTATGTAGAAATCAGATGAATGCTCCAGGATCATATTCATTGGACACTCATTCCTATTCTACACGGCATACATATATATATATATATATATATATATATATATATATATATATATATATATATATATATATATATTCCTTGTTCTGCATGACATATATTCCTTGTTCTATATATACCCATTCCTATTCTAAATGCATATTGCAAATTTAAAATAAGTTAAAGTAATCTTTATAGAATAAAACCAATTATATAATTAATTTTATAATAAAATTAAATTTGAATAATACAACATGATTATTTAATAAAAACAAATTATTGTTAAACAAAATAATCCAAAATAACAATAAAAGTTTAAACAACTTAGATACTATAAATCTTAAGAGTATTAAAAAGAAATCCATATGACCACCATTCGATACTATAAATATTAAAAAAAAAGATATATGAACACTATTAAAAAAAAAGACATATGAACACTATTACGTTTAAGTATTTATTTTTAGTCACCGTATATTTTAAGCATTTGGCTTTTAACAGAAAATTAATACTTTGTAGGTAAAATTCATTATGATATAGCAAATGGATCACCTTATTCATATGTGTTATTTCCTAAGAGTAAGGTAAGGCCCAAGCCACCTGCATCTCTTTTCCCCCACAAGGAAGGCAATGCTTTCATTTATCATCTAAAGGACATTTATTTCTATACAAGTGAGTATACTCGGTTATCACCGAACCTACCAATCTGTGCTTTCAGTTGAGAGAAGATCACTAATTTAAACCAATATTTAATGTAAGGCTATTTTAAATCAATTCAAAAAATAATAACTAGGTCCTGAAAGAGCATTGATCATCAGGGGGAAGAGGTGGGACCTTCCCTTATTAAAGGGGGATTAGTAGAATTCGAGAAAAGAGACAAGAAAGAACTCTGGACCAACAAATAGTTGTGGGTGGGATAACACATTTATAACTTGTTGACCACGTGTACTTCTTTATTGATTTTCCCTCCGTGAAAGCAAGGAAAGTCCGATCTTGCTTGCCTTGGTTCTTTATAAATAGTTTATTTAATTGCATGAAATCGACAGTATAACCGATTCTAAACTATATGTGATAGGTCTAGAGTTAAGGCTTTTCATTAAGGTGAGGTATTGCTTTCTTTTCACTTATATCGAGCTACTACTTAATAATTGTTAAAGTACTTATTATTTACCTCGCGGCAATTTTATTGCATGAAATTGACGATCTAACCTACAGGAAAGAAAATAACACAATTGCCCTGAAACTAGCTTCTTTCTTTAGCAGACCTATACTATGTTAGTATTCTGGCAGACCCTGCCCTTTCTTTATCCCACCCATAACCGATCATGATAGATAAACTATTAATCAGTCTAGAGTTCTAGCTTTTAATGAAGACTACAAACTATTTTGGGCCTTACCACCCTTTTATATTCTACTTGGTTACCGCCTAAGATTCAAACTAGTGAATTGCTAGAGTATGAGGGGAAGTATAGTAAAATATAAGAATTCTTATAATTATAGTTCTTAAGCTAAGTCTAGTTATTATATCTTCCTTATCTGGCAAGTTCCTATTGTTCCATCTATAGTTATATACGAATAGAGTGCTTTATCTGATGGACTAATATGCCATATACCACTCAACGTTATACCTGCCATTTGGAATATATCATTGAGGAATAGGCTAGTCAATTTCCTCTTACAAAAAGAACATTAAATGAAACTGCTTCGAGTCTGAGAGGTGATCGTGTGCAGTCAATTCCATTTATATTTTTCATTTTCTCTCTCAGAGAACACGGTGTCTTCTTTTTGTATCCAAAAGTAATCGACCTAGCACTTGTACAAGAGCAAATCTATGTTCTGCGCAACTATGGAACTAATCGTGAGCATTGTAGATTATGTAAATTATGGAGTAAATCTATGGTCTAATGGATATCAACCAAACTAGTTCATGTAAATTCACCAATTTAATTTTGTACTTTCTCGTCGAGCCGAACTGAAGCTGAAAATGGTCCAAATATTTTTATTTGAAAACAAACACACCTCATGGCCATCAGATGTACAGGCCATGTAAATGTACGAGGCCATCAAAATCCTATGATGATAATAAAATTTAATGAGTATGATTTTTTTAATTAAGATAAAATTTTCGAAATAAAACATTTTGAAAAGTGCATTTGGTTGATATACGAGATTAAAAATAAGTGGATATAAGCAGATAAAAAATAACACGTTGCTTGGTTGGACAGCGTGGTAGCTCTCTCGCGGCGGAGTCTCACTTCGCAACGGAGTCTCGCTTCATGAAGATACTTGCCATTCATCAGAGATCATTAACATTTGCCCCTTTACATTCTTAGAAACACACACATGTTCTTTACACCACCAGATGTCATTCTCAACTCATGTAGATACTTCCTCACCACACCACAGGTAAATCACAAACTCATACAAACAACTCTTGCACACAAAGACTACAGGTTAATTTTACTTGATGAATATTAGGACTATAAGTTTGTTCGAGGAGAGCAATTCATCGAATGATGAATGTGCAACTTATCAATTTTCTCTCACTAACACAGAGTTGGTTGCGTGTTCGATGCCTTCCCATTTTCAATTACCAACATAGAGTTGGTTGGATGTTCAATGCCTTCCCATTTTCTTTGGATTGGATTGACGATGAGAGAGGATCCATAATAAGCCAAGCATGGATGCCCTATTTATGAATGTTGGGAGATTGTTGGTTTTCGGTTTGATTTAGAATATGTGAATGAGAATTTATAGACTTCTTTCACTTGGCGGGTACAATTAGGTGTGATGCCTTTTTGGAGGATAATCTGTTGGAGGGCGTGGGTGAACTGACAGATTTTGGTCTACACATCCCCTCAATCTTCACCTAAATTGTAGGTACTTCCATAATCCTTATGTTTTGCATCCAAAATTTTGAGCAATGCCTATGTGTAACAAGAATTTTGGAGAGAAATTTTCAATTGTATAGTGTTTTGTATTTTCGATACTATTCTTTCTTGCATTGCAGTAAGCCTAAATAGCGTCCTAGTTAAACAAACAAACAAAATTAATTCTATAGAATGACAAAGACACCTTAATAGAGTTTGTCCGTTAATTTCTTTACCTTTGATTATTATTGGTAAAATCCAAGCAGAGTTACATATCGAAAGGGAATAATGTATTTTTGTTCTCGCTTCTGTATTCTAGCAAAATGTTCATAAATTATTTCGTCTTGCCACAGTTGTCCTTAGTTCTGCCCTCTCTTTTAGTCTGGAGGTGAGCCTCTACAGATCTATCCAGCAGCCCAAATACAATGCTTTCATTGCAGAAATGGAAAGTAATCAACCATGCTAGGCTTTCCTCCTGTTACCATCAATTTGGTGACCGTTTCCTTGAATTCTTCGACGGCCTGAGAGTCCCATTTGAACATGTTTTGAGAAAAAATCAAGTTTCCCAACAGATTCAAGCTTTTAAAAAACATAGTGTGCTCGATATTCACACCCTTGGCCTTGTAGAATCCTCAAAAATGGATTGAATGGTGGAAAAGACTTTATCTCTTCCCAGATGCTGCAAAGCCTCCAGTCTCTTGACATTGAAGAGCTCAGTGTTGCAAAATATTCGAATCATATGCCAACGAGGCCCGTAGTTTCTCCATGCCAACGAAGAGTCGCTGTAGTAGAAGGACTTGGCTGCTTCTATGATGGTGCGTCCATAAAATGCTTGGTCTTGATTCTTCAAGACTTCCTTCTCCATTGCCGGATATGAAACCACGACTGTTGTTTTCATTCCGAGACAAAGGGTCATTAGAGGACATCGATACGTAAAATCGTTGGGATTCTCCCCGAGTTGGTAATAATAAGAGACAATATTACCTTTGATATTTATTGGTAAAAAATTCCTTGTAATCTAAAGTAACATTCGATTATTACACGATTGTCTCTGATTTGTTTACTGTTGGAGTTAAATACATAATGCATATTAAGTTTCATTGTAATTCATTTGAAAATGAGAAATTTTTTGATGGCATGGTAATCATTTAAATCCTAAAACATAACCCATACTCTTATTTGAGCGCCCTTCGAAGACCCGCATACTCTAGCATCCACCATGAGGAAAGAACTGGGTCGTATAAATGCTTTAATGCTCCAGAGCGCCCCTCAAAAGACCTGCAGACTCTTGCATTAGAAAGATGGGAAGTGTTAGTCAGACGTCGAACCGAAACAACGGGAATAGGTGCGGAGGTATCATTTATATTGCCTTCGCTATAGACAAAAAAACAAAAAATAGAAATATAATCCACCCTTGAACCCCCCAATAGATAAGATCATACCCTTGCATACTCAGGGATAAAGTGTGCAAGTTCTTTGCTTGTCCACAGGTGTACCGAGAGTTGGTGAAGCCACTCTGTGCTTCAACCATCCATTTATAAAAAATGTAACACTTGATTGCGCACGGAGTTGTCAGTTGTGTTTGTGCTTGTTATACCCTTATGTGTTGCTTTCTCCAAGGCGTCTATTGATGTATGTATGAACTTGCTCTTCGACCAAGCATATATATAAACATGGGTGGGGTTTTCTTTTTCATTGGGACCTTACTATTTTTCACCCACCCAAATACCTCACTCCACTATAGATGTATTTTGCTATATGTTATGTGGGAAAAAGCTCTCAAAGACCTGCAGACTTCTACATGTTCAATGAGCGAAGGACTAGGTCGAATAAATGCTCCTCGGTTGATTTCCGGCTTGTCGTATTGTTTTTGTTGTTCCAATGTGTTCAACATTGTGGTTTGTTAGCTCCAAAAATGTTGATATTGCCAATAATCCCATCTTCTCCTATCCCATCTCTTGTCAGTTCACAACAATGAGAATTCTCGAAGAGTTAGAAAAATGCTTTTCCCTATCAACTAGGTGTTCTGCCTCACAACTACCAACTATTGTTATTGTCTACTCATTGATTTGTGTACACTCATATAGATATGCATTTAATACACTATTGCCATTGTCTATTCATTGATTTACGTACACCCACATGGATATGCATTTAATACTAAATTATATTAAATTCAATATGTATTTCATGAGCTGCAAACACTTTCATATCTCGAATAGAATACATGCCAACATGGCAGAATTTGGCAGCGTTTTTTATAAACATTTATTTGCCTCAATAAATGAATGAGGCCTTCAAGTACATATGTGGCAAGTTTATGTTTTTTTTCTTATTTTTTATTTTTAAATGTTTTTATAATTCAATAATTCATTTGCACACCAGGGAAAAATTGTCAATTC
This sequence comes from Larix kaempferi, assembly GCA_027924585.1. NCBI lineage: Eukaryota > Viridiplantae > Streptophyta > Pinopsida > Pinales > Pinaceae > Larix > Larix kaempferi. The sequence continues at coordinate 7,607,914 of BSBM01000722.1, read as the reverse complement.
AATATAGTGGACCAATCACAAAATTAGCTCATCCAATTTTAAAAATTTATAATTTCTTTTTTATTTTTAAAAAATTAAGTTAAATATGAAAATTTGCATACACTTTAGTTAACATTACAAAAAATAGTGAAACTAATCAAAGTCAACGAACTTTGGGCGACCTATCGATCGCTAGACTCCTTGCGGAGCAGAGACTAATAATAAGAGAGGAAACATACATAAGCTAAGGTTTCTAAATGTATTCTCAAAAGTTCCACCTATCACTTTTTTAAAGTTTGACTTATTAATTGTTTTTTATCAAATCCCACTTAAGATGGTCACATCTCTATGATTTCACATATTCATCAGTTGGGTTATAGAGATTTTTTTAGCAACACTTTATAGACTAAAAATATTGTACATGTGAGCAACTTTTCTTCCACATCTAACAAAAATGTAAATTAAGTAATAAGTTCCCTCTACATCATAATTGCCACTGCAAATGGCATTCAATTATAATAGATTTTAAGGTACTTTATATATAAGTTAGGCTAGATCATAGATGGAGGCCATGCTATTTTATAATAAGAGAACACACCCACACTCCAAATTCTTGCTTTCTAAGAAACAAATGAGTATAATAGTTATTTGCATAAATGTAAATGGCATTAGTTTTTTTTTCACTAGACTTCATATAAATGTTATACATATTGATGATAATTTACTATAGAAGGGATGTAATCATATATTTACACAATTATTACTATAAAGAGATATAGTCATATATTCACATAATTATTACTATAAAGAGATATAGTCATATATTTACACAATTATCCTTACAAGTACTTCTCTCATTCATTCCTATTACATTTCTTTCGAACAAGGTTCTTGGCAACAATTTCTTAAGGCATGCTATCATCATATACTTTTGTTGTAAATGTTGTTTGAAAAATGTTAACATATAGATTTTGAAAATCAAATTTTAAACTAAGTATGAATCATCTTATACTATGTTAGAAATGTAGGCATATAAATTTTGAATTTCAATTTTTAAACCAAGTATCAAACCACGAAATATTTTAGATCAACTACATATTTACACTTGTGTTTGTATAAATACTTTTAAGCAACACCATATTAAATGAAGCAACACTTTGCAAAACCTAATGAAATATACATACACATGATAAAATCAAATAATTTTCATTTAAGTGAGTAATAAAAGTTATTAAGTATGAAGATAAATTTTAATAAAAACAATTTTAGAGTTTAATTTAAATGTGATTATCATAATTTATGATATCAATTCTTATCGTTAATCAGGAGATCAATGTCTTTGTTAGTGTTAAGAATAGCTCTGACTACTCACTCCTCTTTACTTCAATTCAATTTTTTTAATATGTTACAATTTTAGTGTTATTGTTATCCATGTTCAAGGTTTCAAATTCAAATAGGTTTTGATGGTAAAATTGATATTACCATAAAAGCTTTGATGTTAGTTTAAGTTCATTCAAATTCATGTGATTTTAAATTTACTGTGTGAAAATTATGAATTAAAAATATAATGAATTTTTAAAAAAGACATGAAAAGAAACTGCAACTTCGGTGGTCTGATCTATCCATGTGGAAATGCAGTTGTAAAATTAACATCAATTCAATTAAAAAATAATTAAATTTAATTCCTACATAAATAAAATGCAGTAAATTTAATTCCTTCATAAATAAAATGCAGTAAATTTAATTCCTTCATAAATAAAATGCAGTGAAAGAACCCAACATTATGTTGGCAAAGATTTATATCTTTTGGTGGAGAAAGAATTGGAAAGTGCAGAGAATCTATGTGATATAGCTTCTAAACTATTAGTCTTAAACCACCTTACAAATAAAAAAATAATAATGTATGAAATCATCTAGACTATGGTAGCCACTATCAGCGACAAGATACAAGTAATCAAGTACTTAAAATCATATTTTAAAAACTATCACACATTCAGTTTAAGATTCTGGTGAAGGAAGTTCGTAAATAACCCCAATACAAAAACCCCTAACTCTGTATAAATAATGTCGCTACCATTGGGATATGTGAAATCCAAGATTTTCGAAAAGAATTTTATTAATTCAGAGAATGTACATTAAACTAAAAGGACCACTAAAAGATCCCTTTATTTCCTAAATCGCTTAACAATGAAATAAGAAAACCGTGTACTTGATATAAAATACTTTGAATCTAGTGGCTCTAGTCCAGAAAAGAATAACCTCCACAACTCCTATACCCACAATTCCGTATACATAGCTGCCTCTACCAGGGGATCAAAGAGTAGCCATAAATATCTCAGTAAAATCGACAGGCCAAGATGAACAAAGTGATGAATGCGGCAAATACGGAGTGAGGGAAGGGCATTGAAGCAACGCCTAATTTACACTGATTTGCAATGTCACTAGAGGATTGGCTATCAAATTTGAGCATTGTGATAGGTAGTTTTTTTAAGAGAATTAACAGAGTATGGTGAATGTGATTACCTGTTGTTGAGGTGGATTGCACACTATGTTAGAAAAACAGGATCGAGGAGCAATAACAATAAACAAGATGCAAATATAAATCACATAAACACAATACAAGAGAGACACCAATATAACGTGGTTCACCCAATCTAGGATACGTCCACGAAGAAATTTCCACTCCTTTTATTATTATACCATCCAACAAATGAAGGGATACAACCTACAACACATCCGCTGCAACTTCCTCTTCAATCTCTCTCAGTCTCTCTTACACAATCACATATATCTTTACAATGCTATAATACATTACACAGTCGTAATGTTTTCCTTTTAAAGGGAACTACCATGGGAAAATACTATAGGCTACTCAATACCATGGGCTCGTAAACTATTGGTCAACAAAACAAGCCATCAAATTTATTTCAGGGGCTTCACCCCCGAACCCCCCATACCCCCCCGTCGGGATGAGTGTACAATCCACCTGCCTATCAAATAAAACTAGGGTACAAACACAGCTGAAACAACAACATCTTTGAATTAAGAAGATCGGGCTCCACAACGAACAATCTCCCACTTGGATATTGATCACAGCAACTCCACCGTTGCTACACTTGTCGAACAATGCTCTAAACCTTGGATCTGGAAAACATTTCATCTTCACCTTCATGCTAGAAGGCGAATTGAAACCGAGCAGGAACTCAATTTCTCTATGGTTACTACCTTTGTCAACATGTCTGCAGGATTTTGGCTAGTGTGTATCCTTTCCAGCTTCAACAGTTCATCTTCTAGAACATACCGTATGAAATGGTACTTCAACTGTATATGTCTAGTCTTAGAATGGAAAGTTGAGTTCTTTGCAAGGTGAATGGCACTTTGGATATCACTATACAACCTGCTATCCTCCTGCTTCTTACCCAATTCCTCCATGAACCTATACAACCAAATCATCTCTTTACTAGCCTCTGTAGCAGCAACATACCTTGCTTCTATTGTTGAAAGTGCAACAACCTTTTGCATCTTCGAAATCCAACTTACTGATGTTCCACCTACAATAAACACATACTTTTTGGTGCTCCTCCTGCCATATCTGCATCAACATATCCTTGTAGAATAGTGTCTGAACCTCCAAAACATAATGCATGAGCGGTAGTACCTCTCAAATACCTGAGAATCCATTGTACTGCCTTCCAATGTTCTTTACCTGGATTGTTCATATACCTGCTCACAACTCCCAATGCATGTGCAATATTTGGTCTTATGCACACCATGGCATACATCAAGCTTCCAAATGTTGATGAATATGGAACCCTGAACATGTAATCTATCTCTTCCCGTGTCTTGGGACACATCTCCTTACTTAGTTTGAAATGGTTGGCCAAAGGTGTACTAACTGGTTTTTCATTTTGCATTCTAAACCTCTCCAACACCTTTTCTATGTACTCACCCTAAGATAATGTCAATTTGTGATTTTTCTTGTCTCTGATTATTCTCATACCAAGGATTTGCTTTGCAGCACCAAAATCCTTCATCACAAATGAATTAGCTAACTTCCTCTTGAGCACATTTATATCCTACATGTTAGACCCTGCAATAAGCATGTCATCCACATATAATAACAAGATAATATATCTTCCATTGTCTAGCCTCTTGAAATAAACACAGTCGTCAGAATGGCATCTACTATAACCTTGTTCTGTCATAAACCTGTCAAATTTCAAATACCACTGCCTTGGAGATTGCTTCAAGCCATACAAGTTCTTCTTCAACATGCATACTAAATTCTCCTTGCCTTTGACCTCGTACCCTTGTGGTTGTTGCATATAAATCTCTTCTTCCAAATCTCCATGGAGAAAGGTTGTTTTTACATCTAACTGTTCAAGATGCAAATCTTCTACAGACACTATAATTAAAATAGTCCTAATTGAAGTCATTTTAACAATAGGAGAAAATATTTCATCAAAATCTATACCTTTTTTCTGTGCAAACCCCTTTACAACAAGTTTGGTTGTACTACTTCTTGCCTCCATCTTCTTCCTTGAACCTGTAAACCCATTTGTTCTGCAATGCTTTTTTTACCTGTAGGCAATTGAACCAAATCCCAAGTCTGGTTTCTTACCAATGAGTCCATCTCCTCATTCATGCCTTTCTCCCACTTCTTTCTAGTTTACACATGCATTACTTCTTCATAACATTCTGGTTCACCAAAATCAGTCATCAATAAATAATACATTGAAGGAGAGTATCGTTCGTGAGGTCTACTTAACTTGGTAGATCTTCTAACACTTGCAGGAGTTTGAGGTACTTGTTGTTGTTCTTGATTTTCTGGCATCTTTGGAACTTCATTTTCTTTTATTTCATCAAGCACTGTGTACTCTGTGTTTTCCTTTTCCTATTTCTTTCCCTTCAACTGATCTTTATACATGACCTTTTCATTGAATACCACATCTCCTCTCCTAATGATTTTGTTACTTTCATAATCCCATAAGCAATAACCAAAACCATCAACCTCGTATCCAATAAATGTACATTTCTTGTATTTAGCCTCAAGCTTTGTTCTATTTTATTTATCAATATGGACAAATGCTTCACAACCAAAAGTTCTCATAAATGAGTAGTTTACCTTTTTACCTATCCATGACTCCTCTGGAATCCCACCATCCAAAGCGTTTAAAGGCCCTCTATTTATTAATTAAACAACAGTATCTACAGCATCTGCCCAAAACTGCAAGGGCAACCCTACATGCAATCTCATACACCTTGCACGCTCCATGATCGTCCTATTCATCCTTTCTAACACACCATTTTCTTATGGTGTTCATGGGCCTGTCTTCTCTCTACGAATCCCATGGTATGAACAATAACTATCAAACTCTTTGCCGCAATACTCACCTCCATTATCCAATCTGAGACACTTCAACCTTTTTCCTATCTCATTCTCAACCAAAGATTTCCATATCTTAAAAGTAGCAAACACATCATATTTCTATCTAATGCAATAAACCTGAGTTTTTCTAGTTGCATCATCAATAAAGTAACATAATAACGAGAGCCACCAAGAGATTGTACCTGAGCCAGTCCCCATACATCTGTATGCACAAGCTCTAACTTTCCACTCTTCTTTTGTTTCCCAACCCTGATAAATCTAACTCTCTTTTGTTTTCCATAAAGACAGTTCTCACATAATTCCAAACTTACCTACTTCAGATCTGGAAACAACTTCCTTGAGTGGAGAATCTGCATCCCCTTCTCACTCATGTGGCCAAGCCTATGCTGCCACAATGTTGTATCTGTTCCAGTGGAAGCTAAAGAGATAGAACAATCAGTATTATGAGGACATAAATAAAACGTACCTATCCTGTCTCATTTTGCTATCACCATCGATCTTTTAGTGTTCTTCCACCACGTTTCTCTAAACGTAGATAAACAACCACCATCTCCCAAATACCCTGTTAAGATTAGATTTTTTTTCATAGCAGGAATATGCCTTACATATTTCAACAACCATTCAGTTCCATTATTTAATTTTATCCGTACCTTACCCATTCCAACAATTTTACATGGCTCATCATCACCCAATAAAACATGTCCAAAATTGCCTGAACATAATCATGAAAAAAATTCCTATGGAGTGTAGCATAACATGAATCCCCTGAATCTACTACCCAGTAATCACTAGTATTATCTAATGCAAGAATCAATGCATCTTGTAACATATCACCTGCTACATTTTCTTCCTAAGTAGTCTCCTATTGTCCATCTCCTTTCTTCTTTAGAGATTTTGCAGTATTTCTTCTGATGTCCTATCTTTCCACAGTTCCAACACTATGTATTTTCTAGTCTGGACTTGGATCTTCCCTTCTTGGACTTGCTGTGATTACCTGGGCTCTTTCCTTTGTCCCTTTGTCTTCCCCTACTCTCCATGGTCAATGCATTACATGATGTCTCACCTGTGCTTTTCCTTCGCATTTCCTTGCTAAGAATAACACCAACAACATAATCAAATTTCTAAGTGTTTGAACCAGAGACAAAGTTACTTACAACTATGACCATGCCGTTCCATCTTTCTAGCAACGAACACAAGATTAGAAGAGTCCTAACCTCATCATCAAAGTTCACTTTTACAGAACTTAGTTGATTTGTAACTGTATTAAATTCATTTAAATGATCAGCAACAAATCCACCTTCTGACATCTTCATATTAAATAAACGCTTCATTAGAAATACCTTGTTGGAGGCCGAGGGTTTTTCATACAGCTTACCCAATGTGCTCCTCAGACCCTCCGTTGTCCTTTCTTTTGAAATATCGAAAGCCACCGACGAAGCCAGGCACAACCGTATTGTTCCCAATGCCTTTCTATCAAGAACGTCCCATTCTTCATCCTTCATAGTCGTCGACTATTTTGCTTTTCCTCCCAATGTTAGGAACAAATCCTTATGATATAGATAGTCCTCCATTTGCATCTTCCACAACTAATAGTTTTGGTCGTTAAATTTCTCAACCTTAAACTTTCCTTCTTCCACCATTTCTCCCACTCGAACCAGGAACCTGTCATGTCCCCAATTAAATGATTTTCAGATAAATAATTAAGTTGGCCTACCCAATTACTAAGGGTTATGTGGAAGAATTAAAATATTGACATTTAACCTCAATGTCTATAGTTTCTCATGAAAATTCAATATTCTAAATTGATGGTGGAAAAATAGGCCAATCAATTATGGAATAAATGTTAAATGCTCCAAAATGAAGTGGCATTAGGTCATAGTTGGACTTGGGGGTGCATAAGTGGACATGTGGGGTCCACATGAGAGAATATTCCTCCTTTAAATATGGAGTTGTCCCCAAATTCGAGTTGGAAGGGAAGAGGTAACATTCATGAAGGAAGAGGAAGAGTCATAGGGCTAAAAATAAGCAATGACAGATTCTATGACAACTATGACAAGTATTATGACACTTATGACAGATTCTATGACACCTATGACACTTACGATAGATTCTATGGCATCTATGACAATGTAAGAGCTAAAAATAGATCAAGAGGGAGTATGAGAGGAGTTACACATCTCCAAAGCATCCAAAATATTCCCCAAGTCGAATTCATGGAGGAGTTGGAGACAAAATATGAGCCAAGTGTCACGTGGGGCCAATGAAGGGTCATAACCCCCACTAATTCGAATTTCATGATTAATTAGGAGATAATTTGAGTTCTAAGGAGGTAAATGAGTCAACTAAATTTATTAAAAGGAGGCCAAGTCGAAATGGATTAGCTTTTGATCATTTTTTTATTTGCATCTTTGCAATTTGGAAAGCTTCAAGCTTGTCCTTGCACAGTGGATGTTCATCCTCCCTGCCTTAGTATCAATTTTGAGGGTGCAAGATTCCCATCCAAGTTGGTTAATGGAGAGGCCATTCAGAACTATCGACATATATTCATGGATATTTTTTGATGCAGGTTCAACCCCCATCTGAGTTCAAGTTCACATTCTCTCTTCCTTCTCTACTATCATTCTCCTATCTTTCTCTCAATGTTCATGTAAAGTGAGATAGCACACTCTTTGTTGCATATAGGTAATTGAAGGTTGTTGTTTCGACCTTATGAACTTGTTAATGGATGCATAAATGTGTAATGGATAGATCATGAGAGCCAAAGCTCTAAATACTAAGCACTTCATGTACAATTTCTCCAAGTAACATTGATATTTGAGTTAGTTTCCTCTTTCTCTCAATGTCATGTAAAAGTGTGATGGCGCACTTCTTGTTGTGTCTAGATACTGGAGGATTTATATTTCAACATTATGGATATGTTAGTTTTTGAATAACTCTGTAATAGACATATCATGATAGCCACTGCTCGAAATCCCTTGGACCATATAAGAAAACTCAAGCAAAAACCACCATTTTGAGCCATTGCGCCCTTGTATACATTTATGAAACTTTGAGCATTTATATATCAGTTTTTGCACCAGAATTCTTTTGAGTTTTGTAGCTATTTTAGAAGCCTATTATTTACTATACATGATACTTAAATTTTTTTCATACCCCTTTTTGCATTTGCTTAGAATTCCATGTAAAAATTTCTGCTATCTTGCTCACAATTTCCAAGCAATGAATGTGTTTTGTAACCTTCTATTTTAAGAGTGCCTTAGCAAGCTATAAATCCGAATCAATGCTGCACATAGATTTTTTTGGAGGTACTTGATATGATCCAAGTGTCTGTTCTGAAAGTTGGGAGGTTTGTACAGCATTTGGGAAGCCAAAAGAGTCTTCTACCCTTGGGGGTTTTAACATCGATTTTCCTACTATTTTTGCCTTTCATTCTCCATTTGTAAATGCGAGTTGCTGAAGTCTTTAGCAAGTGTCCAAGAATATAATAGCTGCATTAGTGTGTCCTAATACACCTCAATCCACTCCATACATAATTTGAAACCATTTGGGATAATTTGGGACAATTTGGGGTTTCACTAGTCGAAGGTTCGAAAATTGGCCAAATCGAGTAAATTTCCAAATTGGGGATATTGTAGAACCCTTCTTTCCTGGGAGTTTATATTCCAAATGGACCTTTGGCTCTAATACCAATTGTTAGAAAAACAGGATCGTTGAACAATAACAATAAACAAGATGCACATATAAATCACATAAACACAATACAAGAGAGACACCGATATAACGTGGTTGACCTAATCTGGGATACATCCACGGAGAAATTTCCAGTCCTTTTATTATTATATCATCCAACAAATGAAGGTATACAACCTACAACACATCCGCTGCAACTTCCTCTTCATTCTCTCTCAGTCTCTCTTACATAATCACAGAGATATTTACAATGCTACAATACATTACACAACCGTAATGTTTTCCTTTTAAAGGGAATTACCATGGGAAAACACTACAGGCTACTCAATACCATGGGCCCATAAATTGTTGGCCAACAAAACAAACCATAAATTTTATTTCGAGGTCTTCGCCCCGGAACCCTTGGGCCCCCATGGGGGTGTTGGAATATTTTATATTCCTTGGAAGGTAATAATGTCTTTGTATTATGTCGAAAAATATCCACAATATTATGTAAAAGAGTAATACATTATATCCCATATTCATTATGGTAAAATATACTCTTGATATTCATTATTATATAAAGAGATGTTATTATGGAGAATTATATTATCCCACATGTAATATGTGAGAGTAATTCCTCCTCATCTCTTGGTATATAATAGAGTCAAGGGAGTCTTTCACATTCATCCATTGTGGATCATATCACGATCTTTACTTATTCACACAAGTATTGCTATATTGTATTGGGGTTATTGGCATTGCTCTCTTGTAAGTTTGAGGGAGATATTTTGGAGGTAATATAAGACTACCTTCCCGTGGATGTAGCCCAATTGGGTGAACCACGTATATATGGTGTAGTCTTTTCTCTTGTTCACTTTTTTGTACTTATTGTTGATATATTGTTGTTTTGTATAGATAGGTAAGCTAGTTTAGCTAGATCCATATCTTTGACAGTGAGGCGATGCCCCCCCCACACCCCCCCCTCTTGGATGAGTGTACAGTCCACCTGCATATCATATAAAATTGGGGGTACAAACACGACTGAAACAACAACATGTCTTAATTAAGAAGATCAGGCTCCACAACCAACACACTGCTGCTGAAACCACTAGCTCATAGTATATCTGCTTGAACAACACGGGGTTTGGATGACCGTTCGTGTTGAAAATACGTAGGGGAGGCTGCCTCAATCTTGAATAACGCAGAGTTTGGATGATCGTTTGAGTTCGCAGTACACAGGGGAGGCGCCCTTGCTTAGTAGGTTCAAAAAATACCCAAATATCTATGCATTAAATACATGGATAGCTGACAGAGACAACGTGGGGAGCCACTCGAGGCACTCGATTTTCCGTCGATAATCATGCAGTGAGACGATTGGCAGGAGGAAGGTATCATGGTGACGGAATACACAAACAGAGTGAGGGTTACTCGACAACCGGGGTGGGTCCCAGGTGCAAATCATTGAGGAGATAGTTTACTCCTTATTTTATTGTTCATTAGGGAATATATATATATATATATATATACATATATATATATATATATATATATGTATATGTACATATATATATATATATATATATATATATATATCTATATTATTTCATTTATAAAAATAAAATTATATTATGAAAGTTTTAAGTATTTTGCTTTAGAAGGAATTTATATTATAATATTGGTTACCAATCCATCATCTCAAAAAAAGTCATCATACACATCTATCAAAAATATTTTCACCAAAAACAAAGGGAATCTATACAAATCCGAAGTGTGTGTGTGTGTGTGTGTGTGTGTGTGTGTATATATACACACACAATAATCGCATGAGAAAGTGATGAAAGTTTGTCCTTGAATAAATGGAATACAACATTTGTAAGATATATCCATAGAACTTAAATCAAACAACTTCTAAATATCTCTTAATGAAAAGTTGGATGAACATATTCAGAGGTTTACGCCTTTACTTCCTCCCAGATATACCAAAAATATGGATCGAGTAAAAGACCAATCTTGAACATACCATATGCAACCTCATTCATTTATCTATAAACATGATGAAAATAAGTACAATTAATTGCAACTTTATCAGTTTGTAACTCTTCAAGGATAGGTCTCAACATAAATTTTCCCAAATAATTAACACTCACATCTAATTAATCACCAATAGACTCTCCAAAGATCTATATTTTACAAACACATTTTTCAACTGCAAGCAATAGGGTCTATTCCAAAGTTAGGAGTTCTAGGGAGTTGTTTAATTCCCTACTCAGGCTTGTTTTAAATTTTTACATCGATAGGTGTCTATATTTTAGAATTTGGGGTGGATTAGCACCTATGCTTTTCCTAGATTACACGAGGATGAGCCAAGTGTACGACTAATTTTATGGCAATCGTTCCAAATTCGAAAAAAAACTATTATAAAAAAGATAATATCAAAAGTAATTGGTAGTTGATGCATGGATAACAAGCAGTTTGTGATAGACAAACCGTTTACCTAGAAGAAGGCGAGAACAAGTAACATATAACTTATTTGTGACACTTAACTTGTGGCCTATTGATGTTCACCGACCACAAGTTAAGTGGTTGTGCTAGTAGTACATGCAATATGTCCTTCAAATAGATAACCCCGCCTATCTTACATAGAAGTGGATCTCCTTGACAAGAACCATCAAAATAAACCTAAGCACCATATCTATCAACTCTTTCATATAAATATGCCTTGGAGGCTTCTCACCATCAAAATAGGCCTAAGCACCATATCTATCAACTCTTTCATATAAATGTGCCTTGCAAGCTTCTCACTTTTTGTATGTTTGAAGTTGTTAAGAATGCTCATAATCCAAGTGGTACATGGCAAAGATGGATTAAATCTATTTTTTAAAAAGACTAGCATTCTTCACTAGCCATATCCCCAAAGCTATAACAAGAGGTAGTACTTTACATCTCTTTAAAGCCATAAATATATATATATATATATATATATATATTTTCACAGAAATGGTTTAGAGATTTTCTATTACAAAAATGGGGAGAAGGATTTCTCCCAGTGGAACTCAGAGTTCATGTCTCTGTATTCATCCTTTGCTTTAAACAGAAAATGTCCAGAAAGACAGAGCTGAAACATAACATAAACATATGCGAATAAAAGGAGAATAGGTACCTATCCTACTATCCGAGAAAGTAGAAACAAAGGTAATATAAGTGAAGAGAATTATGTAGCTGAAACTATGCAAAAAGGCCAGCTTATCATATCAAAATCCAAAAAAGGAGGTCCCGAAAGCTGAATTAGAGCTTTTTAGTCTGAATCTGAAGCTCAGGAAGTCTAGGAAGGCTGATGACCAGTTCTTCAGAATCATTTACCTTGCCACTTCCTGTTTTCCAACCAGTAAAGAAGTGTCCAATATCACTCCGGAGCAGGTCCACTTTCTTCTCCGCAGTCTTAATGCCGCTATTAACATTACCAAAGCTGATGTTTGAGTTGATAGCCGAGAGCACATCACATTTTTCTCCATGAGTAGCTTCCTTTTCTTGGAAGACACGAACCTTTGCAAGCATGATTTGGAAGAGGGTGAAGAGGATGGTTAGATACTTCTTCATCTCCACATTTTTGTACCTGAGCATACGGAGTTACTCCCGAAACTCTTTGAATAACTTACTATAGTCCTTCAAATGTCCGTTGCCTTCCGGACTCATAGGAGAGTTGGGGGTGCTGTGTTCGCGCTGAGATGCGACAGGGTACCACTTTCCTTTGATGCCGAGAAAGTCCAGATTGCAAGAAACGTTATCGGAGGGGCTTGACGGGGCTGGGATCACCTGGCAATCCTCCTGATTCGCAAGAGATTTACTTAAGACCTGGGTCAAAGGGCTATCTAGTTTCTTAATGGTATTTCTACACGTGAGACATTGAGGCGAGAGCGAGCACCTGCCCATCGGGGAGTCACCCATGTTGCAGATGAAAACGCAGACTTCTTCTTCACAGAGCGAGCTTTCAGGGAGCTGCAGGGAGCCGACAGAGCTTTCTTCTTCTCCTGATGAGTCTTCAGCAAGCGGCAGATGTTGAGACTTCTAAGAGACGCATTGAGCTATATAATTCTCATCGTTTCGGTGGTTGGACGCATGATTCGCTCTTCCCACGAAGCCCGAGTCCATAAATGAGACATGATGGCATTCAATTAAACCCGAATTGAATGAAAGTTTGAATAGGATTGGGAAAATCACGATTTTGGTGGGAATAGGGGATGAAAGAATTAGGGAATCCATACCTTGGTGTAAATCTTGTTATTGCTAACCATGGTGCCACAGTTGAGTCTAGCTTCGGCGTTGGCCATCTCATCCGTGTGCTTGTTGAGTGCTTGAAGCACATGCTTGAGGTCTATGGTCTTGAATTCCTTCGTGATGCATTTGAGAAAATAGTGTGTTTTATTGGTCGAATCCTTTCGATTCTTCGTTATCTTTCTGGCTTCATTGATGACCAGGAGTGAGTCTTTGAAGACTATCAACTCATCAATTCCTAGGATTTTGGCTATTTCAAGTCCTTTTAGAAGTGCTAACCATTCAGCACCATTGTTAGTTTTCCTTCCAATCCCCCAGGCATAATCAGTCTTCTTATTTCCTGTGGAGTCATAGATCACTCCTCCTGCACCTGCCAACCCAGGGTTTCCTTTCGAGGCTTCGTAAAAAAATAAAGTGCTTCTTCCTATATTTTTTCTCCAGGTTTGGAAGTCCGGAAGGCTGACTCTGATTTGCCACTTCTGAAGAGTAGAACTTGCTTTGTGTGAGTGGCGGGGGAGGGGGTTCAGGGGGAGTAAAAATTTTGCAACCCAAGTTCGTTCCTCCACCGTGAGTGGTTCTTTGTTGATTTTAGAGATCCCTCTTGAGGATAGAGCTTCTACCCAGAGAGATTTTGCTGAAGAGAGCTTTTCCTGAAGAGAGGACCTTATTTGGAGTGAGATTTTCCCTTAAAAATTTTCATTGTTTCTAACGGTCCAAATTTTCCAACATATGTATTTTGGAAGTGCTTCCCAAGCCCTGGTGAAGTCAGGTTTTTGAACAAGAGAACCAATGTAGTAGTTTTTCCAGCAAGCGAAGAGGTCGTTCCAAACAGTAGGAATTGTTAAATTGAAATGCAAACCTTGCATTGCGCGAGACCATACCTCCTGAGTGAAGTTGCAATCCAGGAAGACATGGTCAAGAGTTTCTTCGTGTTCTTTGCAAAGAATGCACCAAGAAGGTCCTGCAATTCCTCTCTTTCCGAGGTTCTCAGTAGTGAGAGTTTTCCGATGTGAGAGAATCCAGTAGAAAGCATTGATTTTAGGTAACCCATCCTTGCACCATACTTTTTACCACTTCTTATCTTTGATGTTATTTCTATTTTCATTATGGAGCAAACGGTATCCTTCCTTTACCGAATAAGAGCCAGAGGGACCCCAGCCTCTGCTGTCTTGAAGTTGATTATGAATAGGAGCAGATCCTTGTAAAGTAAAGAGAAAGGTATCGTAGTCAGCCTGGAGATGAGCTGGAATCTCCAATTCTTTCCAACCCGCCCATCGTCCATTAGTTGTCCACGAAGAAAGATCATAAAGCGTGGAAATGTTGAACTGATCTAACCATTGTTTGAGGTTTGCGAAGGCAGGCATAAAGTTAGAGGGGGAGGAGGGCCCGAAATTGTCATGCCAAATCTTGATCCATTTTCCATTTCAAGAAATCCAATGGAGGTTGCCTTTAATGAGGGGAGTGACCTTTTTGCAAAGACTCCAAATTGGTAATCCTTCTTTGTTTGGATTGAAATCGTCCAGGCATCTACGTCTAGAACCATTAAGATATTTTCTGTGTAGTATCTCTTTCCACCATGCTTTGTCACCAGATATGAGATGCCATCGGATTTTGTCTACCAAAGCGAGGTTCATACAATTAAGGTCTCTAACCCCAGCTCCCCCACAAACTGTAGGACTGCACACCATATCCCAATTGATCAGGTGGAACTTCTTTGTACCACTGACTTTGCCTCCCTACCAAAGGAACTTACGGATTTCTTTTGTGATGGCATAGATAATCCTTTTTGGAGCAAGGGAGATAGAACAAGCATAATTGGGATAGGCCGAGAGGACAGCATTGATAAGCACAAGTTTACCAGTTGGATTTAGCCATCGTGCACCCCAAGAATTAATGGTATTCTTGATCTTGTCCACCAGTTCTAACCAATCCAACATATTCTTTTTTTCCTTTACAATAGGAATCCCAAGATAGCTGAAATAGGTCCATACTGTCTTTCCTTCAAAGCCTAGAGTCCTAGCAATTTTCGCCATATTCCTAGGAGGGCAGTTCCATCCATATATTTTTTACTTGTTGGTGTTAACTTTTCCATCATAAGCTTTTAAGAATGTGGAGAGAGTTTTCTTGAATCTGGCAGTGACAATCGTAGAGGCTCCACCCAGTAAAATAGTGTCATCAACAAACTAAGCATGGTTGACTGCTCTGACCCCCCTAGCAATTCTTATCCCTTTTAACTCACCTGTGCTTTGAAGGGAATTTAGCTTTCTTCTCATAGACTTTGCGACCAAGAGATAAAGGAAGGGGGATAGCGGGAAGCCTTGTCTGAGTCCCCTGGCGACTTTGAAGAATTCAGTAGGTCCACCATTCACTAGAGGAGCGATTCAAGGGCTACCGATGTAAGCATTAATCCATTTTATAAATCTTTTAGAGAAACAAAATTTATCCATAATTTCAAAAAGGAAAGAATGATTGACTCTGTCAAAGGCATTAGCCATGTCAAGCTTAATGGCCATACCTTGGTGATTTTTCTCCACGTTGGAGTGAACTGCTTCTTGGACAATAATGATGTTATCAAGAATTTGTCGGCTAGCAATGAAACCACCTTGAGATTCTGAAATGAGAGTAGGCATGATTTTCTTCATTCTGGTGGCCAGGATTTTGGTGAGGACCTTGTAAGAGGTGTTGCATAAAGAGATAGGGCGAAATCTGTCAATCATCTGAGGATTCTTATCCTTAGGAATTAAATCCAGGAAGGATGAGTTGGTTGCGCCTCCAATCTTGTCTTTCTTTCTGGTCCAATTTAACATTCGAGATAGATCTTCTTTGATGATGTCCCAAGCTGCCCTATAGAAATTTATAGTGAATCCATCAGGCCCAGGGGCTTTGTCAGCGTTTAGTGCCCAGATAGAATTTTTAATTTCATGCTCCATAATAGGCTTTAGTAGAGTCCTGTTCTCAAGGTCAAAGATAATGGAGGGAATGCCGGCGATAAGGTCTGCGATGATAGGACTACAGACCGTATCCCAATTGATCAGGTGGAACTTCTTTGTACCACTAACTTTGCCTCCCTGCCGAACTTACGGATTTCTTTTGTGATGGCATGGATAATCCTTTTTGGAGCAAGGGAGATAGAACAAGCATAATTGGGATAGGCCGAGAGGACAGCATTGATAAGCACAATTTTACCAGCTGGATTTAGCCATCGTGCACCCCAAGAATTAATGGTATTCTTGATCTTGTCCACCAGTTCTAACCAATCCAACATATTCTTTTTTTCCTTTACAATAGGAATCCCAAGATAGCTGAAAGAGGTCCATACTGTCTTTCCTTCAAAGCCTAGAGTCCTAGCGATTTTCGCCATATTCCTAGGAGAGCAGTTCCATCCATATATTTTTTACTTGTTGGTATTAACTTTTCCATCAGAAGCTTTTAAGAATGTGGAGAGAGTTTTCTTGAATCTGGCAGTGACAATCGTAGAGGCTCCACCCAGTAAAATAGTGTCATCAACAAACTGAGCATGGTTGACCACTCTGACCCCCCTGGCAATTCTTATCCCTTTTAAATCACCTGTGCTTTGAAGGGAATTTAGCTTTCTTCTCATAGACTCTGCGACCAAGAGATAAAGGAAGGGGGACAACGGGCAGCCTTGTCTGAGTCCCTTGGAGACTTTGAAGAAGTCAGTAGGTCCGCCATTCACTAGAGGAGCGATCCAAGGGCTATCGATGCAAGCATTAATCCATATTATAAATCTTTTAGAGAAACAAAATTTATCCATAATTTCGAAAAGGAAAGAATGATTGACTCTGTCAAAGGCGTTAGCCATGTTAAGCTTAATGGCCATACCTTGGTGATTTTTCTCCACGTTGGAGTGAATTGCTTCTTGGACAATAATGATGTTATCAAGAATTTGTCAGCTAGCAATGAATCCACCTTGAGATTTCGAAATGAGAGTAGGCACGATTTTCTTCATTCTGGTGGCCAGGATTTTGGTGAGGATCTTGTAAGAGGTGTTGCATAAAGAGATAGGGAGAAATCTGTCAATCATTTGAGGATTCTTATCCTTAGGAATTAAAACCAGGAAGGAGGAGTTGGTTGCGCCTCCAATCTTGTCTTTCTTTTTGGTCCAATTTAGCATTCGAGATAGATCTTCTTTGATGATGTCCCAAGCTGCCCTATAGAAATTTATAGTGAATCCATCAGGCCCAAGGGCTTTGTCAGCATTTAGTGCCCAGATAGAATTTTTAATTTCATGCTCCATAATAGGCTTTAGTAGAGTCCTGTTCTCAAGGTCAGAGATAATGGAGGGAATGCCGGCGATAAGGTCGGCTTGGGAAATGGTGTCAGCATCATCCGAGGTAGAGTAAAGCTGATTAAAGTGCTGGAAGATGTGTTGTTTGATATCATCATGCCCTATTATCTTGTTTCCATCTTTGTCTTTCAAATCTTTAATTGTACTATAACTGAGTCTCACCTTCGCTTGCTTGTGGAAGTATTCTGTGTTGTTGTCTCCTCCTCTTAGCCAGAGTTGTCTAGAATTTTGCCTCCATACTTCCTCTTCATTCCTGGCTGCTTTTAAGATTTTAGAATTAAGTTCGTGTTCTCTTGACAGGATCGGGTAGGTAATTTCGTCCTTTTCCATGTTGGCATGTAGGATGGCAAGTTCCTTTTGATACAGTATTTTTTCAGTGCTAGGATTCATGAAACCCGTCTTCACCCAACTCTTGAGAGCGCATCTTACAAACCTAAGTTTGGATTCCCAAATGTAGCTTGGGGAGCCGTAGCTGTGAATAGCCAAGGAATGCTAAATAATATCCATGACTTTTTCATTTTGTAACCAAAGGTGATTAAAGCGAAAGGGTATGGTGTAATATCCCTCTTTTACACCCCTGCTAATTTTTGTAAATGTAAATGTTATTGTACTTGTTTGCTGGTGAGGAGCTCAAGGCCAAGGCCCCACCAGTAAACCTTGTAAGCTAAGTGATTTATGTCCTAGTTGTATTTAGCAGTACCTGAGTTAGGAGATTGAGCTCTTTTGCGACCTGCTGTAGAGGGCACGAATCCTCTGAGGGGGAGGAGGTGAAATGGCTTGGAAGCCATGGATTGATGACAGTTGCTGTCATGGTACCACAAGCACTTAGTGAACAATGACGTTCATCGAAGGTTACTAAGTTGTTTTTGGGTTGTTGGTTAACCTGTGAGAGGGATGCCGAAGATACTCTTAACCACTGTGAGGCAGTAAAAGTATCCTAAGACCTCAAACTTAGCACTAAGCTAATCTATGCTAACAGCTGTTAAGTAAAGCTAAGAAAATCCCTTGGATGTCCTTGACATCCTAGCCCTGACAACGGGCGTCAAGGGTTTTCTTCATTAAAAACCTACTATCTAATTACTAAAGTGAGCTAAGCTATTTATCACTTTGGGAAATATTATTAGTTGTAATAATATTTCGTAATTATTATACCTACAATACATTATAAAGAAATGCAAAGTTATAAATGCTTATATTAGATTGTATGTTTTTATGAAACATTATTTATGATAATGTTTTATAAATGCAATGCATTTTGACAATGCAAAGGTATATGTATATAAATGCTTATATAGAGTTCATATATGTATATATGATTATTATCATCGTGATAAATATTATTATTATGAGTTATAATAATATTTTGTATATATATACCTTTAATACATTATAAAAACCTATAATGGTCATCAATTACATTATTAGTTGTAATTGTAAATACATGGTATTGAGATATATATATATATGTTGGTGCACTTGAATTGCTAAAAACGTTTTAGTTCATCAATAGGGGTATAGCTATATGTATAAGTATAGTTAGGTATCTTTGAACCATCTCTTTTTAGGGTTAATACATGCTAAAGACAAAAGGCGGCCATGTTTATTAATTTCTTTAGTATTTGTGCATTGTCAAAAGAGGAGGTACATGTTATAAAGGTAAACAAATGAATATATATATATAATAGCTAAACTAATATTTCTACAATGCATTGTAATAATAACTCAAAATAAGTTTATATATATATATATATAATGAAGTTAAGAATTGAGAAGGCGAGGGTTTTAACTTTGAAAGCTAATAAGTTTCTATCAGTGTAAGAAGATTTATAAGTTGGATATTAATCTACGGATTTATAAGTGGATATTAATCTTTTATTAGTAATGGATATTATATATGATTATATTTTAAGGTGGGTGAAAGTTAAACTTCCTAGAGGACGCGTCATCAATTTGGAAGAGTAACGTGGGTAAGTTTGAGGATGCGGCTAGTGGCCTCCTGGATGGAGCAACGCTTATTTTTAGAGCTGCCACTTGTATTGTTTTTGTTTTCTGCCGTTTCTGAATCCCTCCTTGCTTATTGTCTTATATATCACATTCATATACATCTAGTTTATGATTGCACCGATGTTAAGGGATGGGATGGCTCAATGGGAGCTGATCCTTGTTTGCGTCAAGCATGGTAATATATATATATATATGATTTTCCTCATTTATTGGAAATGCAAGGGTTGGGAAAGCATACCCCTGTAGGTACCTACTAAGAGATGTATTAATGCTGGACTCTATGGAAGCTTTTTGTATTGTCGCACGGTGAAAAGGGAAAAAGGAATCCCTGTACATATTCCTTATATATTTATGCACAAACTTGCTTTGTGCAGATGACTGGGAGAGGGATTTATCATAGACCTTTCTTTGATAGCTTGACAAGTTTTGATGTTGTATGTTGTTTGCTTGTGATGATATTAATGTGCAGGGATTGGGGATTGATCCCTGTGCATCTTGCATTGCTTACATTACATTTCGATATGAATGATCAGTGTTATGGTGCCGAAATTTGGGGAAAATCCCTGCACAATAGTGGTTTCATGTGTATGATCCTTGTATTATATACATAAGTTGGATGGGTATGGTAACCCTTTGTACTTAGAATGTATCATTGTTGTATATAAAGGCATGCCAATCCGGGTAGGGAAAATCCTCTGCATAGGTTTTGAATATGTTATACTTATGTCATAGATCCCTTGGGGAAGGGTGTCTCAATTTATTATAATGATTCGATTTTGACCATCCTGGGAGAGAATCCCTATAATGCCTCTGAGTTAGAGGGTTGAATGTTTTGGAATGTGCTCTCTCGGAGAGGCTTGAAGAAGTGGAAATAATGCACACACTGTGTCACAGATTGTATTCTCTTTATTTGATAAGTAATACAAGATGCTGCATTTCCTTGGTGGACGTAGCCCAAAGAGTTGGGTGAACCACGTATACAGGTCTCTTCCTCATGTGTACTTGATGTGTTTTTACTTGTGAAATGTGGTCTAAAATGGTAAGTGAAATTCAATGAAGAATGTTAAATATCTATTGCTTAAGTTTACATGTAAAATGATGGGTTACTTGTGGAGGTTTTGATGGCATAATGATCATGGGAGTTATTCGGGGTTTACCCTTTTGTATTGTTATGTACTAATTTGATAAGACTCGATTACTAATGATGTTTATATCAATATGGCTAATCTTGCTTAATGTGTAAAGTGTTATGGGATGAGGTAAAGGTAATGATTGAACAAGTGTTATATGCAATACTAATTGCAACTGGAGTACATATATGACGACCTCATATATAATATGACTAATACCTTGATTGTTGATGTCGAGGAAAAATATTACACCTCATTCTTTACAATGACAAAGTGGTGATATGGGTGTGTTACATATGGGCCCTAGATTAACCAGAGAGGTCAAAGTTAAAGTAATGGGTTTGTGGTCCAAGACTGCAGAGGGCAAGGCGAAGGAGGAGGGGATTAAGTCGAGTTGAAGGAAGGACTCTTTAAAGCCATATTACTACGTCAATTCCTTAGACTTTCCTTGCTATAAAATCCCCTCTAAACATCCTCTAAGCCCATGAAAACATCCACTTGTTTCCATGCTTGAATAGAGTAAGCACATGTCATAATCAAATGATTAATATTCTTTTAATTTTCCTTGCATAAGGGATATCTTCTAGGTTCATGATATCTTATTTTCTGCAATATATCCCAGGTTAGTGCTTTGTTCGTGAGAACCAACCACATAAAATTATGAGATTTTAGAGGGTATTTGAACTTCCAAATAATTTTCCACCACTAATTAGGTAGACCCATACCCTCCCAATCACATAGAAGCCTATATCCGACATCGAGAAAATATAATCATATAAAAGAATTCTTTGATCAATTCAATTAATCATCTATATCCGTAATTCTTACATGGATTGACTATAATTTGGTGAGATAAATTTCCCATACTAACACAACTTCACCTCTAAACCTAATCATATCTACAAACTTCCATTCTCATCTCCAAAGAGTGATAAGTTTTGAAGCAACCACCTCAGTTTGAAAAAAAAAACTTATCACAAAGAGTATGGACTAAATTTTCAAGCAACTTGTAGCCCTCACCACATCTAACCCAACAACCTTCACCTAGTCTAACTCTATTCCACTTCCCCCACCTTTCATACAAGCCACCTCCCAATCACCTTAGAAAACACCTTTCTATTCCACTTCCCCCACCTTTCATACAAACCACCTCCCAATCACCTTAGAAAACACCTTTCTATTCCACTTCCCCACCTTTCATACAAGCCACCTCCCAATCACCTTAGAAAACACCTTTCATACAAGCCACCTCCCAATCACCTTGGAAAAGGAAAAACAATTTTCTTCCAAATAATTAAGACATTACGACAAGACTTTAAGGACCTTCTTATCTAATCTTCAACTAAATTGGGCTCAATATACTCTGAAATAACCACATCATGCCAAAGACATTTACTTGAAATTAATCTCCAAACTCATTTTGTTGCAAAGTCCTGAAAATATAAATTTATTATAATACCACCCTTCCATCTCTTTTAAGAATCCAATCTTTTAACATTTAATGATAAGTGTACCCCTTCTTTCCATGTTCCTAACCATAAAAACATATCAATGTTGCTCTTTATATTTTCTATAAAACCCTTAGTTATAAAAGCTAAAGACATTCAATAGACAAAATGACTTGTAATATTAACTTAACTAAAATAAATCTCTCTCCTCTAACTAGCTATCAATTGTATCGAACAAAGAACCCATCTCTACTTTAGTAACTAACATTAACTAAAATGTTTTATCCCATAAACATTAAGTCTAAATAAAGAATTATAAATATTTCGTGCTATTATGCAATTCAATCTGAGTGTTTGAAAACAACTAAGAATTTAAACTATATTACATTTTATCCCATAAACATTAAGTCTAAATAAAGAATTATAAATATTTCGTACAATTATGCAATTCATTCTGAGTATATGTAACCAATTAAGAATTTAAATGATATTACATAAAAAAAAATTAAATGGATTACATTAATTTATTTTATTAAGATTAAAAAAATCGTTTTTTTTTTCCCATTTTTTTCATCTCTATATTATTATGTTCCCAAAGGGGAATATATATAGATAGATGAATAACTATTAATCGGGTGAAAGTCTATAATTTTTTTGCAAATACTTATAGTTTTAATAAAAGTTGAAATATTTTTTTATAAATTTGAATTTTTAAAATATTTTTTAAAAATTTTGATTGGCTGCATTACCTAACGTCATCCTCGTTTTTTGGTTCCCAGGAGGGGCCTGCGGGCTGACGTTAGGCCTGCAGATGACACAAAAGGTAGCATATTTTTAATGTTTACAGCTTTATACAAAGGTTTTTTTAGATTTTCGTGTTTGCTATTGGGCTAGTGCGGTTCAGCATATGTTACAATATCGTCTCAGCCTGCATTGTATTAAAAACCTCTGTGTGGATTAAATGGACCAGGGTTTTACAGCCATTGATAATATCGCGCACCATTAATTCGTGTATCAACTTTGAATAGGGTTTTCGTGCGCTGAGCGGCCTGCAATACACAATTAATTAATTCACGGATTCTTGTTCACGGATTCTTTCTTGAAAAGTATGTATGTAGGCATCGTTTCATTTCATTGGATCTTCTTTAGAAATTTGCAGTGCTATGTATTCTTCTAATTTCTAACATTGCAATTGTTTCATTCATTGGATCTTCTTTGGAAATTTGCAGTGCTGAGTATTCTTTTAATTTATAACATGGAAAATCCATGGTTTCATCACAGAATGCAAGAGGAAGCGGCCACCAACAGTGAGTTTACCTTTGTTCGGACAATTCTTGTTGTTGTCTATTGGGGGTGAGTTAAGTATTTGAAGTCCACATTCTGCATCCTCATTTTTGTCATGGTTATATAAATAGAGTTGATATCATATTCTCATAAACATTTTGTCTCTCGGTTTGTTACAGCGTCTGCATTTCAAACGTTCTTGCTAATGGGATTGAAGGATACGTCTCCTGTCTTTGCTTCGGCAATGCCTAACTTGGCTCCAACCATTATATTCGTCATAGCATGGGCTTTGGGGTTGGTACACGCACTTCTAACTCATTTGTTCCATTCAGTCTCTATATATTTTCTTATGGGTTTTTACAGATTTCAGAAACTAAACATTTTGTACCTTCAGTTTATAAGTTTCAGAAATTAAACGTTCTTTACCTATGTGGATACTATTTTCCAAAGATTACACAGTTCTGGTAGATAAGAAGATAAAACTCAACTCGAAACAATAGAAAACCCTTCGTTGGTCAATTTTTTTTTGGAGAATATATTGATTTGTAGGAATTTGCAAGGATAGTTCTATGGCTCTCCCAGATATCTCCTCATGTATATGTTTCACTTTTGTTTCTGTTTCTCAAAAGTATAGTACACTTTTGATGGTGGAGTAAATTTTTTTTCTATTAGCATCTTGAAATTTGGTTGCACAATTTTAATTAAATTGTAATTTTTCAATAAATTCAGCCATTCAGATACACCCCTATCTGAACAATTATACAATTCCAACAATTATTTTAAACATATTATTGCTTAGTAAATCCCCAGTCGTTCTTTAGCTTGCCATTTGGGGCCACATGAGATGCTGGGGAGCCTTACTTTACTTCCATTTTTTTTTAATTATTGCTTTGCTCAAGTGTTGATGGTCCAGTTCACACTTTCATGGACGGCTTCAAAGCTATATCCATCATCTTGGCACTGGCTGGTGCAGAGGCTCGACCCCAACCCCCATAGTTTCAAAGTACACAGCGCACAACAAAGAATAAATTCACACGTAGTCTCCAACTAATTCACTTGTAGGAGAATTAAACGCATAGGATTGAAAACATAAATTTTAAATTTTGCATCAACAAATGTTTAAAATTTACAGACAGGCTCAAGGCTTCCTGCTTCTTAGAACTCTACCACACTACTTGGTTTCCACCCCCTCTCCGTTCTTGGCTCATCTTACCAACTGTTTTTCACTCCCCTTACCGACCTGTTGATGCCCAGAAAATCATAGCATCAAGCAGCAAGGGATTCTCCCTGGTAAGCAAGCCCAATTAGATCGCTCACCGTTTGGTGTGGGGAATTTGTCCGGTTAATGGTTCCGGCTACCGTAAGATTTAAAGATTCTTGTTCTTTACACCGGTTGCGGCCCAATCCACCGTTTATATGTTTTAATTTTAAAGATGATATGCAAGTGCCCTAAGCTAAATGCAGGTAGCTAATCTAAATTAATCTAAAACTGTATAAGCAAATTTAACCTATCCTTGCTAGGAGCAAACTGTAGAGGTGAGTAATAAACTGCAAGAAACACCTAAAGATCACACAGATAGCCATTTAATCATAAAGATGTGCCTACAACAGAATATAACAACTATTAAATATAGCTTTAATTCACTGAATACATTCCATTACTCATTTAAGAGAGACATCATTGTACAGGAAAATAGAAAGATCATTCATCACACAAAAATAATTCATAATAGTAAAGAAAGATCTCATAGTAGTATACGAATGCTACAGGAATAGTCCAACAAACATTTAACACACATTTCCAGGCAAAATGTCCTCTCCAGGCTTTCATTAGGCAAAATCCAGTTCTTGGAGCAAGTAGCAAAGCAGTTCACGTACAAGGAAGAAATTTTCTTTCACCTGCAAAAAGCCCCCCTTATTCTCTCTTCCGTTCATCTCTTTATAGATTTTACAATTGCTGCTTGAGCTGACAGGTGTACCCTAACTTCTAGAACCTTCTAATTTGTCCTTTAGTGCACAATTACAAAACCCACAGATTCGTGGAGAGCCTTCCATATGAGACAAAAACAGAGACAACTGTCTTTTAAAGCATTTATACAATAAAGGAATTTCAGTTCTTCCTCACGTTAAGACAAATAAGAATTCTGATATTTTATCTATTTCATTTGGCTTCTCTCTGCTGGCTTGCTGACCCATCTTCTTGCAGCTTAGTGGCTTGCTCTTGGAGGATCCTGTCTTCCTCTTACTGTTTGAGAGCTTGCTCCTGGAACGCTCTGTCCTGCTCCTCCTGCTTTTGCTTCTTGAACAATTGTTTCTAGAAAGTAGATATGCACAGCGGGAACCTACGATGAGCGAGGCAGTACAAATAAGGAGTATGCAGCAATTAGCAAAATTAAAGATTAAACATGGCCCTATTGATGGCCCAACCAACTCCGCGGGCGCACACAAACCAAAAAGAAAACTTCGCGTCAAAGCGGCGATCACAAAGTTAAAAGCCTGCGCTCAAGCGACGATCATAACATTAAGTCCTGCGCTAAAGCGGGGATTCCAAGCTTAAGCTCTGCGATGATAGCGCTGCGCCAAAATTAGACCTTGAGGGATTCGTTCAAAAATGAGGCGCAGTTATGGAAGTGGACGCTATAGGGATAAGCCATGCGCCTTTGGCGCAAGTCTCATTATTAGTAATTGCGCTGATGGACGGCACCAAGAGTTGCGCCGGGGCGTCCGAAATAACACTGGCATTTGCGCTAAAGGCGGCCAAAAGAAGGCTAAGATGGGCGCCATAAGCAGACAGTTTTAAACTTAAGACATGCGTGAGAAAGGATCAAAACAATGGTCGAATTACAGTTAAGTTCTCGCGCCTAAAAAATGGTTGAATTGTAGTGAACATTTGGCGAAGCGGCAGAGTTATGATTAAAACCTGCGCTGAAGGTGGCCGAGTTAGGCTTACGATTTGCGCCGAAGACGACAAATTTATGGTCAAAACTTGCGCTAAAGGGCGGCCGACTTATGGTCAACATTTGCGCCAAGCGGCAGAATTAAGGCTAAAAAATGCGCTGAAGAGAAAAGGTGACTTTGCCTTAGAAAAAATAATTGAGAAATTTTTTGGAAAGCAAGTGTTGAAATTTTGCCAAGTTAAAGAGAAAAAATAAGCCTGAAAGACAAGGAAAACACTTGTTACAAAATGTGTAGAAGGAGGGGCCCCAAATATCTTCAAAATTTTGGGGAAGGATGTTGCAGCAGCAACACGACCAAAATGGGAGGGCAGAAAAATTAATGTGCCCCATCTGAATTCAACTACCACACATTAAATGCACAAGCTACCCTACCAAGGAACATGCGCCAAAAGATATCAGTCGATCCCTAAATTTGACAAGGCGCCACGTTACAGGAAGCGGAATCTGGGGCTCCTGGAATATCAGAAAGTGGGAAACGCGTGTAGATAAAAAGATATTTCTCCATGGAATAAGGGTATCTCAGCAAAGGAAACTTCAACACGTTTAAGTTGCACTTGGAAATTCATGCGGATCGAGCTGTGCCATGAAGTTTATAAATGTCTCGTAGTTGTTTATGATAAAGTCTTTAACACTTACATGGTGCTTCAATTTTTTTGTTTGTTCTCTTTACGAGACCGCTTACAGTGTGAATTGTACCTGTCCTTTCAAAGTTTCAAGTTTACATTTGGTCGATTCGATGTGTATTGCCATGATAAATATACGGTCTCTTTATGTGAGGCAGGTTGACGTGTCTGTTTAAGTTTCCTTTGGCATTGATATATTTGCACAGCATCGGCTTCTTTCCCATTGCAATGTCTGGTTTTGGTTCAGGTGGGTGTAGATTTTCAATCTACAAAACAAGTGTATGGGGAAGTGGTGGAACCAGATAGTTGTAAATTGGAATTGGAATATGGAGATACATATGCATGGAAACCAAGTGTCTGATAGAAGTAGTGGAATTAGATCATTGGAATGAGATAAATATGCATGACCATCTAACAGATTTAGGAAGAGATGTCGTTGAGTCTTCTTGGTCGCGTTATCTTTGGCATTGGGCACAGAACGTCATGGATGATTTGTTGCAGCATTCATCTGTAAGTAGTTTATCATTCAGTCTATGGTATATTAATACTGTTCAATTTTTAGTTATTCATCATTTTGCAAGATTGAACATCTATTAACTATCATTTTTAAGAATCGTCGGGTAATACCCGGGCAGAGAATTAGAGTGGTTCTTAGTGAATATCACGAAGATGACACATTTGACTATATTCGAATGACAAGGTTGCAACTTGTTCATGCTAAAGGTTCTCTCTTGGAATGCATTCTGACGAAGGTGAAGTCCCCAACCCTCACATGGCTCCGCTAGAACAAGAGTTCCAACTCTTCCCTACCTTCTTGGATTGTAATGAAGAATTTAAGGTTTTCAACTCCAAACATCCGGCTGCCCACAATTCCTACAAAGATGTCAATGATTCCATACTTAGGCAGCGCTTCTAACTCAGAGCACCCACTAACACTTTGGCCTCGGGAGTTGAGGCTTTCTCCACTGCTTCAACCCCTTACGCTCTTCAACATCATACATGAGTCTCTCTGTAATACCTCCAAAGATACCAATGTTTCCATACTCAACAGCTCTTCTAACTCAGACAACCCATGAACATCTAGGATTCTAAGCTTTGTCGCGTGCTCCAACCCCCATATGCTCTTCAGCTTCACCCCCCCTGCCCCCAACTACTCCAAAGATGTCATTGTTTCCATACTTGGCAGCTCTGTTAAGTCAAACAACCCATGAACATCTAGGATTCTAATCTTTGTCACGTTATCCAATCCTCGTATGCTCTTTGGCTTCACATATTCGTTTCAGCTTCTCACATTTGTCTGTCGGCCACAATTCCTCCAAAATCTTTTGAATTCAACTAAGACATTGTTTTGCTATATGGTAATTAGAGGTAATTGGCTAAACGTTCTATGTTTCGGTCTGGTCATTTTTTCCGTAATACACTTTTTTTGAAAGCCTAGTTCTCTGTGTTGGTGCTATGTGTTAGAAGAGGTGGAAGATGTTGAACATTGTATGTCGTTGGAGTCTGGAGATGCTCGATTTCTGTAGATATCCGAAATCAATGGAAGTAGTGAACTAGCTGCTTGTGCAGATGGAGAACGAAGGGAGGCATGCTGCTTTCTTTAGCAATCAATGACTTTTCCAGAGACTGGACCATTTTTGCAATGAATGTCGCAATAACATTGGTTGTTTAATGGGATTTGCAGTAACACAATAGAACCAGTTTTGCAATTGAAGCAGTCATAGTGTTTAATGGGTTTTACAATGACGCAATATATATGGATGTTTAATGGGCCTTAAGAGCCGTGCATTAATTAATTGTTATTTAGTGTTTGTTTTTTGCATTAATTAATCGTTATGTAAGTATAACTTAACTTCAATTTCCTGGAAATGAAGAAACTCTGCAATGTTCGTGTGTTATTCTCTTTTTGGATGTATGGCGTGTATTATGATGATTACTGAGTGTTATATTTTAATTGAAGTCTGGGTATGATGTCTGGGTATGATGTTTGGCAAATATTTAATTTCTTAAGTTTCTTCAAATTTAAGAAACATATGAATAGCCTATAAATGTCCGTGTATGATATTTCTCTTAACTAAGTTTTTATTTCTCTCTTTTGATTTCTCTTAACTAAACTGCAAAACCGGTTGGCATTTGTTAACTTCCTTTAACAAAACTGCAACATATTGACCAACCAACTATTTAAGAGGTAAGCATGGCATTTATTTATGACAATAAATATAAGTCTTCCTGTCACAAAATTGCAAGGTGGCAAGTTGTCAACACCTTGGCATCTTTACATACAATAAATGCACAGTGTCCACAACAATTTTGTATTTATTTACCAACAAAAATGCATAACTTCGGAGAAAATTCCACAAATTTATTGTCAAACCTTTTTCATTTAAAAACAATAATGCACAACTATCTCCGACGAAATTGCACCACTTTATATTTTACAAAATTGACCTTGACATCTATTTACACCACTTGCTTCGCATTTTAGCTAAATATTCACGGCCACTGCCCCTGCCTATGGAACTTGATACCATTGTGGTTTTTATTCGGTACGAACTATCGTGGCCAGGACCAACTACCTAAATACAAGGCAGGACCAACTATAGTAGCAAGGAATAATTACCTTCTGAATGTACCTGGAGTAGAAATTCAGGACTCATATGCTAATGCAGTAGCAATACCTGGTTTCTTCTTATTTTAATTTAAGAAGCGATGGACCAGTGCCCACTTTTGTCGAGAGAAAAGTGATGGACCAGTGCCCACTTGCATTGAGAACAATCTATGGACTGGAAATAACTAGCATGGCCATTCTTTTGTTTGTGCTCATTTGGCTGTTGATGTTCTATATCTCGCTCTTGATTTTAGTATATAATCACCTTATATTATACTCTCTACAGAACAGGCGTAGACATAGGGACAGACAGATCATGATACTCTTGTAAGGAGTCTTTAACTCTATTAATATTAGATCAAGTTATCAACAACAACTACATATTTTCCTTACAGATTCATCATATCTTTATATGTGCTTACAATCTTTGAAACATATATTAACTACCTCAGTGGACCTGATCAACCCGACCAAATATGTTTTCCTTACAGATTCATATCTTTATATATGCTTATAACGTACCTACCTCGGTGGACCTAGACCAAGACAAACTCGACCAATTACTCTATTTACTAGTCAACTAGGTCGACTAAGCTCCCACATTCATCACTGGTTCCAATTCATCCATTGTTGTTCTTGTTGTCCATCATTCCTAAGTTGTCATTGCATTACGTGGATATGCTTCTTCTGCTTTTTTTTCTCCTCTTTCTTTGCTTGCCTTGGCTTGTGTCTTTATTTCCTTCTATGTATCTCTTTGCTTACTGCTATTGAATATTATTTACCCAACAATTAGGCATATCAATTGTCCTTGATGTCTAATATTCATTTCAACATCCTTTGTTTTTCCAAACAAACATCTATAAAGTTTCAAGAAATAAAGTGGGTCATGGAATCCTTGGGATGATACCTTGAAATCATAACAATTTATTTCCATCTTTTCCTCTTATCATTGGTTTAAGGTTATGGATTGAGAGCATCAGGAGTGAGAACCTTCTTAAATGAGACCAGTTAAATACCTTCAATTTACAACTTAGTTCGAAATAGAGTTGTCTTGTGGTTTGTACCTTTTGGCTTGTTTTCACAAAGAGAATTTGTCAATTTTGCACAATCATTACAAGAATTGAACCTGGGTGGGGAGGGTAACAATCATTCCTCCCAACCACCCAAACTACAACCAATGAACCACTAGTTATACGAACTTTAAATCTAAATAATATTACATGTACTAGTTATATGAAATCTGAATCTAAATAATATAATTGACTCTCGAGTATATAAAACATATGGAGGATATTACAGTCCATTTACGTAGTTGATTCATGGCAAAGCTTAGAATCCTAGATGTTCGTGGGTTGTCTGAGTTAGAAGAGCCGCCGAGTATGGAAACATTGGTATATTTGGAGGTATTGCACACATACTCATGTATGATGCTGAAGAGCGCAGGGGTTGGAGCAGTGGAGAAAGCCTCGACTCTCGAGGCCAAAGTGTTAGTGGGTGCTCTGAGTTAGAAGAGTTGCCGAAGTATGGAATCATTGACATCTTTGGAGGAATTGTGTTGGATTTTAACCTCTAAACTATTATTATGTAAAAAAAACAATTCCTTCAACCAATTTTTTCGTTGCAAAAAACTCCTCATAACTAGCCGCAAAGCTGGTGGCAATGTCGGGGACATTGCCACCACGTGGCTCTTGTTAACCTTATTTTTTCATTATTTTTATATTATCAATTTTATATATTTTTTTCATTTTAATTTATTAGGTTTTACATATCATGCATATTTAGATTTATACAACACATTACTTCCTTTAAATATAATAAATATTTTAAATAATACTTTCTTTAAATATTATATATATATTTTCCTTTTCTAAGCTATTCAACATTATATTATTAAAGATACTAGAGATTTATATGATTTTAGTTGGCTAGTCTATTAGTAGGAAACCAGACCAACCACAAACAAAACAATTTGTTATCAGTTTTCCCCAAAAAAGTACTAAGACCTTATAGTTTCCATTGTTCAAATTTTCTACAACTATCACAGATGCTTTTAAAACTGCCATATTGACGATCAAAACTATCATACCTACCCTTAAGCAAAGGGAAACTAGCTAATAAGTGAATAAAGAGTTCACTCATCATTAAGAATTGACATGATCGGCACCTCGGTGATTGGAGGAGGCTTATTGGGCTGCCCAATTAGAGTTTTATCCTTGAAGACCATCCCAGTAGTAGCCTTTTCCAACATATTGACCCTTGCCCCTAACCTTGTCATTGCCTTGGCAATGAGATGAAGATTGGAATCTACCTAGCGGATTTGGTCCTAGGTTTCATTTAACTACAACAGGATCTCCTTCCATTTCTCTCGACTATGCACGAGCACTTTACCAACACAAGGCCTTGATTTGTTAGTATAAGATCACAATTTTGGCCAATTTTGTGTCTCTCGTATTGGAGGACCATACGTATGTTACCCATTACTCCATATTGGCTTGGACTTCTTTTTCCTCCAGCGTCATCTTCTCCCACTTAAACCAATTTTCAACCTCGGCCAACTCCTGTTGAGTTGCAGGCAAAATGACTCGATGGTAGACCGCTTGAACCTCCTCCATTTCCTTTTGGATGTGTGGCATATGGGAGTGACATTTCCCCTTATTTCCTTTCCTTGTGTGCCTTCCACTCACCTTGGTGCTCGAACAAGGCCTTGTATCACAACACTAAACCCATAATTATTTTCCCCATATACAAGGAGAGACACTTTCCTCACCAAGCAAAATCACAAACCAAAACCTACAAAAAAAATCCTTCTGCATCTGTCACTTGCATAGAGCTTTCAACCAACAGTCGCTCAAACAAAGTGAGGGAAAGTGAGGCGAATTCAATGCCAAGAATAGTGTATAGTGTTCCTCTACCTAGCTTCATCATAATACATCATGGGGAGCCATCAAACCACCCTTACCCATAATCAAATCGAGCGGAGAATCCATCATTTTTTGAACTTGTCGTCCCTCTCCAAATTGCAGCCACTGTCACCATCTATGACATTCATTGCATTCACCGTGGTTGAGCTAACTTGTCGGCATTAGGTCTCCCTAATTTTTTCTACTTGCCCTGAAGGGCCTTCTCTCGTGTCGCCTTTCCTCTCTCCCCCGCTAGACGTCACACTGCAAGGAGAGGGTTGCAATTGACCTTCTCATAAAAAATAGAATAAATATTTTAAATATGAAAGACATAAAGTAAATGATGTACTTAACATATTTAATGTATAAATATGAAAAAATTACATAAAGTTTATGAAAATGTATAAATATGAAAATTTTGCATAAAATTTATGCAAAATGTATAAATTTAATATAAGAGTTGATATTTATATATTTGTTTTAAAAGATGAATATTTTTACCAAAGTCGTGATATTGTTAATTATAAATACTAATTTTTAGGATAAATTTAATTTAATGAGATTTTGAGATAACTACCATGAAGAAGGCACAACTGGGATTCAATGCAATAAAGATTAAAGTTAAATCATTTTATGATAAATTTATTTTAATAGGATTCTGAGATAACTACTAAGAAGAAGGCACAACTAAGAATATACAATTTGGCGAACTTGCCTGTTTCATAATATGGAAAATTTGGCATGCGAGAAATTCTTGTATTTTTTAGAACAAATTACTTTCCCCTGAATGGTATGCTAAAAAGGCAGTTGTTGCTTTCTTGGAGGTTTTTGATTCCTCTCGCCATGCCACTATTTGTTCGGGATCAATCAATTGAACTCCCCCTCCTCCTATGTCAATTTGTAGGGATTTTTTCCATGGCTCTTCACAGTACCATGCAAGACTATGTGGTGTAGGTGCTTTCATTGTTGTAGGGATTTTTTCCATGGCTCTTCACAGTACCATGCAAGACTATGTGGTGTAGGTGCTTTCATTGTTCTGGAACAGACTCGTCATTTTCACTTATGGATGAATTGTGGTATGGGAACCAATACTCGTGGAGAAATTCTGGCTCTCTGGCTCGTTCTCTTTTTTTCGCAAAATCTCGACATCTTCCACTTCAGCATATTGCAGGGGATTCGAAGACCATAATTGATTGGACAAAGGGTCCCGACTCTTTAAAGTCGCTGACGCTAACCCCTTGGATGTCAGATGTTAGATCCATGCTCTTGGATTTCCTCCAGGTGTCAATCTTACATATCTTCTGAGAGTTTAACTCACTTGCAGACTCCTTTTCCAGGAGGGGTCTATCAACTTCAGAGGGGTCTATTTTTTTTAGATCTAGTGTGGCGATCAACTCTCTTCTTCGAGATGCATGACGATGTTCTTCCCTTAGGCTCTTGCTTGCTAAAGCACATTTTTGTAATAGCTTTATACTTGGGAGTTTTCTCCCCCTTGTCCTTAGTTGTATTGGCTTATATTTACATTTTCTTTCTACGACATGTATTTTTTTTGGTTTGACAACTCCATCGGGTTTGGGATGTGTTGTCCTTGTTTGTGGATTGGCCTTTTGTGCCCGGTTGTTGGTGCTATGCTCTTTGTGTCTGTGGGTTTCTATAGTGATTGGTCTTTTGGGGATTCTTGGAAGTGACTTTCTATGATGTAACTGTCTATTCCACATATAATTTTTTATAATGAAAGTATAGTTATTTTTCTGTCTGAAAAAAATGCAATAGAGATTAAGGTTAGATCATGTGATGTGAAGTTTTTTGTGAAGTCGAGCAAAGTTGAAGAAAAATATGAGGATACTATGAAAACTTTGGATCATCTGTCATGGGTTTGAGTTTCCCAGGTATTTTGGTTCCCAAAGGTAAGGCTTTGGTTTTTTAAGCATATATTGGTATTTATTAGTATTGAATATATTGTCCCTCTATTATTTTTGTCTATCAAGGCCTTGTTTTTCACCAAAACAGACTAAACGTTTCACAAGACCTACTCCAAAGAATTCATGCAAGCATCAATGGTCAAGCAACCTAGAACACAAGAGATCTAGAAGAAAAAAAAGTAAGTAGAAAAATCGATCTCGAGACCAATCAACAAACCATCTAAGTCTAGTTGCACCTTCACTACAATGGATTCCAAAAGAGAGCTAGTGAAATTTATTAATTTTTATAAGAAGGTGAGTTCTCATACTACCGAACGTAGGGGGATCAAATATTCACCCTTCTCACATCTTCCGTGTCAAACCATGAATAGTACTACATTGAAGCTTAATGTGGCAGTAGAAAGAAAGGAAATCATTAGAAGGTCTTTAGGGTACAACATAGGTGAAAGTGAAGGATAAGATATGGGTATAAATTTATTGGTTTTGATTATAGTTATCCCATGTTTGGTAGTGTTCTCAAGCATGCTCTTAGTAGTTGTGTGTACTTCCAAATGGTGGTATTTACTCCCTAGGGTCTTGAAAAAAGATAGTGTGCGATCAACAAGTGTTAACAATGTGAGATCATATGTTAAACATAAAAGATAAAGAAAAGTTAATGGCGGTCCTTTTGATGTCAATGATGCCATTTATGGTGTGGGTATGGAAAGAAAGAGGGCATTAAGGGTTTTGTAGAGGTGTTGTTACGGTGGAGCGGTTTTTCATTTTTTATGAATAATATCATGTTTAGCTTTGCTTTGGTCATATCATCGGCAATAATGATAGATAGTTGATTGGAACCAAGAAAAAAATGATAAATTAGTTGTTCTAACTATGACTATAATTTCAATCAATTCAATCAATTGAGATAATTGGAATAAAAAACAAAAACATTAAAAATTAATGGTTGATGTTTTTTAACTATTTTTAATTAATAAATAAAAATTTAGGTGGTGTGTCTATTATAAAAAATGTTATAATGTTAAAATGTTATTATGGGCCCCTACCATTCAGATTCAATACCCTTTGGATTCATCATCCTAAGGTTATTAAGATCATCACAACTACCCAGGGAAAGAAATGGGAGGGTTCTCCAAGTTATATATGGGATTCAAAATGTAAGGCGGTAAAACATGCTCTTAAGTAGTGGTCCAAAATCAGTTATATAGAACCTTTTGCCGAAAAAAATACAAGAAATATTGGCAGAAATACGAGATAAAGTGGAAATAGGAAATCCAACTTTATCGCAATGGTTAGATGAAATTGATACATTCAGAAGACTCCAAGCTACATACAAAAGAGGAGGAATATTGGAGGCTTAAATCTAGAATTTTGTAGCTAAAAGAAGGAGATATAAACACCTCTTACTTTCATAGACAAGCAAAACCAAGACAAAACATGAATAATGTCAAAGAAATTACTAGTTCTATTGGAGGAAAACTAACTAAATATGGTGCAATAAAGGTAGAAGCATTCCAACATTTTAAAAATTTATTATCAAAGCAAGAAGAAGTGGATCATGATACATATATGGAAATGCTATATAACATCCCCACGTTAGTGTCCCAAATGGATAATCAAGAATTAGATAAGGAAATAGAGGAAAGGGAAGTAATAAACACAATTTGGGATTGAGAGCCAGACTAAGCACTGGGACCAGACGGATTCTCAATAGCCTTTTATAGAAATTTCTAGGGATTAATAAAAACATATTTATGAAAAATGATAAAATGGTCTTTGAAAAAAGGCGAATTAGGAGGAAGTACAAATTCCTCTTTTTTGGCTCTTATCTCAAAAGAAAAAAAGTATGCCAACTTTCTCTAGGTTCATACCAATTTCATTGTGCAATTCCTCGTACAAAACAATCACTAAGATTCTAGCCACTAACGTGAAACCACTATTATCTGAAATAATTTCAGAAAATCAAGGGTATTTCATTCACAAAAGGCAAATTCTTTACAATATTATTTTAGTACAAGAAACAATTCATTCAAGCAAGATCAAGAAAGAAAGAGACATGGTCATTAAGCTAGATATAGCCAATACCTTTGATAGAGTGAGACATTCCTTGCTATATGTTCTCAGTAAATTTGGATTCTCTACCACATTTTTAGGATGGACTAAAGCATGCATAACTAATCAGTGGATAGCACCTGTGGTGAATGGAAGGTTGATTGCTTTCTTTCAGGGGGAAAGATGATTGCAACAAGGATGCCCACTTTCTCCCATTTTATATATTCTCATGGTTGAGTCTCTAAGTAGAAGGCTATAATATGAAAGGAGCACAGGAAATCTTCCTGACATTAATACTGCAAGAGGATTTAAGGAGCTCAAATTTTCCCAGTTTGTAGATGATACTCTTCTATTGGGAGGAACCTTAGTGGTAATAATAATTAGATTCAAATAAATTCTAAACATGTATCTAAGGGTTAAGAAGTAAATAATCACAAATGTTGTGTTTATGGATGGAACTCATCACCTACAGATATTCAAACCATTGCTAATATTTTGGAATTTTCTGCTAAAAGAGGTTGGAACTCTTTTATCTATTTAGGAATTGCAATATTTGTAGGCTGCCCTCAGGTCATGGATTGGAGGAATGTGATTGAAAAAATAAGAAAAAGGATGGATCAATGAGGAACTCAATGGATTAACATAGTTGGTCATGTAGTCTTGATAAAATCACTTCGTTCGTCAATAGCCATATATCATAATTCTTTCTTGTTAGCTCCAGTAGGGGTTTCTAGCCAGATAGATTGCTTTCAATGCAAATTTCTATGGAAAGGAGGAAAAGGTAATATGAAAAAATACCATTTATTCAATTGGGAATTTTTTGTGGCCCTTATGAAAAATGGAGGTTTGGCGATTCAAGACACTAGCTTGCTAAACAAGGCGTTGCGGGGGATTTTGTGGAATATCTCTACGAGAGAAGAAGCCTAGCGGAAGGCCACTCTAAATAGGAAATACACTCATTCATATAGAAACATAATTATGGACCAACAATTTAATAACGAGCCATGTACAATGACCTGGAGCTTGTGCAAACCATCTACAAATATTTTAAAAGAAAATGCCACATGGATGCCAAGAAATGGGGAAATCATTAGAATTTGGGAAGACCGTATCCTAGCCCAGTCTGAGTTAAGCAAGAACTCTTCTTTGAGTCAATTACAAAATTGGATGAGGGTTAACAATCTTCATACCCTAGCAGATATCTCAGAGTGGGATACAATTGGAAAATGGAAGGGATGGTGGATCTTAAATCTCTTGGAGGATTTAAATCAACAATGGAAGATTTTGTTAAAATTCTAAATGGACTTGCACCTACTGAACGCTATGCCTCTGACAGGTGGGTTTGGGGATTCAAATGTCACAATTACATAGTAAAAGAAGGCTATGAAATGCAAACTAAAGCTCAATGTGATTTTTCTAGAAATTCAGTCTGGACTATAATCTAGAAAAGTGAAGCTCTGCCAAAAATTAAATTGTTTAGCTTGGTACTTTGTCACAAAAGAATATTAACCTTTGAAAATATACAAAGGAGAGGACTGCAGGGACCCTTCCAATGTAACATGAAGAGGATAGTGCTAGGCATTTATTTTTGAAATGTGTTTTTGCATTAAAATTATGGAGAAGAACATTTGCAGGGCTCAACATTAATATAGTTTTTTTCTGAAAAAATTGGAGAGAATCTTTTGTAACATGGCATCATAAATACCCAAGGAATTTTACTAATAAGCCACCAATGAAACAAGTGTGAAAATTTGTCCCTCATTAAATTTTTTGGAAAATATGGTTAGCAAGAAACACTGTCATTTTAAAAAACAAAAAAAAAACTAAGGCATGCGTAGTAGCAAACCAAGCATGGGCTATGATGCAAGAAACCATTAATGCTAAAGGCTAGGATAAACAACGAATAACATATTCGGATACAAATGAAATACTGTGGTTACAAAGCATATTACAACATCCAGTGCAAGGAAACCAAATGGAAAACCCCATTATAAAAGAAAACTCAAAATGGTTATGGAGAACCAAACTAGCGAAGTTGGATGAGTGTATTATAGATCAAAATCATCACATATTGTTTTTTGATGGACCTTCTAAGAACAATCAGGGTTAGTAGGTGCGTGTGGGGGGGGGTGCTCTTTGACCCTGAAAGAAAAATATAAAATACATATGCTTGTGGATTGGGTGTGACATCAAATAATCAAGTCGATGCCATGGCACTCTGGAAAGGATTGAAACAAGCTCAAAGATGATAAATAAGACATATGATAGTGGTTGGGGTCTCAATGATCATGATTCATCACTTGGCCCTTAAATTGATCCTGAAGGATGGATTTCTTTGTCGTATAGTATGGTGAGTACAACAATTAATCTTAGAATACGAAGAAGTGCAATTGTTCCACGTTCTACATGCTTTAAATAAGCGAGCTGATCATCATGCTAATTGTGCATGCAACCTCGAGAAAGGAATACTGGAAATAAATGGAGGGGAGATAATTCATTACATCATCCCATAGCCAGGCTTCTAAGAAAATTGGGCCTTGATCCCCTAAGTACATGTCTCAGAATTACTTCACCAAGTGGCAGGATAACATCATGCAAGGACCTGCATTTAAGTTTGTGACCTTTGATGGATGGGGAGAATTAAGTGTGATAAATATAGAGGGATAATCTGCATGTGAAAACAATTGGGAAGTGATGGATGTAATGAGTGTTTTGTCCCTCATAATAGAGGTAATTAATGGAGAGCAATTCTTAGGGGAATGCATAATTTCTAGGGATTATTTGGAGGTGAGTCTCATTAGCAGTGAAGTGGATACTCAAATTGAAACATTATGGAGGAATAATTATTGGACTGGTTCAAAAACTTTAGGCAATCTCCTACAAATTGAGGGTCTAAAGGGGAATTAAAGGAGGGAGGTTATCCTACAATCGAATTATTGCAGAAGTCTGTTCATTCCCTTGGTATTTCTTATTCAACTTCCAGGCAACTCAAGTCGTTTGGATTCTATTGATAGTTGTCACTAATATGCACAATTAAGGAGACAATTCACTATTGGATATCTGTTTCTCTGTGTTGGGTATATCGGGTATGATAGTATTTGTTTAGTTCTAGAGGATAATACGTCCAACATAGAACTCTACCTCACTACTATGGTAGCTTATTGGGGGTGGAATAGTTCTTAAGAGTCGAAATCTCATTTCCAATGTCTACTTGAAGCAGTGAGGTTCAACATTGGAACCTTATATGAGAACACTTGCGGTCACCCTGATCTCAATGACAAAGCTCTCTCCATTTCAAAATTTCTATTTAGTTTGATAATTGATGAGAACCTGAATAGAGGATTTTTAGCTATATCATCATCAAGTTTTCCTAAAGTCCAAATAGAGGAAGCTTTTATTTTAGAACTTAGTACTTTTGTGTCTCAATTACTCATCTGTTGCAGTCAGTTAGATAGGAAAGGAGTGTTCTATTACCTGAGAATTGTAAGTAATGTTAGGTGGAATAATATTAGTCAACCCACGATGAAGAACCTTGATGAGAATAGGGATTTCTCTATCAGGAGAATGGAACATTTGAATGATGGAGTGCCAAAAATAGTGGCACAAGCCCTGCATAAAATGGAGGATTGGAGAAAAAGCTTGGAGAATACATTTGTTAGAAATTCATCAATCTTGCAAACACAATATGAAATGTTGAACATGCAAATGAATAGATTGAAAACTAAGCTCATTATGGAAGAAATTGAGGTTGAATATCTAAAAGGAAAAAATAGTGAGCAAGAAGAGCAAATTTAGGTTTTACAACAAAAGGTGTAGTTTCTGGAAATGGAAAAATCTCCAGGATTTGAAGATGATTTGAATGTTCCATCCCTTCAGGTCTCAGTTGGCTCAACATGTGGCAATTAGAAAATGGAAGGGAATGATAACAATGTGGACCAAACATGCATTCAGATATAGAGTACATCGAACATACCTTCAATTGTAGGGAAGATGGCAGAAGGCTTGTAGTGGCGAGAAAATCATTTTGCTAAAAATTTTGTAATGTGATTTATATGTGTATTCCTTGTTGGACAATTCTGTAGGATATACTTAAGCAAACTAGACATTAAGAATAGGAGGATAGCAACTATCAACTAGTGTGAAACCATAATTTTGGTTTTTCGTATAGATCTTTGTAGAAATTTTATGTTGAAACATATTGTTGTATATTCAGGTTGATCGGTCAGGCCACAACCTTTGTTTGATTTAATACAAAAATGAACCACCCTCGTTAAAAAAAACAATAACCTCTTTAGACAAGGATTAATATGTTAAAGTGAATATGCTATAAAGTAGTTAGTATCTCTCAATTATAAAAATTGACATAGTAAATAAGCTTTAAGTTAAATATATTAATTGAAAAAGTAAATAAAAAAGTTTGAAAGCATATAAATAATTTATAGAATTTGTCACATCGCTAAATAATTGTTCGTATAAAAATAGTAAAATAAAAAGTATATATAATTGATCACTACAAAATCAAAACATCACATAAGAAGCCACAATAACCTCCTTTGTTTGTTTTAGTAAACAAGTTAACAATGTCTTTTGAAAGTAGTTATGACATTTTTAGAAAGCTCCATAATAAATGTTTTTAACTTTAAAAATAAAATCATACTCTCAACAATTTATGTCCCTAATGTGTTTAATCAATAATTCATTTTTAATTTTCAAAAAATCCAATTTAATAAATTAGTTTTTTAATGGTCTTAATACAAATTTATAACATGAAAAAGAACTAATGCAAAGTCAAAGCACTTGGAGTTGCAAATGAAAAATATACTCCCTACGTTGGAGGGACTAATAATAAATGTCCATTGAGAATAAATGATGAAATATATTAATTAAGAGACTTTCAAATAGTGTTCAAATTACCATTCAAACTTATGGGATTAGAAGTTTAGAAATGTTCATAGCTTTTTCCCTCCCTCCAAAAACCTTGGTTAAACTATTGAAGATATTTAATTCATTTTAATGAGAGGTCAAGTGAAAAGATTTTATAATTGGCAAATATTTAAAGAGCCTGAGTAGTACTCTTTACTTTATAAAAAATGTTCTAAGTTGTATAGTTGGCATATATTTAGAGGGAATTGAGTTGTATTCTTTATGGTATTTAGAGGGGTTTGAGTTAGTAAAAAAGAAAGCATTAATTATTTTAGAGATGTCTAGTTGTATAAACATAATTGTTTGACATGTGTCGTATTCTGTGTATATTCTAGAAAAAAGGGGGTTCAGGGGATTAGCGGACCATTCTTTAAGGATTTAGAAGTGGAGCTCCTAAAATATTTTTTTGCTCCGTTTTTTGTTTAATTTGTGTTTTTTAAGCTAATATTTTTTCAACCCATTGAAAA
Source organism: Larix kaempferi (assembly GCA_027924585.1). Lineage (NCBI taxonomy): Eukaryota > Viridiplantae > Streptophyta > Pinopsida > Pinales > Pinaceae > Larix > Larix kaempferi. Next base: position 7,565,978 of record BSBM01000722.1, on the reverse strand, counting down.
CTAATTCCGGTTAAGGAAATATGGTTGTAATCTAATCTTTGTTGATAGATTAGGGTTCTGGATGCTATAATATTGTATTGTAAATGGTGAATAGAATACAATCAGTCAGAGAGAGGAAAAACTCTTGGTTAGGTTGGTTTTCCTAGTTAAGGATTTCCAGGGTAAATCTCTATGTATTGTGTGTGTGGGCCATTGTTATTTCTTATGTTTCAGATTTTGTTGGGTATTTCTTTTCTGGCATAGGTTTATAAAACTGTTCATTTGATATCAAAGTGAGGTTATTGGCTTCAGGCAGACACCTTTGTTGCTAAGATTCCGCTCATTCCATAAAAAGCAAGGGTATCTTGGGTTTGTGATAAACTTCTGTTTGAGTGGGGACTTTGCACAATGAATCTTGTGTAAAGAAAATGGCTAGCGATTCAACAATATAAATAAAGAAGTTTAACGACCAAGTTTCGAGTTATGTAAGCTCAAGATGGAATGCCTTCTTGTAGATAGAGAAAAGTGGGTTGATGTGTATCCTGGAACAAAATCTATTGGTATGTCAAAAGTGCAAAAAGCTAGAAAGCAAAGTGAGAAGCATGATTCGACTATACCTCTTAGACTCAGTGTTGTTGAAAGTCTTTGGTGAAGATGTTGCGAAGAAGTTGTGGAATAAGTTGGAGAATTGTATTCGTCAAAGTCCTTCATAAACAATTTATTTATTTGAAATATCTTCTCAGGATGGAGACTCTATGATAGAGCATCTAAATGCCTTTAATAATTTGGTAAGTCAACTTATCTATGTTTATATTAATATGGATGAACAAGATAAGTATACTACCTTGTTATGTTTTTTACTAGACTCTTGGGATAATTTGGTTGTAGTGATTGGTAGTACCACCCAGTCAACATTAAAGTTTGAGGATGTAGTTGCATCCTTGTTATCAAGGGAAATGAGGAGAATATATATGGAGGGTGTGACCAAGGAAGTTTTATTTGTGAAAGGTCATCTCCAAGAGTTGAAAAAAAGTATTTCGGGGGTAAATCTAAATCTTGAGGTAGATCTAAATCTCTAGGACAATTTGTAAAGAAATGTAATAAAGTTTGGCATTATAAGAAATATTATATACCTAAGAATGTTGATAAAGGTAAGGGATATGTGCCCCTTCCACAAAAATGAAAACCGCCACGGAAGAAGGAGGTGATTTTTACTAGGAATATACAGGTACACATGTAGATCATGATGTATGCTTGATTGACTCGGGTACTATTTCATATGACTCCTCTAAAGGAGTAGTTTTGTGATATGAAAAGGATGATGGAGGGGATGCTTTTCTAGGAGATGACTCAACAACCAAAATCATAACACATGGAAGGGTTAAGTTGTTGCTGAAAGATGGAAGGATTGGAACTCTCCCTGGGGCTATGCACAATCGATATATAGCCATAAACTTGATATTTGAAAACGACACATGCAAGATAGTTCGAGGAGCAATGATGTTGATAAAGGGAGTTTGGATTTGAAAACTATACAAGTTGTTGGGAAACACTTTTAATGATGGGTGTAACGTTTTTTTTCTTCCCGAGGATAACAATGAAGAAGAAAGGACCATTATTGTCCCTAAAGAGAAGACAATGCTATGGCATCAAAGACAGGGACATATTGGAGAGAAGGGAATTCGAGCTTTACTTGGTACAGGTATGGTTGAAGGTACATATAACTAATCATTCGATTTAAATTTCTACAAACATTGTATATATGGTAAAAAAAATTGAGTGAGATTCCCATTTAGTGCTACAAGGGAAAAATGAATCATGGTGTTAATACATAGTGATGTGTTTAGACATATTTGTGTTCCATCACTAGGTAAATCTATGTATTATTTTTCATTCATTGAAGGTTTCTTGTGTAACACCTAGGTTTGTTTCCTTTGTAAGAAATATAAGGTTTTCGATGAATTTAAAGAGTTTAAGGCTCTTGTGGAAAACCAGACAAAGAAAAAGATAAAGGTGTTTAGACCAAATAATGGTAGAGAGTTTTCTGGAAACGAGTTTGAGGAATTATGTAAGAAGCACATCATATAAGGTCAAAAGGCTACTCCATACACACCTCCATGGAATGTAGCTGCAGAAATAATAAATATGACATTGATGGAAAGGCGAGAAGCATGCTCAATGGTGCAGGGAGGGTTATCTTAGGAATTTCATGCAAAGGTAGTGGATATTGCATGTTATTTGGTAAATCAATCACCTACATTAGCACTAGTTGACAAAACTCCATATGAGGCATGGATTGGTAAAAAATAATCTCTTAAACATCTTGGAGATTTTGGTAGTGATTCTTATGTGCATGTTCCAAAGGACAATAATAGTAAGTTGGATAATAAAGATGAAAAATGTATCTTTATTGGTTATAAAAATGGTATAAAATGTTATAAACTTTGGAACCTTGTAACTAAGAGGATGTTTTTCAATCAAGATATTGTATTTAGGGAGGTTAAAGTTGTTCCCAAATAGGAAGTCCGACCAAGGGAAGAAGAAACAAAGATAACAGTGCTCGAATCGGAGGGTGAAGAATATGACTCAATAAAAGAAGATGACTGAGAAGAGGAAGAACCTCAGATTCCAATCTTGAGGGGTCTTAGCTCAAGCGGTTGAGTGTTGTAATCGCAAGTAGAAGGTCTTAGGGTGAAATCCCTAGGTGGCTATGCAGGGCCCCACTTGATGTACCCACTGGGTTAGGTCCTGTAATTAGGGCCAGTGGTTTACCTTGGGTACCATTCTCAAAATGAGGGGAAGTAGCTAAGGGTTTCCCGTGATGTGTTCCATTGAATCTCTCTCTCTCTCTCTCTCTCTCTCTCTCTCTCTCTCTCTCTCTATATATATATATATATATATATATATATATATATATATATATATATATATATATATATATATATATATATATATATTTGTTAATATAGATCGGGCTAAAGATATTGACCACAAAATATCCACAAGTAGCTATGTATTTAACCTGTTTGGTGGAGAAATCAATTGGATGAGTAAGAGGAAAGCTATAGTTGCGTTGTCAACTAAAGAATTTGAGTGCATGGCATCCACTCATAGAAGTTTACTTAAAACTTGTTTGGGGATTTGTTACCTCTTAAACTAACATGTGTGATTAAAGGCCAAAAGAACGAAGTTAACCTAAGGGTAACTAATAGGGGCTACCCATTGTAACCTAAATAACTCCCTCTCTCACTTTAGGTTGTCTCTCCTCCAACTCAATGGGGGTATCCCTTGAAAATAGGATTACAATGAAGCACAAGGTGATATGGGAGAGTAGCTTTAGCAAAATTTTCTTGAGTATTTTGTAGTATACAAAAGTTGATGAGAGGATCGAGAGACTAGTGCCAATCCAAACAAGGGGCGATTCAAGAGGGTGAGTCCGCGAGTGGTTAAAGTGACAAGAACCACTAAAGCATGCCACAAGAAACACTAACATGTTAAAAAATGAATGTAGAAATTAAACTAGGCGGGCCGAAATGATGCCACATTAAAACATTGGCAATTAGGGTGTGACTTATACAATAAGTATTACAAGAAACAAACCCAAAATATGATAGGAGCAAGCTAATGTATAAGAAATCAAAGGGAGGGAAAGACTCCTCGCATAAAACCATTCTAATGAGGTAAATATGCCCTTATCACATGGACACAAAAGAACAAGTTCTAGCAATTCTACATATCATCAACAACATTTAGAAATAGAAACATAAGCCTCACATTCATAGGGGAATAACCCCTACACTTCACAGATGCACCAAGAAAGATATATCCATTAAGATCCAAGGAGGCTCGGGGGGAACTCCAAAAATCAAACCATGAGAAATGGAGGAGAGAGAAAAGACTTATATAGCTTTAAAATCCTCTTCCTTCTACAATAAAATAATAATAAACATTATAGATCTACCATAGGGAGGAGTAAAGAAACAAAAATACTCCAACTACCACAACAATATACATGAAATAAGGTGGTCAAAGCCACATGTACAAATCTCAACCGAGAGAGAGGCCTAAGAAGTAGGATGCCTCCATCAAATATGGAACAAGCATAAGTCCAATTTCTAGCCGCCAAAGGATATCTAAGTGTAGCACTCCAATCAGACAACCCCACAAATCATGAATGAAAACCCTAGATATAGGGTTTGATCCTCCTAGATACTCTCCCATGACAAATGACCTCCATCAAACCATCAAAAAGTGTGCAATAAGCTCTCCATGATAGAAAACTACCTCAATATATGGCAATAAATGATGTGTTGGACACCTCTAAGGTGAACACCCTCCATAAGATAAGCTCCAAAAGGAAAATGCTCCTTAACAAAACATATGAAGAAGTGAAATGAAGGTTATATGACCAAATGTTGATCTACATGGATATTGGTGGTTGCCCACCCGTTCCACCAAGTTACAATGGTTCTCCATCTTCTTGGTAGTTTTCTACTGTTTTTCGGGTCCCAAACTTTTGGGGCCATTTTGAGTCCCTAAACGATGTTTTTTGGCTAATTGGGGGGCCAGGGGTTGCAATGGCATTCCCTCGCCCAAGTCAAAAGTTGTAATTCTTGGTTAGTTCTTTCTAATGAGCTATTGAGCGCCCTAACAATAGGTCGTATGTATAAGTTGCACCCCCAGGAAGTTGATGTATCAAAACATTTGTGCGTTTCTTTCCATTTATATCATTGTCTTCATTTCATTATGCAAATAAACCATATCAATGGTATCAGAGGAATATGCTCTTATTGTTTCTCAATGCATGTTCCCAACAAGATCCAAATATCAAGAGTTGGGTCTCAAACTAGTTGAGCTTGGGGAGAGCCACTCTCATTGACCTAAGCAGCCTTACATGGCAGGAGAAGAAAATAGATACGACGAAGTGGGAGATCCTATTAAACTGTTGCTTGAGGAAGCCCTTGCACGATAGAGGAACGAGATGATGGATAATTTCTTCCAGATCCTTCGATGACTATTGACAACGGGGAAGAGGCACCTTCAATGAGAAACTGTTTCAAAAGTGAAACTCCATTCAAGGTACAAGTTAAATTTGATATTACCTTATTTGAAGAAGAGATAGATGCAGATGCTTTGGAGAAATGGTTAAATCTATTAGAGGGTTATTACTTTGTTCAAAAAAAATTTGAAAAACAAAAAGATCACCTTCGCACTCCTTAAGTCCCTCCCACATGTCAAAGATTGGTGGGATGGTTGTTGCGAGAGGCATGCCAGATATGAGTTTGCATCATATGGTACAGGATCCCACTTGAGAATCCTTTGTCGATGCCCTCAAGGAGGAGTTATACCCAGTTGGAAACTATGATGACCAATATACGATATGGACAACTTTGTGCTAGGAGAGAGACTAGATGGTGCCAGAGTTTACCAATATATTCCATACCTGGCGCTCAAAGTTGGGTATTAGAGACTCCAAATGACACTTGGTCTGAAAGTACCACAATGGCCTACACATGTATATCCAAGCAGAGATGGATTTATTGGACATCTCCTCACGGGGAGATGCTTATTGATATGTTGCCAAACTTGAGCAAAAGTTTAAGCAGAAGAATAAGCATAAGTTTGGGTTTGCAAATCAGTCGCAGTAGAATCCTGGTAAAGGTGTCCCTAACTCATAGAACAAAGGATAGAGAAAGGATAACAAAACTAGTGACAACCAATCCAAATCGTAGGTGAAAAAGGGTAATGAGAAGTCAAAGAAGGACATTGGAAAGTGGCATGAGTACACAAAATACCCTAGCACAACACCGATGAATGTCGCTCAAAGGAATCACTGTTGGCCAAGATGAAATCGTCATAGCTGAAATCCAAGTCATACTCTAATGCAGATCAAGAAAAAGGGAAGCGAATCATTGATGCAAAATCCAATGGCACCATCATGACTGCAAAGATCCAACCAAATGAGCTAGAGGAGCCAGAGGAAGGGTAACAACTCTTCCACTCACAGATGTGGGTGAAGGGGACTCCACAACATTTCATTATTGACATCAATAGCTAGAAGAACTTGATCTCAGCCGATGTCATCAAAAGATTGAAGTTGTTGACAATGCCTCACCCCCAACCATACACCATTGGTTTGTTGAGCCAAGGGAGAGACATCCACGTTAGTCAACAATGTCGCCTATCCTACGACACAAAGCCATTCCAAGATGAGGTACTATGTGATGTTTCCCCACTTGAATTTTGTGATGTTCTTTTAGGAAAATCCTATTTGTGGAAACATCATGTTGTTTAATATTCTAGGTCTCGTATTTTCATTGCTACTTTGGGAGGCCAACTCTATAGGGTACCTAAGGTAGTTTTGACTACTACAATTTCCTTGATCTTGGCAAAGCAATGCCAAAAGGTAATCTCTTATACTGGGAAATTTGTCCTCCTAATGGCTTGTTCAGAAGGTGGATTGAAGGCCATTTCAACTACCACAACCTCAACACTAGGTCTCTCTAAACATAGAAGTAGGTGGACAAGATTGTACAAGAATTCAGAGATATCTTTGCCTCACCTAAAGGGGTGCCCCTACACTGCTAGGATAAACATTCAATTGATTTCATACCTGGTTCTCCTTTACCTAATGGCCCAGTATATAGATTCTCACTTTGGGAGAATGAGGAAATAAAATGTCTGATTCAAGAGCTGATCCAAAAAGGCCACATTCAACTCAACTCCTCACCTTGTGGGAGCTCAATTTTGTTGGTGCAAAAAAAGGATGGGACATGGCAACTTTGCATTGATTACAGATCCTTGAATTGATACCCAATCCCTCGAATTGATGATATTCTTGATCCTCTTAGGGGTTCCAATTTCTTCAACAAGATTGATTTGAAGTCAAGATACCACCGGGTCTCAATCAAGCAAAGTGATATATGGAAGACAACCTTCAAGTCTAAAAAAGGCCTCTTTAAGTGGTTGGTCATGCCTTTTGTCTTGATTAATGCTCCAACAACATTCATGAGGATGATGGACAATATCTTACAGCGGTTCACAAACTCATTTTCGGTTGTGTATCTAGATGGCATCCTCATCTTCTTCAAAACTTGGGTGGAACATTTGCATCACATTGAGGAGGTCCTAAACACCCTGCAACAACACAAGTTACATGCTAATTTGGAGAAATGATCGTTCGACATGGAGATAATTTTGTACTTTGGATACATTATGTATGAACATGGGTTGCATGTGGACCTAGGCAAGGTCCAAGTCATTTGTTATGGGCCATTGTTGGAGGAGCCTAGTCTACTGTCCGATTAGATCCTCCTCCCGACTATGCTCGAGTCGGTACAGTTAGCTGGGTAGCGAACCGGTTTGTTAGTTATAACCGAATAACTAACTGTAATCAATATATATATATATATATATAGATAGATAGATAGATTGTTGAGCTGTAACCTTTAGAGAATCTGACATTGACCATTATACAATATTTTATATATGTAATACAAAGGCTTGTTGATGCCGTCCCACTTACTCTCTTTACTTATGTGTGTATGATATATGTTCATGTGGTCTATATGTTTGTTTGCATGATGTACTACTTGTAACCTGTACGATCCCCTAGATTACAACATTGGTTCCGTTGTCAGTAGTACACAATCATGAGGAAATGAAGAACATGATTAAATGATAGCCAAGAGAGAGATTCGAGAGTGGTGGGACAAGAAAGTAGCAAATTATATTCAAAATTATGCAAGGAGGAATAAGCTAACAATAGCACAGGAAAGGCATAAATTCTTCATTGAGTCCCATGAAAATTTTATAGAGACTGTTCCCCACGAGATAAATAAATTTCTGAACGTCGTTCATGACCAAATAGGACACTCAGAATGAGAAACTGCTAATGCGCAAAATTTATAATGGAGGAAGAACAAATTTGTGTGAGTGGCTTGATAAAATTTGTGATAACTTATGTGAGGATTGAGTTATAGAATAAAGATCATCCATCGATGACATCCAATGTAAATTTTATACTAACCTCAACGAAGGTTTATTCTGTGCCTTACCATGTTTACTATATAAATTTCTGATTGAAAACAGAGGTAGGAACATAGTTAAGTTGTGATTGCCAATAGTATAGCTTGCTACATCAAATTGGAAGAAGCAACAAGAATATTGGGAGTGTTTTGTCAACGAACGACAATGGGAATATTTCTTAAACAAATGATCACCATTGTCGAATTCACTTCCGTCGATCAATAGGAGTCGGGTTAGAAATGGTGGGTTTGTTGAAAAAATGTTCTGAATAAAGGAATAAGGCTAGTCGATGAAATAAAAAAAGAATGAATACTTGCAAAAAGTCAAGTCCACTTCGTTGAAATAAGTGCCCAGCCGCTCACAAGCAAACAACAGACATACATAAAATAGAAAGAGATAAAAGATACAGATGACGAGAGAAATTGAGACATATTTCTAGTCCATTGCACGCTAAAAGAAGTGTAAAGAAGATGGATAAGATGATCGAGCAACTAAAAGGCATATCTTAGTTGAGGGAAATTCGACTGGTTGAGAAAGAAGGTGAGGTGTCGACATCTGAAGTTCGGTCACACGTAATGATGTTGATCCCACAAGCATTGTGCATCATAATTCTGGATGGCTCGAATCCCGTCAGTTCTGTACCCATGATAATGACGACTGGGTCGACTATTAGACAAATAGTCAAGCGCCACATGTTACTACTACTAGGCGATACTAGTATATGGAATTGACTAGACCAAAGTGGAAGAATTGCAGATAGGTTGATGATTTAGTGTCCAGAACATGGAAACTGGATTACCTTCACACCTGAATTCATAATACACTCGTTTAATTTATTTTATTCAGAGCATATGGAAGTACCCCCCCTGCCAGGAACACTGCTGATAGAAGCAAACAAGCCATCTATGAACCGACCTAGTAACAAGGAGTCTGTAGAAGAGGTACATTTGTCATGGCATCAATCCAATTTGCAAGAAGTCAACAGTCATCGTCAGATAGTAAGTGTTTCAAGTAACCAGTCCGTTGTGGTAAGTCCAAAAACTTGTAAATCTAGCAACATGGCATATCGTCTTCTAGTTAACACTCCTATTTTTGAAGGGGGTGGTGATCCTAGAAAACATTGGTTTGTATGTGAATCCCTTTGGCAAGCTAACCTTATTGATGATGAGAATCAATAAACTGCACAATTTGCAGGAGGACATAGGAATAGATCCCTTACATGGTACATGAACCTGCTTGAAGAAGGTCCAAAAACAAAACAACAAATAAAAGATAGTTTCCTAGATTTTTTTTAAAGTTGATGTCACAAAGCATTTGGCAGGACATCAATTGAAGCAAATTAAACAAAGACTAGGAGAATCTATACAAGAATATGATTGAATATTCAAAGGTCTTCTCAGCCAAATTCCAGGTAAGATGGACCCTGCACTAGTCATTCAATTCTTTGTTGAAGGTCTGTAGTTGAAAATCAAGACTCCAATAGGTGAAATGAAAGTTGATATAAATACAGATGCCAAACCTGTCAAGAAACGACCATATAAGCTGGCACACAAGTATACAGATATATTAAAGAAGGAAATCGAGAATATGCTCACTGCAGTAATCATATACCTAGCGGATTAGTTAGAATGGGCCAGCCCTATGGTAGTTCAACCCAAGAAACATGATCCAACAATATTACGAATCTATGTCGACTTCAGAGGAATAAATAAGGTAATGTTAACCGACCCATTTCCTACACCTTTCGCCGATGAAATTATTAATGAAGTTGAAAGGCATGAGTGTTATTCTTTCACCGATGGATTCTCAGGATATAATCAAGTTCCTATCGCCAAAGAATATCAACACAAAAATACATTTGTTTGTGAATTTGGATCTTTTGCTTATAAGGTTATGCCCTTTGGTATAAAGAATGCACCCACAGTATTCTCCAGAATAGTAGTAAAATCATTTCAATAATATCTATACAAAACTATGGCTGTCTATTTTGACGATTAAACTATATATTCACTATTAAAAGACCATGTTCACTACCTTCCACTTATGTTGGAACGTTGCAGACAGATATAGCTATCTCTAAATATCAAAAAGTCTATATTCACAACACCAATTGGAATTATGCTAGGACATGTCATTTGAAAATAAGGAATCAAAGTCGACTATGCCATGATTAAAGTTATCTTGACTTAAAACCACCAGTCAACCCAAAGCAGGTCAAAATACTTCTTGGACATACAGGCTACTATAAAAAATTTATAATATATTACTCTGATATGACATATCCTTTAGAAGAATTGCTAAAAAAAAATCAAGATTTTAGATGGTCTCAAGATGTGCAGAATCATTTGACTTACTTAAGAGCAATCTTGTTGAAATTTTAAGATTTCCAAATTGGTCGATTACATTTCACGTCCATATCGACTCTTCTGGTATTGCGGTCAGTGCAATAGTTACCCAACCTGGAGAAGACAGAATGGATTACCCGAACGCATATGCTAGCAGAAAATTAAATAAATCAGAAAGAAACTACTCTACAATAAAATGAGAAGCTCTGGGCATGATCTTTTCATTGTAGAAGTATCGACACTACTTGTTAGCTAACCCATTTATATTCTACATGGATCATCAAGCGCTTAAATATCTCGCAAACAAACCGCTCCATCATGGCTAACTATGCATATGGCTACTCGTATTCCAAGAATTTGAGTTTGAAATAATAGTCTGACCTGGAAAGAATAATGTTGGTCCCGTCCACTTATCATGGATAGAAACAGGCGAAGATCCCATCATAATCGACGAAGAGTTACCTGACGCTCACCTATTTAGATTCAAAGTTGTACCTCTAGAATTGGAAGAGATAGGACAGTATCTCGAGCAAGGTCATGCTCCAGAAGGAATGACAAAAAAACAAAAGAAGATACTTGCAATGAAATCTACACCTTACACTTTGATAAATGTATTATTGTATAAATTGGGACTAGATGTTGTACTGCAACGATGTGTCTTAGAGCACGAATGACAAGATATTATTGATGAGGCACATAGTGGACCGGAAAGAGGACACTACTAAGCTGATACAACTGCAAAGAAAATTATACAGTCTGGTCTATGGTGGCCGACTCTATATAAATATTGTAAAACTCAAGTAAACAAATGTGACAAGTGCCAAATATTGGGACGATGCTTCCCAGAAATGAGATACCCCTTATACTTGTTAATCTGAGCTTAACATTTGAAATATGATATATCAAATTCGTCGGACCCTTTCCATTTCCTAGCTGATGAACTGGCGCTTGATATATTATCACAAAAATAGAGTATGTTACTAAATGGGAAGAAGCCGAATTAGTCGAAGCATGTTCTAGTGAAATAGCCGCAAAGTTTATTTATGAAAAATAATCACTAGATTTGGATGCCCCCTTACTCTCATCAGTGACAGAGGAACACACTTGATCAACAATACTATATCAATATTATTAAAGGAATTCATGATCGACCACCATATGAGTGCGACATATCATCCACAATCAAATGGAGTTATCGAAGCATTCAACAAAACTTTAACTAAAGGTTTAACAAAGTTGTGTAATAATGATAAGGATGCATTAGAGAAATTTTGAGATCCATAATGGGACTCATAAGGAAAAATATAAAATAATAGTGGAAATAATAAAATAATATTAGCATACCTCATCAAATTTTGGAGGAAAAAAGAAGAAAACTACTCTTTCAACTTATCTCCCTGCAAATTCACTCAAATTTGGAGCAAGATCTCTTGTTGGACGGGGAATTCAATTCCGCATCCAACGAGTACCCACTTGACATACTATTGATGGACCTCGCTCCTCAAAAAACAAGAAATTCATGAAAAACTGTGATGATGATGTCATCATCACATTTTTTCATGAATTTATTATTTTTAGGTGAGGACAGTCCATCAAAAGTATGTCGAATGGGTACTCATTGGATGTGGAATTGAATTCCATGTCCAACGAGTTCTCCTGCTTGAAATTTGAGTGAATATACAGGGAGATAAGTTGAAAATACGAGATGAAAAAAGTAGTTTTTTCACTTTTTCACTTTTTAACCTTTTTACCCAAAAATGGTGATTCATCCCCCATGGTTGACATCATTATCTCGAATCCTGTTGGTGATTTTTATTGTACAATATTATTGTTTTGAGGCCCATTTTTTACCTCAAAATTTCTCTAATGGATTGGGACAACATGATACCCGCCATTCTATGGGATTATAGAACAACTTATAAAAGGTCAACAGGGCAGACACCTTTTAAACTTGTCTATGGATAGGAAGCAGTCATCCCGTTACATTTCAAACAATAGGCACCTATCATTGTAGACATACTTCATTTAGATATTGTTAAAGCCATAGAAGATATAAATTTTAACCTATCAAAGCTGGAAGAACAACGCCAAACTGCAATCCATTATCAAGAAGTTAAAAAGCAACAACAAAAAACTTGGCACTAACGCAATATGAGAAGGAAAGACATATCAATCAACAACCTAGCATTACTATACGACATTTGAATAAAAGGGAAACCAAAAAAGTGCGGAACACAGCATGGCTTGGACCATATATCGTCGAGGAACTAAATAGCAATGTCTCAGTTCGACTAAAGACTTTACAAGGCAAAGTTTTCTCCAAAGTTGTCAATGGTGCAAGGTTAAAAAGATATAAAATGTAGAGTTGGCATGATGCCGACTGAATGGATGCATCACCATTTGGTCAACCGTCGTGCCCCAGGTTTGTAAATTAATTAGTATTTTAACTTTCTTAACTACATTAATTAGAGAAAAGTAGTTAGAAAAACTAACTTGCACCTTAAGAAACTATATAAGAGGACCTTAAGACATGGATGTTGGAAGAAATAAGCATAAAGAAATGACCATAGACTCGAATAAGCAGAATGAGGCATGTCCGAGCATAATAATGGATCAGAAAACTTCAACCAGAGCTGATTGACGAGTTGAAGTCGTCCACGACCAACTGGGAGAGCATTCAAGCAAGCATAGAACAAGTCAACCGAAGCATAATGCACGTTACTACAACCGACCGTGGCCGAGGAGTCATGAAGCCCGTCGACTGAAGCATGATTCGAAAGACTCCCCACACGTGTCAAGAAGTTGTCAAGTGCAAAAAATCCAATTAATGCCATCACCTAACCGCTATGAATGCACACTGGACAAGCAAGCTATAAATAGGGACCTCGAGCAAGCTTGGGATCAATTTTGCAAAGAGTTGGAGCAGTCACAGCAATAAATTGAAGTTATGGAGCTCACAAACCCTATACTTATACCTATAACCATGATTGGAATGGCCCCAAAGAAATTCACCGCTGTCACCGGAGCCATGAAAGCAACAAAAAAATCTCAATGGGAAGAAAAAGAAGCGGCCATGCCACCATTGAAAACACGATTAACCAAAATCAGGAAAGCCCGCACAAAAAACACTAGTGGAAGAGATATTGGAAAGAACTATGATAATGGGGTTTTCAAAATGATCGATAGACTGAAGAAGCCAAAAAATTGTCCATAGCAAAGATAAGGCATTACTTGAGCGCACCCCTGCTCGACAACTTCGATGGTTTAAAAGACCTAATTGCACAATATGTTGTCAGTCGATATCACAAGGGAAAGTTTTGGTTGGATGAACCACTTGAATTCGATGCCACCCATATTGCACTCATAATCGGCTTACCAAATCAAGGGCCGTCGGTACCAGTCGATGTCAAATATAACCTAATTGAAGAAATCATAGGAATCCCCAAAGGAAAGAACTCAAAGGGGTTGATCATTAATAAAATTCAATACCCAACATATAAATATGCTGCAATTATAGCCTCAATTTGCTTAACAAATACTGGTCAACCGCTAGACATTAAGCTCGACATGTTAGAAGCTGTCAAGGCAATAGCCACATAAGCAAAAAAATTTAACTGGGCAGAGTATTTGGCTGCAGTAGTCAGAGTGACATGCGAAAAATGCCAACAGTCAGGATCAACAATTTGGTACTTGTCCCTACTTATTTGGATAGCAATGTACAAGATAAGCCTAGTCGGAGACCCTTCTTCTACGGAAAGGGTAAGACCATTGATGAACAATTTCAAACTATTCCAACCATAGGGATGCCCAAAAGGTTGAAAAATTGCTAAGTTATGGCTTGAGAACTAGTTCCAAGTCTTGAAGATTACCTCAGCGAGATGGAGTGTTTCACAAACCTCGTACGTAATCTACCTCCGACCGCACATATTCAACTTGAGCTGGATTACACAAAGGTATGGTTTTTGCAAGGTGTAGTAGGGGATGCTACCGAGCTAGATTATTGCATGACTGTCCAGGATGTTTTCATTTATTTAGCTTGGCAATCAAATACAATATACCTAATACGAGATCTTTCCTAGAGAGAATCCGAGGAACTGTAGGATCCACTGATCGATGGAGAAAAATAAGAAGTCTATCAAGTTGGGTTGTACTTAGAAATTTTGGGCCCTGAATATGAAGAAGAAAACCCTCTAGCCATCGTTATGTTAAAGATTCATCTTAAGTCAGTAGAGACAGAAGAACCGTCGGGTGAAACAATAGAAGATGACAAAGCACAAGAAGAATAAGAGTTGGAGCCCAACCTAACCAAGAAAAAACTCGACTTGGTCGCTGAACAAATCTATACAATGCAACAAACATTCCCCAACCAATCCAAGAAGAGAAAGCTTATACTAAATGCACCGACTGAAGATGAACTCCAAGAACTACATGAAGAAGCATAGCAGGTCATCCGAGATGTTGTACACAATAAGACTACGGTTGAGCAGCAGATCCAAAAGAAACTGACCGAAAAAGCTACGTGGGCCAATGTAATCATTCCCCAACCCAAAAAGTTAAAAGCTCGACTCAAGTCCCATGAAGAAGAACCTTTAGCAATTTATGATAATTCCCCACCCTCATCGTCGACCTGCATTGAAGAAGGCCCTTCAAATCAAGCTTACCTTGCCACTTTACAAGATCAAAACTTCCTCAAGTTTATTGACTCTATTCCAGATAAATTCCCCAAATTGGAAAAAAATGTCCTCAATAAACCTATTATACAGTCGACGTCCCCACTCAAGACCCGAGCTAGACCTACTCCCAGAACCAAAATTTCTGCAAAGTTGCTAAAAGGTCCTAGTCAACCAAATATAGTAGGCAAACACCAAGTCATTATAAAAAGAGTCTCTCCAGATCTTGTACTTATACCAATTTTTACCCAATCCACAATCACCACAATCACATCTACACAAACATTTCAACCTTCAACCAATTTAGTCAGAACTTCAACATTTGTTCTGTTAGTAACGACCACCATCCTGACCCCCGTCTTTGGATCCCCCAACCTATCCGACCAACTTCCATCCCCTATGACTTTACCAGTTGTCTCAACCATACCTACTCAGTCGAATATTAATATCCCTTCGTCGTCCATGCCTATCCCGACTGTTTCCCTAGCGACGAATTCAGTTACCTTGAATCCCTCCTCGACTGTACTAGTATCAATTACTTCCACTTCCACTGACCCTCTGTACCCTCGTCGACCCCTCTTCAATCTATGGATCAGTCAGGTGCACCAACTCATAAAAAGAAGAAAAAGTGCAAGCAACCGCAAAAGAATCCTCCTAGGATACCCCTGCAGTCGCTCACAGATGCTTCAAGTGCTTCTATTACTTTTGATTCTATCATAGTTAAAGACTATGAACTTGATGCTCTCCTCCAAACCATAATTAAGGAAAAAAAGAAAATATGGTCAAAAGAAAAAATAAAACTAGACACTCTCGAAGATGAGCAATCCGAAGTACTAAAAATTTGTGACAGCTTGATAAGGGTAGTAGAGCCGACCTTGTGTGGACCTTCTACTAAAAATACACTAGACCAAATAATGAGATTATTTGGATCATTGCTTGCACTTTTAGAAGAAGTCTCAACTCAACAGAACCAAGAAAATGAACAACAAACAACAACACTATTGGACAATTAGTATCAACTATTCTTGGAACGACACAATAAATTGCAGGAATATGAACCAGTAGAAAAACAGTTGGCTAGTGTCCTGAGCAATTGGTATTCACATTACATACACATTTTTGTAGAAATGAGCAAGATCTAGAATACTCTAGCAACTATATTTCAGCAGAAGGCCATAGCAGATCCAACAACTATGTAGGATCTAGAACAACAAATTGAGCTTGAACAAAACCAACTGCAAGCACTTTATAAAAAGGTCGAACAATGGGAAAACCAAGCTAAACCAACACAAGAAGATGTTGACCTCATATCCACCTAGATCAACAAGTTACTTGGCGATGCCAACAATCAACACTTGGTTCTCAGGCTGGAAATGCCAAAATATAAAAAACAATTCAGTCACTGAAAAGATTGTCAAAATTTTCGACCTCAATTCAGTTAGCTTAAGCATCCAAACAGTTATCCATGAGTGGGAATATTTTAAGCGTCGACTTGCCTCCTCTTCTAGCGCCATCATTGAATCCTGCATTGAAGCCAATCAGTCTATTGTCCTATCTCCTCAGCAGTAGCCATAAGAAAAATATGAATAAGCAATTGTATTTTCAGTTTATTTTGCACCCCCGTGTTCTCTTTGGGACAAAGAAACATTTTGTTGGTGGGGGAGATGTTGGAGGAGCCTACTCGATTGGCCAACTAGGTCCTCCAATCGACTGTGGTCAAGTCGGTGCAGTCGACCGGGTAGCCGAACGATTTGGTAGTTATAACCGAATAACTAACTATAATTGATATATATATATATATATATATATATATATAGGCCGTTGAGCCGTAACCTATAGAGAATCTGGCATTGACCATTGTACATTATTTTATATCTGTAATACAAAAGCTTGTTGCTGTTGTCCCACTTACTCTCTTTACCTATTTGTGTATGATATATATTCATGTGGTCTATATGTCTGTTTGTATGATGTACTACTAGTAACGTGTATGATCCCTGATCCCCTAGACTACAATAGCCATCACTGACAACTCAGAAAGGTTGTACATTTTTACGCAGGAGTATTTTGATAAAGAGATGGAGAATTGCGTTATTGTTTAAAAAATTCTCGACGTTTTGATTCCAGAGCAGGGATCATCATCAAGAGTTCTTAGGCTCAAGTTCATGTTTTTTAAAAAGAGCAAATTAATACACATAATCCTCTTTCCATGAAATGCTAACTTAGTCGACCATGGAAATCATTGAATTATTTTAGTTTTTGAAGAACCAGTCTCCACGTTTCATTGAGTTTTAATCCATCATACTTATTAATATTGTTTTGATTTAGCTTTGGAGATTCTTTGGCCTTACCAAGTTTTACTGCAGGTTTGTGTTGGGGTTCTCTCATATTGCTTGGCCCTTAAGCCGAGTAACCAAGGGGGGAGCCAAATCCAAGTTTGTTTGAGGTGCATCACAATAGAAATTCTTCTAGGATCTAAAAAAGGCTTCAAGGATATGAAATGAAGCCTCTACTCGGTGCCACTCCTTACTCTACAAGACCTGCAACAACGTCTTGAGATTGAGACGGATGCCTCTCACTATACTACCGGTGTATCCTCACCCAACATGGACATATGGTGGCATATCATAGTGATACACTCTTTGATTCAGTTCATAGGTATCCCACCTATGACAAAAAGATACAATCCATTGTGCAATCCTGTCGACAATGGAAACATTACATCTTGGGGAAGGAGACCATCATCCACACTAATTACAAGCCCCTAAAGTTCATGTATATACAAGGAAAGTTATATAATGAATGTGATCAGAAGTGGTCCGCATACCTGCAACAACTCCACCTGAACATCAATTATAAGAAGGGAAGGACCAATCACATTTCAGACTATCTCAACCAACCTCCAGTTTCTGCGCTGACTACCATGCTCAACTCTTGTTTACATGAGACATCTAGGCGGCCCAAAATGTATGACAATGAAAATGACTTTGCTATTTCCTATAAGACATTACAAGCAGGGAGATCTGTGTCAAACTTTCATCTCTAGGGTGAACTCTTATGCCATCTTGACCACCTCTGTGTTCCTTCAAGTGAGCGTGAGAAGATTATTTGTGAGGCACATTACAATCAAGTGGTAGGGCACTTTGGCATAGAGAATACAGGTCCAATGTTGTAGAATACTTCTACTAGCTGAATCTTTGACAAGATGTTGGTAGGTACTGTTATCACATATATAGTAGCCGGGCTACCATACATTATTTTTCTCATTCCAGTACACTATTCAGCTAGTTCCCTTGCATTGGAGATGCCGAGATGAGCATCTATATTGGATCACTATCAGATTGTGGACAGCAGTTGTATTCCCCATGCCATGACTGAGTTTCAGGACACTCAGAGAGATGACCGATGTAGCCATTATATCATTTGTACAGAGCAGACAGTAGTGCCCAGAGTTACAGCAGCAGTCTCAGAGGACAGAGGATGGTACAGGTTGATGTGCTTTCAGGTATATGACTCAGCAGATATATCATGGTGTTATGGTTAGATTGCTTTTATACTTATTCTTATAGCATGTCTTAGCACTCAGTGTCATGATCTGGCGATCATATAGATACATGGACCTGGTTGATCTATTATATATATTATATTGTCCCTACTCAGACTTAGAAGTTCACTATTCATACTCATTGGTACATACCCTCCTTAGGGAGAATAGAGGTGATCATTACACCATACTTTGGCTTGCTAGTGTTGGCTCCATCATTTCATTGTCTTCATCCATCCATGGCCTACCTTTTAGATTATCACCCTGACTTACTACTTGACTAGTGGCATGGAGGACTTTTCCCCACTGTAGCCTCTGTATTGGATGAGCTTCCCTGTTTATTGTGTCTCGGCTCTGAGTTGGTGACAAAACTTACCTATGGTGAGTTGGAGTTCCTTGTGAATTCCCCCTAGTCACTAAAGTTGTGTTGGATAAACCTGAAACTTTTAGTGCTGCCATCAATACAAAATCTGGAAAATGAAATGCTATATCTTGTATGAAAAGCCCATTCATGCAATGTGTTTCTAAACACACATGAATGAAAGGCGTGCCAAATGAAAGTGGCCATAAAAATAAAATGTTATATCTTGTGGAAAATAAATACCTAGGTAAACAAGTTGTCCATGACACACCTAGAAGTGCTCAGGTAAACAAGTGCCTTAAAAACACACCTGCAGCAGAAAGCCTAAATAAATGTAAATCTATGCAATGTGTTTATAAACACACATAGATCAAGGCTATGGAAAATTCAGGCCCAAAAAGCAATGAAACTTAAAAGCTATATCTAAACAATTGCTGGCCTTATTTGTATTATGGATTGTGCGCATCTGTGAAGGTGAATAAACCTTCTTTAAACAACTCATCCATTTGTGAGACACCGCCATTCCTTGTGTTATTGCTCATTCAGTATATACTATGGTGTATTCCCTTTCCCTTGCCAAAGTGTCACAAAGTCAAGGCATTTAAGTCATCCCTTGGCCTAGCCAGTTAATTTAAAGCCTTCACCCTTCACTAGCAAATTGATCACAACTATGAAGTGAGTATGATCCTGAAAGTCTAGTCTGGGTAATAATAATAATTAACGACACTATATATTTGGATTTAGATCGCCAGTCATGATTACTCTGTGTTATAATTGCTATTTGAATAAATTGTAAAGCATGTATTAACCTTGATACTTTTCAGCAGCCTTGGATGATGGACTGAGTTATATTTGGTCTTGTTTGGACCTAGTTTGACCATGGAGGACCATGGGACATGAGATGTTAGACCTTATGATGATATGGATAGATGATATATGGTCTATGTACACATACAGGATGATTCTATGCAGCAGCTACAGGGTTATGATGATGATTCTGGGGTTACAGCAGTGTTTGTATATGTACAACGCATTATTATTGGCCTTGTTCCAGTATATTGGACATTTATTTTGATCATGCAGAGACTCATATGGTGTATGAGTACACATCTTGGATAGATTTGGACCTTCTGAGTCCAATGGGACAGTTTGTTTTCAGTTCCGGGCACTTACAGTGATGATTGAGCCTCAGTAGGCTGTCCCAGTGCAGTTTTGGTCTGTTGGAGGCCCTGTCGGAGCAGAGATGACTTTTATCCGGTTGACCTAGGGCGCTGATGATGGAGGGGGTGGTCCAGCCACTTGTTTTTACCATATTACCCCCCTTCCGGACACATTGGTGCCCTCACCTTGACAGCGCCAGCACTCCAGGAGGCTGTTTGGGGCAGTTTCACGCTTCCCGAGGCATTTCAGGATTGGTAGAAATGGCTATTGAGGAAATCGATTTGGGCTACTGAGGCAAAGTTATGGCATGGGATGATCAGTGATGATAGATCGGGACGTTCCACACCTTCTCCAGCAGTTTCAGCTTCATCGGGGCCCGCATCCATCACTTATGGCACTTTCTGTGGATTTCTGAGGTCTTTTGAGGACCACGATTTGACTATGGAGGCACGATTTGGTACATTCATGATTATTTATTGGTTATTGTGCTATGGGGATTGACCAAGGAGGGATAAAATTACCCCTTGGACCCACCATAAGCCTCCTATGATATTTTATCATCATGATTTGGTGGGATTCCCCTCTTCTAGGGCGATTTTGTCCACTTACATTATATTTTATGTGCGATCCATGTATTATATTGTTGAGCTCATCTCAACCATTGATGAGACATTTGTATCTTTTAATCTTAGCCACTCATTCAAAAAGTGGTTAGGGTTTTGGTGCCTCTCCTTGCTATTTAAAGGAGAGAGCCTCTCATTGTAAGGGGTCTTTGGCTCTTGGAATATTGGTATAGAAAAATATTCTTGTGGAAATTCTTGTGGTCTCCTTTGCATCTGGTGTTCTTAGATGGTGATTGGAAAGTCTATTGCAACCTAGCATTTGGAAATTGTGGTAAGATCTATCTTTTTTTGGAAATCATTGTTTGTCTACAGGAGGGCGACTTCAACAAGGGCGATTTTGCAAGGCTTCTTCAAATCGACTTTCTTGGCATTCGCTTGTATCAGGGGGTTATCATTAGCTTCATTGTGATCTATGCTATCTTCCTGTTACTTATTTTGTGGCATTAGTCTTATCTCTTGATGCATCAAATCTGATATTGTTGACGTTTGTTGTGCAGGAGAGAGGGCGCATTGGCTTCTTGGATCAAATCGACTTGCATAGAAACTACCTCAAAGCTTCCCAAATTGATCGGGTTTGCATAGATCATCATCATCAAGGCATCTACAAGGTTACCCAGGTAAGATCCACAGGTTTGTTTCTCTTTCCTTTATCCAATCCATTGACATAGCTCATAAATTGTTAAAACCCTAAATATCTTAAAACCCCCATTTTACATTTTCTCAGATCTACTTAGATCTAGTGGGTTGTTGGGCATAATATTAAAAACCCACCTCTATAGCATCCACGGCATCCCGGATCTATAGTTTGGTGAGGATTGGCTTCCGTTTGACCCCTCTCCCATGCCAACTTAGCTTCTCCCAAGCAAGGCGCACTTCACTGATTGAGCAAGTTGACCTAGATCTAGGTGGTGGGTGTTTGAGATTTCACTTGATTTGACATCTACACATCAAATAACATACACCCAGGTTGTCACTTTCCTGAAATTCACCTTGTGGGCCCCATTCCACATTTTAAGGGATTTAATCCCCATTTTGGACCACTTGGAACACTTAAACTCAGATCTACTAAGATCTAACCGTTGGATTGCCATGAAATTACAGATCCATACTTCTACCTGACCGATCTACCCGGATCTAAAGTTTGGATGCCATCCGACTTGTTTTGACCCACCTAACCCCACTTTTTAGCCTCCTTGGGCAAAGTCGCACCACCTTGGAGAAGTGAGTTCACTCACTTCTAGGAACTGGGTACTTGAGATTTTTGGAGATTTGAAACCGGAATAATTCAAAACCTAGGTCTAGACTATCACTTTGTCAAATCTTGCCTTGGGGATTGCATTCCTTATTTTAAGGGATTGTGGTCCACTTTGGTCAAACCTAGATCTAGACACATTCATCCATCAAGACTTCTATTTCCCACTTGTCCCAAGTACTAGGAGTCCTAAACCACAAGTCAACCATACTTTGACTCCACTTCCCAATTCCCAAGGCACTGGTTTCTCTCCAAGTTAATTCAACTTTCCTAGATTGTTGGATTGACTTGTGGTTTGACCTATGCATGGTGAACTAAACCCTTGAAGCTGTCATGTATCATGGTCAAGCTTGTCACTTGTACTAGTTAGCCCCAATACAACCCTTAAATACCCTACCTTGGACACAGTTCCCAAGGCAGTGGATCTTTTGACATTGAACTAGTACACTAGCCCTAGACCTCACTACAAACATTATAAGTCACTATTACATCAACTATGAACCAAAGCTACACCTATTGAACCCCTCACTTGGCTTGTGACTTCATTTTTAGGTCTTGGATAAACCATACACCTAACTTCACTTAGAAATACCCTGATTTGGTGTCTTGGTTTTGATCTCTCCTGTCGGGAGTAGATCGGGTCTCCCCCTTTGTTGTCTGGGCTAGATAACATAAAGCGAAGGTTGCCTCGACTGGCGTGACAACCATATACATTGGAGGTCGAGGTGATCGTGGTTGCACCTTTTGAGTTGCCCTTCTCTATTGCCATCCACGACTGGATCCATCCACAAGGGTAACTACAGCTTAGGTGATAACAGGTACATCCGATCATGCACCGCCTGTGCCATTGATAAACCTACCATAAATAAGCAAGCATTGTACACCCCATTTCCTACCCCAGATAAGCCCTGGGATTTTGTCTTAATGGACTACATGTTTGTCTTTCCTTCAACCAAGCATGGCAATGAATGTGTATTTCTGGTTGTTAAGCAGTTCTCTAAGATGGCAATTTTATCTCCCTATAAGAAGACCATAACAGTAGAGGCCACTACTAAGCTATTCTTTGAGCATGTTTGGGTTCATTTTGGCCTCACACATACCATTATTTTAGAGCGATATATTAGGTTCTTGAGTACCTTCTGGCCCAACTTATGGTTGATGATGGACACCAAGATAACCAAATCGACTGTGTTCCACCCACAAACTAATGGGAAGACATAAGTGGTCAACAAGATGATTGTGCATATCTTGAGAATGTATAAATCCAAACAATCCCTGTAGTTGGAATGGGATCCTTTCTTATGTTCACCGTAGCTACAAAAGATCTCTTCATATCTATATTATCCAGATCCCTTTTGAGGTATGCTTGGGATTTCAACCATTAGACCCAATTAATGTGGCACTGCCTATTGCATATACACAAGAAGAGTCCTCCCATGATCAAACTGAGTCTAATAAGGCATCCAAATTTGTTGAGTGGATCTAACACATCCAAAAATAATTTCATGATATTTTGTAGAAATCTAATGCCAAGTATAAGCATTGACATGACCAGCATCAAGTTCCACATAAGTTTTAGGTTGTTGATAAGGTCTGGTTACATTTACAGAAAGAGCACGTCACAGGTCCCTATTGAAAGCTCCACCCAATTTGATATGGAGCTTACACCAACACCATTGTTGTGGGTGAGAATGTTTTTGAGTTAAGTATTCCCCCTTTTCCTCGAATTGCACCCTGTCTTTAATGTGGAGCTACTTGAACCATATTTTCCACCCCTCTTGGACACGTCAAAGGTAGTCGAGCACTTGGACCCTACATAACTCAATCCTGGATGCATTGAGAAGGATAAAATCGATCAGATCATGTGAACTAAGATGAAGGGCACTCACCAACAGAACATCCAATTGTATCAGGTCGTTAAAGCAGGGCAACTTCTTCACCAATGAAAGTGGCTCACCAGGAGTTAGAATCAACAAAAGCTTCCTCATCTGATGGAGGAACTTGACGCAATGCAGACCATTTCTCCTTAAGGGGGGATGATTGATCTAGGTGGATATTAGTGACCACCTAGATATAAGCTTCATTCTCTAGAGGGGAACAACCCAGATCACCATCTAAGGCCCCTAAATTACCACTTAGTGATGAAGGAAGTACGAGTGCAAAGACAACTAGGAGGTTTTCCTAGAAGTAGCCAACCTTGAAAGAGTGAGTAATAGGTCACTGATCCAGCACTCTTGTAACGAATGTGAATGGGACTAAGCGTTCTACCGAAACTGTGGGATGTAAAAATACATCGATAGGGAAGCGTTCCGCCTCAGAGGGAAGCACCGGTGTGAGCAGGTGTGGATGAAGCGGAAGTGAGAATGTCATCTTGAGTAATGCAAACATTGGTGAGAATGCAATGCCCCAAAAACCTAAGGGTTCCTTCGTAAGGTTCGTCAACATAGGGTGATTCAGGGCCTAAGATCAGGCCGAAAGGCGTAGTCGATGGACAACAACTGAATATTCCTGTACTAACCTATTCCACCAAGTTCCAATGGTTCTCCATCTTCTTGGAATTTTTCTACAGTTTTTAGGGTCCCAAATTTTCAGGGCCATTTTGAGGCCCTAAACGATGCTTTTTGGCTAATTGGGGGGCCGAAGGTTGCTATGGCATTTCTCGACCCCACTCAAAAGTTGTAATTCTCAATTAGTTCTTTCTAAAGAGCCATCAAATGCACTAAAAAAATATCATATGTAAAAGTTGCATCCCTAGGAAGTTGACGTATCAACTAGCCACCTCGAGGTCCACAAATCCTTTTGGTGCTTCATCTTCTAGGGTTAGGTTTTTGGATGTTAGGGTTTTTTCCTCATTATTATTATAATAAAAAGGTGCATCTGCAGTATCTTTGTAATTAGCTCTTGCGAATGAGAGTAGTCGACACATCTCTCTTTAAAGATGAGCTACCGCCATCTAAGCTAGTTTGTATTGCATTGCAGTTTACTGTGTTTTTCCATTCCATTCATAAATAGATTTTGGTTTTTACTGTACTACTGAGCTTTCTAGAAAACATTTGTGTGTGTGTTTCCATTTATATTTTTTCCTTCATTTCATTCTGCAAATAATCTATATATCCAGATTAAATGTCCACCATAATGGCATAGGTATGTGTGCAAACCGCCCTCATATAGTGGTGTGTTCCAATAGATAAGGTATCCAAGACAATGAATGCATCATAGATCTATGGTTTTACTACCTAGATATCCTCGAAAACCCAATGACCTTATCAAAATGGGGTAGATATGAATGTAAGTAATCCTCCATGGAGAGCATTCCATCAAATAATGACATGGATGAGTCAAAGCAACTATTTAAGGCGAATTATCCAACCAATGAGACATAGATGAGTGTGAAATCAACTTTAAAGGAATGTGTTATCCTCAAATATGGCATGGAAATGGATGTAATCAACCAAATGATGTCCACATATCAACCAACTCATAAATCTATTGCAAGGGATAGATCCCTGAATCAAGGAGACTACTCATCCTTTATAGAAGCATCCAACTCAATATCAAGGTGACATAATAGTTAGATATCTCCATAAAGAAGGGGACAACACTATTTACAATCCATAATGTTCCTCCACATGTTCAAAGAGAGAGAAATAAGGGGATCGTTCAACCAATAGTTATAGAAAATCATGCCAAAATGACAGCCACATGTCTAGGAACAAGGGAGCTCTAAGAGAAAACCATCACAAGCCATCCATAAGTGCAAAACACCTCCAACTGGATATCATTTCACAAAATATTATAGCCCATGTGATCTTATGGAAAATCAAACCAAAAGCACTAGGGTGATCCATAAGAAAGTGACCAATGTGCCATAAACAAGCACAACATCATCCCCTGCTACATCCCATAACTACTAGTATGAAAATAAACGCTATCCCATCCATGCCTCCATCAACCTCTAACCCCCTATTGAACGAATGGTGAAAATCACATGTGGACACCAATGACAAAAAAGGGTGTAACAAGATGTAAACCAAACCTTTTGTTGTATGATATTAAACAAATTTTCCCAACCACATATAAGGTCATTTACATAAAGGTTATTTTTCAAGGTTACAAAAATACTCCAAAGTAATTTTGGAAAATTAGAATGTTTTAATTAAAGTATTGATACATCGACCAACACATTTGATCCTAAGTTATATTAACCAAGTGCATTAGAAATGCATAATTGGTTGCACCATTTTAAGAAAATCACTTGTTTTTTTGGAATTTATAACAATGTAAAATTTGTTGTTTTACAATGCATTTATAACTTTGAAAATGTCTAGGAAGTAATTTTAATGTGTTTTATTATTTTTCATAATTTTATTTGTACATTAATTGTATTAGAAATAACTTTTATCTATCAATTGGGTGTAGCTTGGGTGGTTGGGAGGAATGATTGTTACCCTCCCCACCTAGGTTCAATTCTTGCAAGTGACATAATAAGCTCTTAAATGAGCATATTATTGTAGTGGCCTTGAGCCTCGAAGAATCTAGTTTACACTGGGTACCATCCTTGAAATGAGGGGAAGTACCTAACAGGTTTAGGATACGTATTCCGAGAAAGAAAAAAAACTTGTAACTCTATTTTTAACTACTTTTTTTCAATGAAGATGGTTATTGATTATATTAATATGAAAAATAAGGTTTCATCTTTACCGTTCAATGAGGAGTTACAAAATGTAGATGAATAAAAGTCTAAAATATCCCAAAATGGAGATCCACGTAAAAAACATTGACACTATCTTTTCCTACTCTAGTTACTATCTTCCTTGACTTGATACTATGGCTGGTGTACAATCTTACATATTGTTCTAATAGTAAGAAAATTTTACAAAACATGCTAATTTAACATAGCAAATTAAACCAGCCCATGAGTTCTAGACCTTCCTTGACCTTCTATTGAATCCAAATAGGAAGGATCATGTTGTCCTTGTGTTTGAGTGATGTAGGAGCATCCTTGGGCTCTCGTAATCAACATCACATAATTATTTGAATATTCATTCTTTGTTTAGTTTGCTTATTAGGAATAAATAAGGAGGCCCACATTGCTATATGAGAGAGGAAATGTGAAGCTTTAATATCCACACATTATTATTGGGGTAAGAGATAAAAACAATAAATAAATGGGATTTGGAAGCTATTGGAAACCATTGAAGAGAAAATAACTGCATATTAAGGATCATAAGTTGTAGATGCAATGCTAAGAATACAAATCACTACAAGGATGATTGGGCTCCTACGTTGTGATATGATAAGTTGCAAATAAATTATTAATTGAATGTGCATGCTTGAAGAGAGATTCAACTCCAACATGCTACAACAAAAGAGGAGGAGTGCAAGTGTTGGTGTAGAGTTTGGAGTTTCACACCAAGATTTGTAGGTTGATCTTTCCATTCTAAGATTGTATGAATATTGAATATACATAAACCTCCAGATTGCAAGCTACAAGTTGACATTATCATATACTATCAATTAAAGAGTTATACTTCGTCCCTTTCCTCTTATCTAATTGTTTACATTTAATTAGCTTCATAATTAGCTCTACAACAGTTGCAATTGCATGAATGTGTAAGTGTGTGAGTTTGTAGCTGTTGCACTTTGATATTGATGAGCTAATTTTGTAGTTGTGTCGGTAAACTATAGACCTTGGTTGTGCATTAAGTGGTATCAAAGCTATGTTTAGATCCAAGTTGAGAATTTTTAAAATTATAACAACTGATTTTCCTGTGATAATTGGGTTCCTTGAGTTCATCTCTTGTGCAATCATG
This sequence comes from Larix kaempferi, assembly GCA_027924585.1. NCBI lineage: Eukaryota > Viridiplantae > Streptophyta > Pinopsida > Pinales > Pinaceae > Larix > Larix kaempferi. Next base: position 7,538,202 of record BSBM01000722.1, on the reverse strand, counting down.
GTATAAAGGAGACTTGAGAGGGTTGTTTTAACTGGTAATTGCTGGAATAAGTGTGGTGGGAGGTAGTCATAAGAGAGTCTTGTGAATGATATTTTGTTTGTGGAATATGTGACAACTCCCAAGGATATTGCCACAAAGAGAAGCAACCAAAGGAGAGACGAGGAACCAATAATTGGAGGAATTTAGGAGATGAATTAAAGAGTTAGAGAATATAATAACTAGATATATTGAAGTCACAACATATTTAAAATCATAAGAAAAGGTAGAGGAAGAACAACAAGTTGTTGAAAGAGACCTAATCGTATGTTTAATTTATTTTCAGAAGGATAGAGGTAATGCTAGAGTGGAATTTTCTTGCTGTGATGATAGTTTAAAAGTAAAGACTCTCATTGACTGGATGGAGAGACTCTCATTGTTCAAGACCCCAATAGATTTTGTTTTACAAATATGAGGTGAAAGAGAATGCTACACTTTGGTTGGATGTTGTGCAGAAAGACAGAGTAGACAAGCACAAGGATTATCAACAAAGTTTGTTCAGACAAGCACATAATTTGAGGTAGAAGGAGATGTATGTCCAAAAGTACAAGTTGAAGAGTTCTTCAAATTGTCAATCAATCAAGAATTAAAGAGCTAGAGTATTAGAGGGTAGGATTGAAGTTTCAAATCTAGAATGAGATGAGTACAAATTATTTTTGAATCGTGGATGGAACTTATCAAAATTCTTTGAAGGTAGAGGAAAAGTTGAATAGGAAGTGTTAGCAGAACTATAGAGGAAGGGGACCCAGGGGAATGGATATTGCGAGAGGAATGTCTAGTGGTGGGAGATAAGATGAAGTGACTAGAAATCAAGTTACCAAAGGAGGCAACCATGCTGGAAAGGGAAAATTTTTTGGTAGAGGCAAGGGTAAGTATGTGATTATTCACTATAGATGTGGAGCAGAAGTGCATAAGGCATATGAATGCCTAGAGAAGAACAATATAGGAATAGGGAATGATGTGAGGAATCATTTCACATAGGAATATGAGACATCAAATGTGGGAGTTAATGTTGTAGTATTTTAGCATGAATAAGGGGAAAGTTGATGTTTAGAAGGGTGTTACTTAAGCCTGCGAACAATAATGTGGAGGAACCTGCATAGAGAAGGAGGGTTTTTAAACCAAATGCAAGGTTCAAGTTAAATGCAACGATTTGATCATATATGGTGATAATACAAACAATTTGGCATTCATAGAGGTGATTGAGAAGCTAAAATTGAATTGCATTCGTCATCCCGATCCTAAAAGGGTCAACAAGTCACTGTGACAGGGTAGTGCTTGTTGGGTTTTTCATATCCTCAGTGATAAGGTATTATGTGATGTTGTTGAAATGGATGCATGTCATGTTTTTTTTGGAAGGCCATGGTTATTTGATATGAAGGCTTTCCATGATGGTAGGGAAAATACATATGAGTTTAATAAGGATGGACAATGTAATAGACTAAAGTCGATGGTGGAAGATGAAACACCGATGATGGGCCATAGTGATAGTTGAAGTGGTTGTAGAAAAAGCAGTGGAACTATAATGTTGTGTTCAACTAAAGATTTTTTGAAGGAACAAAAGAAGGAAAAATTTAGTTTGGCCATAATGCCAAAGAAGGTACAATTAGATAAGGAAAAGACACATGTACCAATAGAGATTCAACATCTATTGAATGAGTTTGAAGGTGACATGCTAATGGGTATGCCCCTTGTGAAAAGTACTTCATATTATATTGACTTGATTAGAAGATATAGTCTACATAACATGGCTCCTTATTGGAATATTCACCAATACTGAAAGGAGGGTGAATCAATATTGAGCACCTTTTACCATTTTTAACCTTAAGAACATCATGTAACATTAACCATTAACAATGGAATTCATCATCGCATAAAACCATCACATAAAATCATACACAGTGCACAATATATTTTTATGTAGAAACCCAAACAAGAGAAAACCACAAAATATGTTCTTTTATAATTAATTCATTGTAGTATTAGGCTTTGACTTGAGAGGGACACCCATCCCTGATTCAAGTTCCAACTTGCACAAAGTGCAGATATCAACCTGATTGCAATAAGCTCCAACTTATTGATTTGGTGAAGGCTCCAAGCTTCACTGGAAGCACCAACTTGCAAAACAAGCTCCAACCTGCTCCTATAGCCAACTCTAATTGATTGATCCGAGAAAGCACCAACTTGCTGACATACTCCAACCTATCTTTGGGATGAGGACATCAATCCTCTTGAGCACCAACTCAATTTCCCTTGCACCACCCTACCACTTTAGTTCTCCAACAACAACTAGAAGGAAGCATCAACTCCCTGATATCACAGGTACAAACCTACCCTTTCACCACCCTGCCACCCTAATATGAATAAGAGTATCAACCCATTACCATCATTGTATTCACATTGTCACTATCACTATCATTGTCTCTGTCACTATCATTGCCATTGTCATTTCCATTTCCACTGTCACTGTTACTATCACTGTTACTGTCACTGTCACTGTCATTGCCACTGTCACTATCGTTATCACTGTCACTATCTATGTCAACATCTCAACCTATACATGCCTCAAATCTGTCCTCCAAATATGCAAACAATACTTCTAGAATGATCTACAAATATGCAATTAAAACCCTTCATTGAGAAGACCAAAACATATCTGCAATATAACCTTCAAATATACAACAAACTAACCCTTCAAATCCGCAATAATACCTTCAAGAATAGGACCAAAAAGTGTTAAATTTTCAGAATTTACTTCAATCTGATCTAGGATCTTAACTAAGAGAACAACATGTACAACATATCTACAACATATCAATCATGGAGACAATAATGCAAGCATACAAGAGACACAAGATTTACTTGGGGAAAACCATAAAGGTGAAAAACCCCAATAACTTCCTCAAAGATAGATAAAGCAATGATACAACCAAGAGATAGACATATCCTAGCAGCAGATCCTCCTCCTCCATAGGTGTGCCACTCCTCCTTGAGTGCATGAGTGAGAAGTGAGTGATCAAATAGAGTGCCTCCCGCACTCTATTTATACTTGACTTGACTTGCCTTTTACATAAATCATGTAGGCTCGAACTTAACCACATAACATAATGCTGACTGGGCCGACCCCCAATAGGGTGGTCTAATAACCCTTCGACCCACATGGACGACCCCCAATAGGGTGGTCTAATAACCCTTTGACCCACATGACTTATACAGGGTCGACCCCAATAAGGTGGTCTAATAACCCATCAAGTATAAGTTACGACATTTACAATATAAATGACGACACTTCCTTATAGAGGAATAATACCATCTCTATAGGAGTACATAAAACATACATATATGAAATACATTCCGAAGTTACATATACATAAAAAAAAGATGCGTCTCAAGTTTGTAATCAAACACTAGAAACAATCATCCATAGACTTCATTTGTTTGCTTCTTCAAACCCTTAACATCATTATCATCTTCAAACCCTAGGTCATTCCAAGAGAGAAAACCTATATCATGCCAATAACATCACTGTAATCCATGCCAATAACACCACAATAATCTATGGCAATAACATCACCATAATCCATGGCAATAACATCACCATAATTCGACAAGACAAAGAAACAAGAGATAAAAACTAGTCATGCACAATTTCCTTCACCAAAATAAACCCTATATCATGGCATCACATATACCTTACAACAAGCTTTCCAACTAGCTAAGAATTTTGTGATTCCAGTACCGTATGAGAAAGTTATGTAAATTTTAAGATTATCACAAAATCCCTCCTCTTGCACCTTCACTTATCTATCCCTATACCTTCGTATTCCCTCTTTTGGTTGAACATTAGAGATGAGGAACTTAGATGAATCAAATGAAATGTTTCATATCCTATTTTACATTTCCAAGGTGACTTTTTAGTTCACTTTAGGGTAGGTCGGCCCATAACTTAACATTAATTTTGTCTTCCACATTTTAGGGGCTTCTTCAATGGGTCAATGACCACTTCATGACTTCATCAAGGGGATTTGAATTGTCTTCTTGACCACTTCATGTATTCATCAAGGGGATTTGGGGATTCATTTCTTTTCTAGAATCCTAAAATATTGCAAAGCCACATGGGGTTACTTGACCCTTTAAACCTTTTCCTTTCTTCACAATTGGGAATATACCTTGTCATTAGTGCCTTAAATACCAAACAAACTTGCTCATATCCAAGTGTCATGATAGGCTGATTCCTCACTATATCAAGGTGTCCTCCTACACCCTAAAGGTGGTCCCAGTACATAATTTATTCATATTTATTAGGGTTTCTTTCCTCCACAAGTGGGCAAGTGGTGTGTACATAAGTACCTTCACTTGGCTTTAGGGGCTTCTTCTCACTTCTCATCATCATGTTCTTGTGGACACATCATAATCACTTTAGGGGATTTTTCACACTTCTCATCATCATGGTATTTAGGACACGTCATCATAAATTTAGGGGTTTCTTCACACTTCTCATCATCATGGTCTTTAAGGGATTCTTCAATGACTTTAGGGGCTCCCCCATTTGTGTACAACACAAAGTGGGCATGTGGAAACAACCACATGTTATCTCATCCCGTGAGGGACATGCTTAACAACTACACCATAAGGGGACCAATTTGGACTTATACATACTTATGTTAAGGCTCCTTCAAATCTCTTCAAGGCGTCAAACAATATCCCTTTATCCCTACCATATCATCATCATCATTGCCACATCACCATTACCGCTGCGACATCATCATTACCATTGCCACATCATCATTACCATTGCCACATCATCATCATCATTTCCACATTGACATCAATGACATCACTCAACAATCTTGTAATCTCATTGCACAGATCTCTTGACTCTGCTGACATCAATGACAACTTTACTCAACACTTCTTACCAAATGACTCTCGTATATTGTGAATAAGTGCATAAAAATGCGAAAGAATTGCTTGACAAGGATTTGATCCAAGAAATTAAGTCCTTGTGCCGTCCCAATGGTATTGGCACCGAAGAAGGGTGGAAAATGGAAATTGTGCATTGATTCACAAGCCATTAACAATATTACTATCAAGTATAAATTTCTCTTACTAAGAATGGAGGATTCTATGGATTGTTTGAATGGGTTAAAATACTTTCCAAAGATAGATTTGAAGAGTAAATACCATAATATTCGAATAAGGGAAGGTGCTGAGTAAAAGACAACATTCAAGACAAAGGATGGACTATTTGAATGGTTGGTGATGCCATTTGGACTAACCAATGCAACTAGTACATTTATGAGCTTGATGAATGAAGTCTAAAAGCCATTTTGGGGGAAGTTTGTCATCGTGTATCTTGATGACATTCTAGTCTTTAGCAAGTCCAATGAAGAAAATTTGGATCATGTGAAACAAACATCGTCGAGATTGAGTGAGAAGAAACTACAAATCAATTTGAAGAAGTGTACTTTCTTGCAAGACGAACTAGTTTACTTGGGTTTTGTGGTTTTCCAATGAAGGTTTGAAGATGGATCCTAAAAAGGTGGAAGCCATTAGTCCCATTCCTAGATGTACATTTTATGTATGGAGTTTCCATGGGTTGGCAAGATTCTATAAAATAATTAATGTCATTTGTGCATCACTCACATATTATATGAAGAAGGGATTTTTCCAGTGGACAATAACAACATCACATTCTTTTGAGATCTTGAAGAAGAAAGTGACTGAACAATTAGTATTGGTGCTTCTATATTTTAAGAAGGTGTTCCAAGTGGATCATGATGCAAGTGCTTTAGCGATTGGAGAAATATTTGGTCAAGAAGTTAAGCCAATAACATTCTTTATCGAGAAGTTGAATGATGCTAAGAAAAAGTATTATGTTTATGATCGAGAATTCTATGTTATTGTTCAAGCCTTGAAGAAATGGAGACATTATTTTCCAGCAAATGAATTTGTGTTGTTTACTGATCATAAGGCATTACAGTACATACATAATCAAGGTAAGCTGAATTAGAAGCATTTGAAATGGATGGAGTGTTTCCAGATTTATTTGTATTGAAACACATGTCTAGAAAGTATAATAAGGTTACAAATGCATTAAGCAAAAGAGTGATGTTGTTGAATACCATGTCGGTTAACATTGTTAGTTTGGATAGTATGAAAGAGTTGTATGGAGACAATACTGATTTTGTACATGCATGGAGAGTGTGGAAAGAACCATGGGGTGTAAATAGGATACCATTTTTGGATTCCGACATCCAAGAGGGATTCTTGTTTAAGAATTAGAAGTTGTGTATTCCACAAAGTTCATTGAGATTTAATCTCATTCAAGAACTTCACAGCAGAGGTTTAAGTGGACATTTTAGAGTGGATAAGACGGAGGCATTAATGAATGAAAGGTATTTTTGACCAAACATCAACAAATATGTCAAGAAGTTTCTGAGTGTTGTAGAATTCGTTAAGTGACCAAAGGAAGGAGTGAGAATATTAGGTTGTATACTCCTTTAATTCAACTTGAGAATCCATGGGAGGAAATAAGCATGGATTTTGTTTTGGGATTGCCCAAGAAATAGAGGGGTTATGATCCAGTGCTAGTTGTGGTGGATATATTTTCTAAGATGACACATTTCATTCCATGCAATAATTCCAATGATTCTACTCATGTGGCTATGTTGTTTTGCCAAGAGGTTGTCAGATTGCTTGGGATGCTGAAGAGTATCACTTTAGGTAGACTCAATTCCTCAAAAAATTTTGGAGGACTCTCCGGAAGAAGATGGGTTCCAAGTTATAGTATAGCTCAACATATTACACAGACAAATGGTTAAACAAAAGTGGTCAGTCAAATTCTACGAAATTTGTTGAGAAGTTTGATTCAAGATAAACTAGGTCAATGGGATTTGGCTATAGCTCAATATGAATTCACCTACGATAATTCAGTGAATAGATATTCCATTGGCAGAAGTCCATTTCAGGTAGTGTATGGAAGTTATCCAAATGGTATTGTAGACTTAGATGAGTTATTATAAGTTATGGTTAAAAGGAGCACTAATGTGGATTGTTTTGTAGAGAGCATGCAAGCCGATCCATGAACATGAACATGTTAAGAAGAAGTTACACCATAGTTATGATAACTATAAGCAAAAGGAAAATTTGCGTAGGAGATTGAAATATTTTGAAGAAGGTCATACAATGATGGCACATCTGAGGAAGGATGGATCTCCCAGAGGAACATATAAGAAGCTCAAGTACAATAAAATTGGTCCATGTAAGATTATGAGGGATATTTTTGATAAAGCCTCGAAGCTATATTTTCCGAACGCCTTTGAATTTTCTCCAATATTTAATAATTTTGACTTATATGAGCTCCATAAAGGGGAACATGATGGTGGAATAGGAATCATGGAAGAGTGGGAAATATAGATGCCAATTAATCCAACTGAAGAAATTGAATAAATACAAGTTAATCTCTGTTATGCTTTCTTGGCAACCATCATTATGCATTTCACAACATCGAATTTCCTTTTGGATGTCATAATGATTACATTGAACACATTTGTCGGAGTGATTGTGAGAAGACATCATTCCCAAAATCCTACGAGCTAGAGCCTCCTTTCCAATTCCAATGTTATGCAAACTATTAAGATTCCTCCCTTGCCCCCAACTATCCGAATTGGAGCTAGTAGCTAAGTGGGAAAGATAATCACTAGGACCTTGCTCCTTATCACTTTTAGGTGAAATTTCTTTGTTCACTATCCATGGAATGCTACTGGAGCTACATTGGTCCTAGTGTGTGGTTTCTACCAAGTCAAGAGGAAAGAAACACGAGACTGAAAGAAAATGAGCACACAAGAGATACCACAACAAAATGATTATACCCTAATTCATTGAGAATTTACCAGTCAAGTCCCCAAAGATGTTGTGTATTTGAGACCTATCAGTTGAAACACAAAATAATCTCCCTACTAAACCATGAACCTTCTCAAGAGGATGAAGATCCTCATTTTATCCCAATTAAACTGACCTAGTTGTGCTTCCTTAAACTTAACAATTTTCCAAAATTTCTTTGGAGAGGGAAAGCCAAACCTGAACCAAAATGATGTTGGCCAAGATTAAACCCTCATCCCATCATCAAAGGCTTCATTACATCATGCTTGTGAGAGATTGTGTGAATGGGACGGTCACCATGGGAAGTATTAACCGTTGGATACATGCAATTATGTTTCTACTTGTCCATGTCATTAAATGAACTCATAATCCATTGGCGGTTTATTAACTTACGATATGTTGCAACATACCCTGCCCACCTTTTGGTCCAATATGTCATAAGGATTTTAACATGCAATGTTGCCATTTTATCAACATTTTTCTACCAAGGATTTGAAATAACTCTAATGAGTCAAAGAAGAATGGGAGAATGCTAATCCTTGACAAGTTTCTATTGAGATTTGGATTATGTGGGAGTCAATGGAAAACCACATGCCTTATTACTATTGTTGAATCCCTAAACATTGAAATATCCTTTAATTTCAATTTTTTGCTATCAGAAGACCTTACCAAAGGGATAATAATTCTGCTTGATTGTTTGTTATCTTGTTAATCACCTAAGTAAAAGAAGTTACTTGATTTCCCTTGGTGTCATAAAGCACCTCCTAACTCCTACCACCTCTATTTGCTTCCTTAAATTATCAATCTTAATTTTGTTCAAAACTATAACGATTGCAATAACTACACTACATATAAAAAGTAAGCCAATAAGGAATCAAATTCTTTTTATTGTTGTTATTTAAAATTTTGATGCAATTAATTGAATTAGCAGGTTAACTATTTTAGAGAGTGTTTATAATATTTAAGAAAAAAACACCGAGTTGTTGTCGACACTTGCTCTCAATGAAACAAGGAGGTGGATTACACGTGGGCCATATCAACTTTCATAGTGAATTGTTGTTGGCACTTGCTCTCAATGGGACAAGTCAGTGAAATAGATGACGTGGGCCATATCAACTTTCAAAGCATCAATAAATATTAGCAATGCAATAGACATGGGCCATGTCAACTTTCCTAGCATCGATTACTATTGATTAATCCTAACTAAGGAGTGTCTTTTTAATTTCAACATATTACATTGCTAAATTAAAATTAAAAAAATAAATATAATGATTTTAATCCTTTAAAAATCCAATCCCTGAGAGAAGCCTAAAACTTATGTTAGGGTTCACTTACAAATGAATGGGCGTCTTGTCAACCAAACTCTTATGCATCCACATGAAAGTTGTTCAAACAAACATACATCCCACCCATATTTCCAATCTCAAGTATACTTCTCCATAATTAATTTTGAGTTGTTAAAAATTATACAAATATAATAATGGCTTTTAAAGGATAAAAACACCGTAGAGGTCAATCGAATTGTAACATATTTTCATTTTGATTCGTGGTAAGAGTGCATTCATTTCAAATCCTTGTTTTTGGCTGGGTTATAATTTAAAAGAAAATAATATTTATTTCTTACTTTTTTTTTCAATTTTATTGATTTTAACAAAATCATCTTTTTCAATGACTTTATTCACCATTTATTCTCTCTCACACATGATAGAAATAGTCAATTACCTAAACTTGTTCTGGAAAAGAGTAAAAACATATTGAAATTTTTCCAATAGTTTTTTTCATCCTATAACTAGAATCCATCTATTACAACATTTTGATTTTACATCATAAATACACGACAACAAGTTGAAAGGACCAAGAAAAAAAGTTGTCATTATCAACACAGTTCTCCGAAATAACACCACAAAAATTAAAAACAAGATAAAAACTGTTCACAACTAATAATAGTCAACCCATTAGGCATTGAAGCACAAAAAAGTTCCAACTTGTTCAATCGAGTAGAAGAAAAATATATAACTTGCTAAAAAAAATAGACCAACAAAAACCTTGAAAACAATATTAAAGAAATGGTCCTGGGTCATGCTCTTTAGACTTTCCCATATATGTCATCTTGCATATGTTGTGTTTAATCCTTCTTTGGAAAGCCCATTTGCGATCACATTTATTTTCATGTATACATGCATAAATGTGACATCAACTATGGAATTCTTGATGTTCATGACATCTTCAAATATAATCCCGAGCCATATGTTTTCTAGAAGGCTCAATCCTTTCTTCCATTCAATTACAAAGAAGTGAATCACTCATTATTTGGATTTTTTGGACCTATTTTGAGACTATCAATCTTAAAATCAACTTCAAAGCCAATAACTCAACTTTGTTGTTTGTGGATAGACTTAAATTTGCTTGATACTTGATCCAATGACTATCCTTAAAATAGAAGATCTCTCTGCTCCTCTTAAGAGTGGGTTTCCATGAGTAACACCATCAAAGTAAGCCCATGCCATTTCCTTCTCTATATACTCATGTTGTACCACTCTCGTTGGTTTAAGGGCTGAATCATGTTTAGAATGAGAAAGTATAGCCAAGTAGGTTAATGCTATCATACCCTAATAAGAAAAGCATTTATATTCAAAAGTGTAAACTGTTTATAGTGGATTGGTGATAGGAAATCCTGAATTTCAAAAATAATATTTATAGTGGATAGGTAATAAGAAATTGTAAATTAAAAAAAAAAAATTTATATGATCAAAGTGTTTTATGGAAAGTTTAAAATATTTTTTTTCCAATGTGTAGATTTTAGCAGTGAAATCGCTACATTATGGTAGACATTGTCCCACAAACAAATGGGTCTCATACACCAATTTGGTGTCTGGCTTGGTTGTGACCTTAAAATTAGGTTATTATTATGAAAGTTGTAGATATTTTCGATATATTTTTAACAATATCTAAAGTAAAATCATAATTAAAAATTATGATAAATAAAAAATTATTATTAAATTTATGTTGTTCGCCCAACTATCACATAGCTTGATCTCTTAGTTACAGGGTCACTGGATGACCTACCCCCCACCCAATAAGTAAAATTAGGAAACTCTCTCAATTGGAACCTAAGGTTCTGTAGGTTCATCACACTCCTAGATCTTCTGGAGACAGTCAATCAATATACAACAATCGACTAGCAAAGTAGTTGATTGGTGGATCGACTGGGAGATTTGAAGACTCGACTCAATGGTTAACAAGACCATGGTTGGCTTGGCTAGAATAATCGACTAACTATGAGACGTTTGGATTTTGTTGAAAAGGTTAGAACCAACAATCCGTATTTGTGGACCAGATCTTCCGCACTTCAAGGGAGTTCATTAGATATAGAAACTATAAAAAAATGACCCTATTGGTTGTGTTCATATGCTTGACATGATAAGATTTGAAGAATACATTGTAATGTTATGATCACAATGTGCTCTGCTTAGGTGTTGTAACGATGTCTTTAGACACCACCTCTCTTCTTGGAATATTGTTCCCTTTTGCTATTTTATTTTATGTTCTATTGTTCAAGGCAAAGAGGTTCCCCAACATGGTATCAAAGCTATTGGTTTTTACCTAGCATGTTGTCTATGAATCGTGTTGAGTTGGATCTAGGGTTGATTGAATATGGGTTGAATATTTGTCGACTGATACCTCTTCTTGAACTTTGATAAGATCTGTTTATAATCAGAAGGATGGATTCCAAGATAGAATCTATTGTTCTAAATGGACACAATTACACAATTTGGGCGTTAGATATGGAGACTTTGTTGAAAAGTAAAGGACTGTGGTAGTATACGAAGGTTGTTATTCTAGATCTGACGGATGACCGGGATAAATTTGTCATCGACAGAAAGAAGGATGAGGATGTTGGGGTCATCATGACCTACATTTCGAGGGAGATTTGCTTTCACACAAGCGGGATCGACTATCCTCATGCTATTTCGAATAAGCTGAAGTCATTGTTCAACAAGGTTATTGAAAGTCAAGTAATGTACTTAGAGAAAGAGTTGATCTCTTTGGAACACTTTCCCTTTGAAAGGATTGAGGACTATTTAGCTTGCATCAAGGATCTATAGTTGAAATTGGGTGAATGTGGTAAGGATTTTTCGAAGAAGGACGGACAACCCAATGAATTGGTCCTGATGAATTGGAGGACACCTTATGCTGTCTTCTACTCCTCCTTTTGTGCCAATTGGATGTCACACAAACAAGATGGTAAGGAATTCACCTTTGGTGTCTTCTGTGATTTGTTGATTACAGACCAACAAAAGTTGCTTGCAGAAGGGAATCTTGGTAGCAAACACCAGGTTCACATGCTCAAAATCAAGGTCAAGAAACTTTTTAAAGAACGTTGTAAATTGGATCATCAACCAGAATGTATCCTCCAACCTACTAAAGAAAATACTAGAGAGTCGTCATCGATGAAGAAGGATCGAAAGAAGAAAACTTTTCACTATTGTGGAGAGGTGGGACATGTCGAGAAAACATGCTGGAAGAAGGCAAAGGACTTGGAGGAAAAGGTCAAGCACCTTGAAGATAGTGTGTCAACTGGTCACTCGATCAACCAAATTGTTGAAAAATTCACCTTGTATGTTAGAACTTCCCAAGCATTACATGCCAGTACCACATATACAAAATGGATAGTCGATTCTAGTTGTACTCATCATATGGATAAGGAAGATTCTCCATTCTCTTCCTTAAGTGGAGCTCAGGAATAGAATATTTAGTAGTTGATGATTACGCTCTCACGATTGTTGGAAGTGACAATGTTGAATGCCAACGTGGTCAAATATCCAATGTTTATCATGTGCCTAGCTTGAGCGCAAATTTGTTGTTACACAGACCAAGAATACTATTGAGTTTTTGTTAGATCACTTTATTGTAAAGGATTTGAGGCTTGGGGGGGGAACTGTTGCTTCATGGTATCTATATCCCAAAGACATACTTTACAAGTTATGTGATTCTCCTAGATCGATTGGACTGATTGGATCGATGACACTCATTGCATAGATCAATGATAGAATTTGAATTTGGAATCAACAACGTGGAAATTTGAACTTTCAAAGTTTGAAAATTATGGTAACACATAATATGGTTATTGGTATCCCAAATACTATTCCACCTGAAGGAGTTTGTAGAGGATGTGTGCTTAGAAAGCATCATCAGGCACCCTTTGATTCCAGGAAAGCATGGCGAACATAGAACTGGCTGAAACTTATTCACAATGATCTTTGTTGCATGAAAAAACCCTCATTAGTAGGTGCAAAGGATATCTTAGCCTTTATTGATGATTTATCTAGATTTACATGGGTATATTTCTTGAAGAATAAGAGTCATGTCTTTGAAATATTCAAGGAATTTAGGGAATTGGCTAAAAAGCAATGTGTCCAACCCATTAAATGTTTTAGATCAGACAATGGTGGTGAATATGTGAGTCAACAGTTTGAAGAATATCTCTTGGATAATGTTATTTCTTGGCAAAGATCTATCCCTCACACTCCTCATTAGAATGGCATCGCAAAGAGGAATAATCAGGCTTTGGTGGAAACGACCCATTGTCTACTGCATACCAAATATCTTCCGACTACATTTTGTGCAAAAGTTGTTTACTATTTAAATTATCTCTTAAACCTTGTTTCGACAAGAGCAGTCACCAACACGACTATAGTTAAGAAGTGGAATGGAATAAAATCCTCTGTTAGACACCTGAGAAACTTTGGATGTGTTGCTTGGGAACATATATGTGATAAATGTAGGAATAAATTGGATGCAAAGAGTCATGCTTGCATCATGATGGGCTATTCCAATGAATAAAAATCCTATCGATTGTTTGATCCTATCAGAAAACAGATCATTTTGAGCAAAAATATGATTTTTGATGAAAATATTTCAAGTAATAAGTTGTTTAATTCCTCATCTGGTCTATTGCACAGTGATCCATTTGATATTCTTGAAGAATATGGATATGTTGTACCCATCTTTGGAGTTTCGACCAGACCGACGAATTCTATTCCGGATTCGATTGGTAGTCGGTCTACCATGACTGAAGAAGTCGACACACTGAATCATTCGACTAACAATCATCGACCTGAATCATTGTCAACTTGTTTACCTCGTTGGGTGTTATAACCAAATTTGGCACTTCTCTGCCCGTGACGACACTTGCATGTTGTGCTCTCATGACGACACTTTCGTGATGACAATTCATGAAGCTGTTGTGGTTCACACAAAAGGAAACTAAGTATGGAAGAGCCATATTTGGGATCTGAATAAGGTGGCCTTAACTTATTCTTGGTTCATTCAATACTTTGGGAGCTTATGATCACATTTGGAGACCAAAACACCTCTTGAAAAACCCTAAATTTTGCAGTTTTAGCCCATTTTTTCACCCACACACAGGTTGCACACGGCTCACATGTGTATTGTGCACACCTTTCTCCCTATCCCACTAGTGTGTGCCTCAAAAAATACTAAAAAATATTGAAAAATGGGCAGTTTGGGTGGTTTTTGCAACTTCCTCTTCGGTTACAACTGCTCCCTACTCGACCTAACCTTCTTCTTCCACTACAAAAGAGAGGGAGAGGGGCCATGAATGGGACTCTTAGCCTAAGTAATGTTATGATGGAGAAATTTCAACTCCCTTCCCCCATCATTTGTGCCCTAGTTGATTTGTGGTTGGGATTGGAGGAGAGAAGCAAGAGATCCAAAATTGAAGGTTTCATGAGGTGCCTGAATTGAAGGAAGGTAATATTATGTACTTGATTCCTTAATTAATGAAAGAATAGAGATTCTTCCCTTTCCAAACAACTGTGTTCATATTTGTCTCAGATTTGATTTCATATTGATGTTCATTAGATTAGGGTTTTATGTTCTTTGGAATGCCAATTATTTATTTGTAGTCAAATTTGTTTGAGGAAGGTGTTTGAATTGGTTTTGCAGGTTCTATGATTAGAGAGCAAGAGGAAAGCTCAATATTCAAGGAGAAGGCTAGGATCAACTTTCAGAATAAGGTACACATCCCTCTTAACCTTCAAACTTCTTAGTTTTTTTCTTACTATAGAACTCTAGGTGTCTATTCTTCAAACTCTAATATGTTGGTGGCCTCACCCCAGCCGTAGGAACTTTTTCCTAACAACAGTGGGCTACTAAAAAAATGAAGCTGTTGGACCATATGCTAGAGATGCTACTATTGGTCGGCATACTCGCAATCATAAACAACATGGAAGTGTTGCACTGATGGTACGCATTCTTGAAACCTATGATCTTGACACTTATGTTAATGCTCAGGGAGTTCCTAAATGAAAAAATGCTACGGCTGCTAAAATTGATTTTTTGAACAAGAATCAAACTTGGGAACTTGTTCCTCGACCGCAAGGAAAGAATGTTGTGAAATGTCGATGGGTCTATAAGACCAAGTTTACTTCTGATGGTGTCGTTGAATGTCACAAGGCTTGTTTGGTAGCCAAGGGGTTCTATGAATAAGAAGACATTGACTACACTGAAACCTTTTACCTTGTTGCAAAGATGAACTTTGTTCGACTGATTCTTTCCCTTACCGCTCATTTTGGACGAAAACTTCATCAAATGGATGTTAGAAGTGATTTTCTTCATCGATATTCGTCTGAAGAAATCTACATGGAACAACCTCCTGGTTTTGTGATAGATTCTAGTCTTGTTTGTCGACTCAAGAATTCAGTGTATGGTTTGAAACAAGCAACTCCTGCTTGGTATGAGAAGATTGATCGTTTCTTTGTCAATATTGGCTTCAAACGTTGCGAATCTGATCACAGTATTTATGTATTACATGTTCATGGTGATACGTTGATTATGGTATTGTATGTTGATGATTTAGTCATAACTGGGAATAATGCCAATCTGATTTTGGGTTATAAGAAACAAATTGCAAATACCTAAGTTGAAATGACTAATCTTGGTCCCTTGCATTTCTTTTTGGGCATTCAAATTTTGCAAATGGATGATGGTATCTTTATTTATCAACCAAAATATGTTTTGTATATTTTGAAAAGATTCAAAATGGACGACTATAGGCCTTCTGCTGCACCTTATCAGTCGAGCGTGAAGTTGTTGAAAGGCTATGACTCTCCCCAAGTCGACGCCACTCTTTATCGATAGTTGGTTAGTAGCCTAATTTAATCAACTCATAGTCGATGAGATCTCTCCTTTTCTATTAGTGTGGTCTCCCAATTCATGTAGGATCCTCAAGAAAACCAGTGGAAAGTTGAAAAGAGAATTGTTTGTTATATCAAAGGAACTTATTAGTATGGTATTAAGTCTTGTCATAGTACAAAACCATTGGTTGGGTTTACTAATTTCGACTGGGGAGGTGACATTGACGGCCGTAATTCTACTTTTGGCTATGTGTTTCAATTTAGTTATGGACCCTTGGTCTGGTTGTGTAAGAAACATAAGGTAGTTTCTCTTTCGACTATAGAATCCGAGTATCGTGGAGCTTCCAATGCAGGTACAGAGGTAGTTTGGATTCATCAGCTTTTACAAAGATTGGATTTTCTATTTAGGCCTCAATTGTTATCCATTGTGACAATCAGAGTACAATACAAGTTGCTGATAATCTTGTTGCACACAACAAGATGAAATATGTTAAACTTCAAGTTCATTATTTGAGAAAGTTGGTAGAAGACAATGTTGTCTCACTTGTTTATTGTAGTACAAATGATAAGATTGCTGATATCTTTATGAACCCTTTACTAGAATCCAAGTTTGTGCAACTTAGGGCTATGCTTGGGATTCAAGCAGCTACAATTATGGGGGGATATTTAGGGAATGCAATTACACATCTTGAATCTCTAGAGTGTTGTACTAATGGGGGGGGGTATTGGAACTTAAGGTTCTGTACGTTCATCACACTCTTGTATCCTTTGGAGATAGTTAGTTGATATACAACAATCATCTAGCAAAGTAGTTTATTGGTGGATTGGATGGGATAGTCAAAGACTTGAATTAATGGTCGACCATGCCATGGTGGGATCGAATAGAAAAATCAACTAAACTATGGGACGTTGCAAATTTCGTGGAAATGGTTAGAACCAATGACCCCTATTTGTGGAATAGATCTTCCTCACTTTAAGGGAGTTTGTTGCATTTGGAAACTATAAAAGAACAACCCTATGGGTGTTCATATGCTTGACATGATAAGATTTGAAGAATGAATTGTGATGTTTTGATCACAATGGGTTGTGCTTAAATATTGTAACGATGTATTTAGACGCCACCTCTCATGTATTTAGACGCCACCTCTCTTCTTGGAATACCGTTCCCTTCTGCTATTTTCTTTTATGTTCTATGGTTCAAGGTGAATAGGTTCCCCAACACTCTCTCTCCAGCAGAAGATGGTGTGAGGTGCGGGAAACAGGTGGGTGTGGGGAAAGATGTGGGAAAAGCGTGGGTGAGAAAGGAAAACCACATCTTAATTTACTCTCTATACAACTATCTCCAAGCAAAGGAAGCTCACTTACTGGTATTTACTCTCTCTCCAACCAAGGGATAAGAAAATGAAGTTTACTATAATAAAAAGAAAAGTAAGCTTGCTTACTGGTTTTTACTCTCTGTATAAGGAAGGAAAAGAAGCACCAAAGGAAACAAAAATTGTATAGAAATCACAAACATTCATAACAACAAAGTTGAAATTTCCTTTAGGGCATGAGTAAATTTGCGACTAGGTATAGTATCCTACCTTCATGTATGGAGCTAAATTATGATGGATACTTGATATCACATGACCTCTTCCTAACCTTTGTGACGATGGAGAGCAAGGGATACTGGGTATCTTGGGGATATTATAGGGGGCCAAAACCACCCTTTATTGGTCCCGGAGTAAGACCTAAAATTTCTTTTGATTAGCAAAATTTCGTTTTCCTTAGCTATAAGGAAACATGTTAACATCCCAAGATGCAGAGGCATTGAGGAGTAGTGGAAGTATGCCCCCTTACAAACCATCGATGGCTTATTTCAGGTGGCATGGTTTTCCTTGAATAATAGTAATGATTCAACTCACATTTGCGAATAGTAGCCGATGATGGTTGTCCTCACTTCTAGTTTGACAATTGAGCTATGGTAGGTTTCACCGTCTTTAGAAAATAAAAAGAAAAAAATTGCAATATTTTTACTCTTTTAAATTAAATAATATAATAGACGTCATGCATTTTTTTTGGATATGAAAACATTTCTAAAGAGTATTTATTTTAAATTTTCAAATACATTTAAAAAATGTGAAAAGAGAAAACAACAATATAATTGTTTTGTAGATACCCATACTTAGAAAAGTAATTAAATCCTATGATATTTTTTCAAATAAAATGCATTGATACCATGGGAAATTGAAGTATTAGTTGAGGCATCAACATCAAAGCAAATACTAATAACTTGACATACACTGGTTAATCACAAAATACAAAGTCGTGGCTAGTTTTCCCATTGAATAATAGTAATCTTCAATGAATAGGATTAAAGGATGGAAAGCAACTTATATAGGGTGCTTAAATTCTTGTAATTGAAATAATTTAAAAATTAGTTTGAAAAAAATATAAAACAAAAATGAAAAAAATGTAGTTATTGACAATTTCCTTTTAGATTAGTTAAAAACAAGCAAAGATCATTTGCAAATTAAGAATTAGGAAATGACTTGCTCATTTAAAAATATAACATCGTTTGTTGAAATTAACTTTGATTGTGATCGCCCAAAGGGGTTGGATCCATTGGTGAAGAGCAAGGATTTTTTGTCCAGTGGGAAAGGTTCAATTCCCGTAAAGTATTTTCCTTGAGCCATAGTATGACCTTGAGGTAGTGGACGAACATGTGGTTGCACCCAAAGAGATTGTATTAAATGATCCCATGACCCGTGCACACATAAGTGGATCAAAGGCCACTCCCATTTTCTTCAATTTTTAAACTCTCAAACTAGGGTTCTAGGGAGGGTAGATATGAGTGATCACCAGCCAATGCACACCATGAGGTACATTCGACACCATCGAGTCAAGACATGCGTGGACCAAAGTGGTGACAAGGGAAAGACATCTAGTATGCACCCATTTAGAACAATGATTATGGGATGAGAAGATAGTAATGACTCCAAGGGAAGATGAAGTATGAGATCCTTTTGTGAAATTATAATTTCAGGGACCTCTTAGTGGATAGTGACCGAGATAATTATGGTATGATATAGGGGTATGAGAGCATTGTAGTCCTTCATTTTTACTCAATTGGAGTGTAAATGTAGGGCAAGCAAGGAGTTCGTCTCCTTGTTTCAGTTATATATTGGCTTTGTTTATGGCACTTTGTTTGAGTTTTGATCTCTCCATGACGATGGTTTTCCCCAGTTCCTTCCCTTCCTATTTGGTAGCTTCTCTGTATTGATGCTAGGTTCGGATTTTTCAGTTGCACTGGTATATCTTGTCTGGCTCAGTAAGTAATTGAATCTAAATTGGTTTGAGCCCACCATTTTGCTGCTTCTATGGAGGTTTCATTTCCTATGTTAACACCCAAAAATTGTTCACCTAACTCATCTCCCTAGTCACATAACCCATTCATGCATTTTTCCTCATATTTGGCCTCCATAAACCTAAAACCCCTAAGTTTCCAATTAAATGGGAAAAAATAATTATTTCCCTCAAGAAATTAATTAAATTCCTCCAAAAAAGTCAAAATCCCCCCCCAAAAAAAGAAAAATAAAATAAAAAGGGGAAAATATTCAAAATAAAGGAAAAAGGAGGGAAAACATCAAATACCACTGGCCAATACTAGTGGCCGCCTGAAACCATGGGACAAGAAACCACCACCCAAAATTGCTATAAAAAGGTGGTGGAGGCCCCCATTTTCACATACATTCACTCTTCCCTATCTAGACTCTGCCGAAATTCCTACAGAAACCATAGCCTCCCTTTGAGCTTATGTTTCCCCATTCTAGTTGAGTTTTGGCTACCTTTGAGCATTCGATGGAGAGAAAGAGACATTGGAGACCCAGAGCACCATCACTTCTACGGCTGCAAGGGCCCATACATTCTCCCCATTTTGAGGTAAACCCATGTTGTAATCCATTTTTACTATAATACAAAAGCATTCTTTGATTCATGGGTGTTGAATATCTTAGTTTAGATTTCATTTTACTGTAGTAACTTTTAGCATTTTTACTTTTTACTGTTTTTATATGCATGCACATCACATCACATTCACGAATTGTTATTGAGTAGGTCACAACTCTTAGTAAGTGCATTTTTGCACTAGCTAGTGTGAATAACCTAGCTACAACCTACATCAAGAATCTTCCTTTTACTCCCCCCAATTTTCCTGGACTTCTCATCCCTCAAGTGGTTTTTTTCACCCAACATTCATAATCATGGCTAGAAGAGGTGGGGGTGATGTGGCTGTACAGGTAGAGGATTGAAATCTCAATCTTGAGTCAAGCAAGAGGTAGAGAATTCAATTGCAACATATTGAAGACAAATCCCAAAGCACATTCAATGTGAGAACTCTCAAGCAAAAGATGGGGTGAGAGCGAAATGGGGGTTCCTCCATAACATAATACCCCAGTTGTTAAGACCGGGAATTATTATAATAATTTACTTAGGTGACCATGATTTCTTTAATTAACAGTGTGATGACATGACTATATGATTATTGTTTGACTATGGTTTATAATTAATTGTTTAGTTGACATGAATGTGATTATTTGTTCATGTGACTATGACATGTTTGGTTATTTGATGATGGATGACTTGGTTGATTATTTGATTATGTAGCTATGGCATGTTTGATGATGTGACTATGGACTATGGAATTATATGTTGATATTATTATTGATGTTTCTCTTAAATAAATAAACAATTGGCTCAATAGGCAACTAAAAGAGTATGGGAGGCCATGGTTTCACAAGTGAGGGGGATGGGTGATTGTTTCCTAGTGCTTGATTGGAAACCCAAACTTTGTACTTGGACTATCTTGGACCTTGTTTATGTTATTTGATTTATTTTGGACCCTTTTAAAACTATTTCGGGACTTTGGAATAATTAATTGTGATGTTTTATGACTAAAAGAGTTACTAGTGCACCCTCATAGAGATATTGTGGACTCCACTTGGTGAATGTGGCATCTTTGGGAGAGAATATCTCCTATTTATGTGCTTTTGGTAATTTATGAGCCTTCTTCCTAGTTTTTAGGGGCCACAATCTATTTTCTTTCTTCTACTCTTACACAATGCATTGATGACCCTATTTTTGTGCTTCCATTTACTAGTTTGTTGTAAATCCTCCCCATCAAGCTATTTTGGGTTAAGCAACCCCCCACATGAGCCTCCACTCTCCTAATTCGAATTTGGGAGTGGGCCCCACCTTATCCAACCCACCTTATGAAAATTTGAGTTGCTCTCTCATGAAATTCGAGTGGGTCCCACCCAACTTGAATTAGCTCCATTTTCCCCTTGGAATTATGTTTTTTTTCTTATTAAAATTAACCCCTTGTGGTAAAGTTAACGCCCTCTCTTGATTTGAGTTGGATTACCTTGGTTTAATTTGCTTCTCCACCTTATAAATTCATGTTCTCTCTCCTTGTTAAAGCTAATCCTGAGCTTGGATTCTTGGCTTATGCTATTCTCACTGGGTTGTTAGTGTGACAGTTGTACTGTTGAGTTGGGACTAAGTTCCTATTGCCTGATTCCCTTAGAGCCTAGTCTAGTGTACAGGTTCTCAGCCAGGAATGGGAGGTTCCCATCAGCAATAGAGATAGACATGTAGTAGTGGTCATGTGAGGTGTTTCCCTTGCTTCTACACAGGTGCCTCTTCTCATCCAGGTTCTCAGCCAGGTATGGGAGGATCCCATCGGCATTAGATATTGACAGGTAGTAGATGGTCATGTGAAGTTTATGGGAGTAAATTGCTAGAGTGAGGGTACTCTACTTTTGGATCCGTGGCCTCATCTCGGGGGTGGCCTATTCAATTTTATGTATTGACTGTGCCTATAGCTAGGAGGAGCGTTGTCCCGTTGGAGCCAGTTTCCCATATCTTGAGATAAGTATTTCTCATATGATTTTATTTATGTTTTAACATATTATTATGATGATTATGTGAAATGGTGGATGAGTTGAATTATCTATATGCTTGATTATTATATGTCAATATATGGTTACATGAATAATGGATTCTATAAGATTCAAATCCAAGATGCTATTCATTTTGATATTCTTTCTCTTCTTCAAAAACTATAATCGTGACTCTAAGGTACTAGGAGGGGCACAACCATATGCTTTGGTTTGCCAATATTTTCTCATTTATGTGTTGTGGGACCTATTCCATTGTGTCCAAAACATTGTTTCTAGTAAGGATATCCTTTCTTTTCATCGAAAAATATTTCCAGATGACCACTATATGTCTGTTTTAGTCCAACAGTTTTCATGGTGCTAGGATGAGCACACCAGTTGTTAGATTGGAAATGTTTTGTGGATGGATCTACTCCTATTTGTAGATTTGAGTTTGAATAATGTAATATGAATGTAATATTGATTGATGGCTGGAGGGAGGCAACGATACAATCTGAAATATATTAATGAAAAATGGCTGTAGGGGACAACTATCGGGAGCTGCTTTTGTGGGTTGTGATTGCAGTCGATGCCTTTTGTTTTGATTTGGTTGTTGTGTGGCTGTAGGTTATGGCCTACAGATGTGTCTTGATGTGTGATTTTCTTATTGTTCATCCTTACCATTATCACACACATAACAACACCAGAAATTAACTTAGTTCATGGAAAAACTGATAACAACAATACTCAACTATTTAACAATTGTGGTTTCGACATTAATACAATTTATAATGCATGAATGGGTTTCAGGACCTTTTCTCACTAAGGATGATGAATGATATGTATGAATCACGTTTTTTTGCGTATATGACCTTTGGTAATTAACTTAATTATTGTCCCAATTAACTTAATTAAGTGTCGTAATTATCCTAATTAAGTAATTAATTAAATATCACAACTTTAATAAATAATTTGTCTCTAGAATTGAGAGTTTGATTATTTGAAGTGTTGCTTAACTATATTTTGTCTCAATATGCTGCGATTGAACTTAAATTAGTCTTAATATTAGCACCCTTAACCTTAGTTAAGGGATGGGGACATTACAAGAATGAAGAGGTCGATTGTGATATGAACCCTTGGGTCCTAGATGTGAGCACCTCGCACACTAGGAACACCAAATACTTCAAAACAATAGCTTTGTATTGGAAAATGAAGTCTTTGATTGGGCAGGCTTTGCTGGAGCGAAATGATGCTAACAATGAAATTTTGATGCAATTTAATGACATTCATGGTCAAATTGAAAATTGGATTCCAAGCTCAACATCATTGCCAAAGCTAGTTGTGGAATTAAATTTCATAAAAGGCTCACAAGCATGCTTCTAGTCAAGAGGTTCCTATGATTTCCATTTATGATGATGATCGGTCTATTTAGTTTAAACTTTGTTAACACTCCTTTTTTGTTTTCCAACTATAGTAGTATCTATTCAGTTGTTATCACTGGTTTACTTATGGAAGAAGGAACGTTGTTGATATGGATAGATGGTCTATGTATACAAGAATGACAATCTCCTATTTTGTAGTTGGCATGGTTTCCCTAGTGGCAGACCAACAACTTAATACTTTGTATATTTTCACTTAGATTAATACAAATCTCTACTAGTTTAAATAAAAATACGATTATGATCAAAATATGAAAGATATCATTGGATATTTTAATATGATCTTAATATTTTGTGTGTAGGTGCATATTTTCTTTCCTAGACTTAACAAAATGGTCGCTAGGGTATTTACTGTGGAATAAGTATTAGGGTTGTACCTTTTTGTGTTTAGTTAGCGATGGAAACATATCAATTTCAACTCACTATTATACATGTGGGATCACTTGATGTACACTAACTATAACTATTTTATGTTGTAAAGTCCAATTAATTAATGTACAAGGAAAATGAAATTCCTTAACTTCATGTTGATGGTTGGAAGCTAATTAGGTAGATTGAAGAATAAATAAAAAATGTTTTTAGCCCAAGGGGTTAGCTCAATTGATTGTTATCAATGTTGTTGCACATTTGGCTAGCTCCATGTTGGTAGTCACCTAGTTCAAATTCCCCTATATTGAGCACATTAATTTACACCAACAAGTTTACTAAGGATGCCATCCATGCATTTGTTAAAGCATCCCTTGGTTTCCTTGTACGATTAAGATAATAAGAAAACATCATACCATGAAAATGAGTGATACATCCACTTATTTGCAAAAATCTCCATAATTAGACCATTTAAAAAAATGAGAATCCTCAAACTATGCAGGGGCGTGCACGTGTGCGCACACACACACATTTTATAAATACGAGCAATGCAATGCATAGTTGCAGTGGATTCAATTAGTGTTACATGTCCAATTTTCTTTTTTCTTTATTCTTGATTGTTGAAATATTTCGAATTATTCAATCTTTCAATTTGAATAATGGTGACGTACCCAATCAAAGAAACTCCCATTCTTACAATTAGAAAAATCTATAAAATAAAAGCTACATATATTAATCATTAGGATTACAAAATCAGATTGGATTAGGGGTATTCAAGTGTGTCAAATCTATATATGCATTAAAAACAATGATTTTAATAATCCAACATTATAATTTTATGACTAAATTTCAATAATGAAAAACTTGAAAAATTCAAAATCATAAAATATTTAACCTTCTTATTAAAAATTTGTAATTCTTAAACTAAATCTTATTAAAAAATTGATTACTTTCAAAATTCCTGATGAAAAAAAAAATAGAACAAAATAATATATTTAGACAATCATATTTCATAAATTTTCCAAAATATGAATAAAACTAATATGAAATTTTCCACAATACGACAAACTCGTATTTCACATTTCAAACTATTGAATTATACACTAGGAATAAGCTTAGTTATCCATCACATTTCAAACAATCTTCCTCATAATGTAGGAGAGGATAAAGGGTATTTTTCTTTTTCTTTTTCGTTTTCCCACAGTAGCAATATTTGGTCCGCCGTATTGAAAGTTTTTGTATGGAAATTTATTTGGAATTTAAATTTGGTGAGTATTCAACATATTATAGATAGTATGGTAAAGTTTACTAAATACTTAAATATATTTAAATTTTTATATTTTAAAAATTTATTAAATGTTACTATTAAAATTTACTTGTTAAGATAAACATGGAATTTCAGCTAAAATAACTTTCAGTATATATTATTTTTCTTATAAATGATATAAACTAAAATAAGATAAAAATATAATTTTGCAAAACAAAACAAAGTAAAATATGAATAAAAAAAACTCATAAATTATTTTAAGCAAATTTATGGCTATTGTTCCATGTAATATTTAATTAAACGTTTAAGTAACACACATTACTTAATCAACATTTTAAAGAAATATGCATTAATTCCATGAGCCCGTATTTATTACTTAATGAACATTAAAAAATACATACAATGAGGCCATGAGCCCATAATAACCTATTAAACTCTATTTTCATGTTGTTATATTATATGTTTTTTTTTACGAAATCACCCCTTCTTTTTTCGTTGGAGTCAGGGACTTAGACCCCCCAAATCCCCTATCCCACTACCAGAATCTGTTCTTATCTACCGGGATCGGGCTTCTAGACTTGGAGTTAATGGATTATCACTCCTCAGACATGTCATTCCGAGAATTCCCAATTTTAAATGCCAAGGAACCCTGAGATTCGAACTTGAGATATGTTGCAAGTTATTTACAATGAAGAATTAATATAACTTCAAATTTTTGAATGACCAAATATATTTTTAAATTTAAAAGATGCATTTTTTGTATTTATGAGATGTCTACTTCTGTACTTTTATCGTAATAATTTTTTTTTTAACATATTTTTTCAGTAATGAATTATATTCATCTTTAATATTGTTACCATGTTTTTACAAAATATCTTTAGATAATAAGATTAACATTTGCATTGTCTTTAAAACTACTTAACTTATTGGTTTTAACGAGAGAAAATTATTAAACTTTATTGTCATTTTAAAAATTACAATTAAAAAAATACCATTCTCGTGTATGGTGCGCTCCTTATTAGAATTCATTATCAAATTTCGAATACCAAGAAACCAAAGAATTAAACCACTTTAATATAGGTGCATTTTGTTTGGGAGTTTAGGAAATCTTTTTCAGTATACACAAACTAGGGTGAGGGAAATCTGATTACTGGTTTTGTTTGAAGAGGGGGCAAAGAGTCATCATACCATTTCGTTCTTTAATTACTATAACTCTTATGGTTTTTTGAAGTTCCATTTCTTTTAAATAACAAATAGTGCTCTTTGTCTAGTATAGATCTTGGATGAATATAATTTTTTTTAATTATAGAAATTAATTCTTTATTTTTATTATGAAGTGGTTTTTTTAGTATAGATCTTGGATGAATATAATTTTTTTTAATTATAGAAATTAATTCTTTATTTTTATTATGAAGTGGTTTTTTTATATTTAATGGTGAATAAGAAGATCATTTAAATATATTAGCTTTAATAATTGTCATAAGTAAAAAATAACTTACAAATCATTACTTTTAGAATTTGGGATACCAATCTAACATGAAATATGATATGTACAGGAAGAGATAAGGCATTGCTAATTATAACATATTTATTAATGATTTTCTACTCGAGCTTTCTTTGTGTAGTATTCTGTAAGTAGATTTCAAGCCAAATACATTGTAATGGAAATGGAGGTAGTCCATCATGATTGTTTCTTTAACATTTATTCTTAAGAATTTGGGAATAAGTTGGATCTTGATTAGTTTTGAGTCTCAAGTAGTCCAATCAAACCAAATTTGATCTATAGATTTAAATTCTTACAAAGATGGTTTATTTGAGCTTTTTCGAATGAACCTAAGTTGTCTATCATATTTACAAGTTGAATATTGGTTTGGCCAAAACTTTGGTGACTTTTGTTATTAGACATACTGACCTTTATTGTTTGCTCCTAGACAAAAGGAAAAGTAAAGAAAGAAAACAATCAATAACATGTGGGGAAACATGACTAAATGAATGCATGATTATAGTGATTTAAATGAATTATAAGTAAACTCAAAAATTGTCCAAGGAAACAAAGGAAACGAAAAGTAAAACTAGCAAGATCTAATGATATCTACGTGAATCAATTAAAGAGGGAATATGTGTGGCAAACAAAATTATAACAATTAGCAGTTACATCCTAATAAATATTTGACTAGAGCCCTACCTCTATTCCACCTCTAGTTAGGGTTTAGCCTGCCATGGAGTCTATCCTAGACTTGGATCCGAGGGGGGACCAATTTGTGATCTGAGGAGGAAGCGCTCCATGAATTGGCTACCTCCTTTTTCCCTTTATCCAACTCTTTTGCATCATCCTATAAATTTGTTAAGCTTGCCTCTATATTCGAGGTTAAGCCGTCATTTCTGATGTTTCGTCACAAATCCTTAACACTCTCAGATCGTGGACTCATTGGGAAATTTGCAAGTCTTTGACTATCCCCAAAGCAATGGGATCATGAGTTACTAAGAATTGGAAACCTCTTATCAAGGGAGACTCAACTCATAATTTATGTGGAAGAGAATACTTTGTTTTTCTATTTGAAAAGAAGGAGGATCGTGATCTCATTTTTAGGCGTGGCCTATACTTCATGGGTCCAAGGAGGATGCATCTGAATCGATGGTGTCTTGATTTTGAGTTGAAAAAGATATCCCCTCTGTAGTCCCTATGTGGGTTCACTTCCCACACCTTCCCTTACAATAGTGGAGCGATGAGGACTTGGTCACAATTGGGGCCACTCTTGGGTATTATATTAACAAATCAAATCCAAAACCCCCATTGTTTGCTTGTGCCAAAATTGGTGTTGAGGTAGGTATGGAAAAAGGGACTTCCAAAAGCTATAAATCTTTCAATGGACAGATGCACTCATACTCAAAAGATAGATTATGAACTTATTCCTTTCAAGTAAAAAGAATTCCATGAAAATGGCCACTTGCAAGACATTGTCCCAGAGCTTCTACCCTTCAAAACAAAGGTAAATGACAACAAGTGAAAAAAGGGGAAAAGTTTATGGGAATGAAAGGATGTTAACTGTCCCTTTGGAATCTCTTGTAGTTCCCCAATCCAAAAAATTCAAGTTCTCTCTCAATCAAAGCATGAAGAGATTGAAGATACCTAGGTTTAAGAACCACCATCATCATCTCAAGGGAAGTCAACCAAGGTCACGGAGAAACCAATTTTAGAACAAGTATCTAAAGGAAATAGTAGGGCCTAACTACCTCCATAGTTGATCATATATATTATATACTCGCAAGTGAATATTTTAGCTACTCCTAGTGTAATAATTACAATGATGAAGGCTAAGCAACAACATGAGGAAGAAATGGAAGAATTTGAAGAATAAAAGTTTCCTCTAAAAACATTAGGTAGTAAAACAATGAAGGGAAAAAGGGAAGAAATCACATCAAAGGTAAAAGTTTTAGGGCTACAAGCTACTCTTGAGAGTTCATTCAAATATTCTCTTCAAAAGAGTCTGAATAAGAGGAAGTCAGATAGTGGAGATGGAGTGGTATTTCCCCCATATAGTGGTCAATAATGAATATGGTCTCCTAGAATTGCTTAGGGTTGGGGAGTAAAAATAAATGGGAAGCAATAAAGGATTTTGTTAAAGAAGAAAATATATCCCTCCTATTGATATAGGAGACCAAATGGGGGAAAATTAAGTTATAAGTTCTATCTCAAAAGTTTGGAAACATAATGCTTGTGGATCTTTGGGAGGAATAGCTACCTATTGGGATTCAATAATATTTAAGAAGGCATAGATCGAAGATTCACATCATTCATTGCTGATAGGTCTAGGAAATATTCATGTAAGTTATAAACATGTAAAGAGAAGCAATGCATATAGATTCTTAAGCAAAGTAGAGACTACACAATGGGACACACACAATACTCAGAGATTTATGCTAGAAACCCTTAAAGGGGAAAACCAACAAAAATTAGAGCCGCACCTCTATTTTTCTCATTGTCTTTCTTAATCATTCACAATACAATATTTAGGTATTATGCAACATCCAAAACCTTAATATGTTAAACCCAGATTAGATATTGACCCCAATCCATTAACCATGATTAAATTACATATTTTTAGAAAAAACCCAAAATAGCCCAAAAATTTTGCACTTGTCTTTGGAACGAATGACAAAAGGATATCGTCCGTTTATGTTGTCCATGGATTGTAGGGTGACACACCCCACACCCACATGCAAAGAATATAACACGTACCCAACAATTTAGACAAAGAAAATAATAAGGGTTTGTAATGTTTATGGCACAGTCCAACAATGAGAAAAAGTACATTTTTGGGCATCCTTATCTACTATCGAAGATAAAGGTCTAACCTCGATAGATGTCTAAACCACATTATAATTGTAGTTGGAGACTTCAGTACTACTATTAATAAAAAATAAAGAAGAGGTGGAATCTTGGTTAGAGATCATTTTGGAGAGAATATGGAGGATTTAATGGTTCATTACGACTTGATGGATGTGCTCCCAAAAAAGGGATGTACACTTGGTCAAATCGCAGGTTTGGTCTAAGACACGTAGTGGCTCGTTTGGACATATTTCTTATAAATAATGCCCTCCTTCTAGATGCTAACATAATTTTTTCCAGGATTCTTCCTTAGTCTGTCTTAAATCATAAACCTATTCTTCTTTCTATCTTGGAAACTAAGGACGTTGACCTGATCCCATTTCATTTCAATCCCCTCCAGCTATAGAAATAGGAAGCAACAAAGATTATTGAAAATAGTTGGAACACGCGAATCAAAGGTTCATTGGCATAAGTATGGGAATAAAAGTTAAGGTTGGTAAAAGAATCTTTGAAATTGTGGGAAAAATCCCATTGGATCTCTTGTTGAAAAACGAAAGGAGGTTCAAATAAAATTGGAAACTCTTCAAAAATATATGGAGCATTGAGAAATAAATAGGGAGATTTTAGAGGAGTAGGAGCTAAGTAGAATCATCCATAAACTACATAGGGAAGAGAAGAGATGTGGCATCTCCAATATAGGAAGCCTTTGCTTGAAGGCTAGTGGCAAAAACACAACTTTGTTTCACAAGTCGGAAAATGGACGATTGCATAAAAATATCATAAAGGAGATCCATGACTCAAATGGAAGACAACTATTTAACCTCAAAGTAATACAAGAAGAGGCGTATCATCATTTCAAATAGATCTATATAGAAGTTGGCAATAATAATCCATTTTCAAAGGAAACTATGCTTGAAAACATACCTGGTATAGTAAGTGAAGAGGAGAATCTGTTTCTCAAAAAATAAATCTCAGGAAATGAGGCTATGGAGGACATATGAAGCTTGGAGCTTAACAAATCCCCAGGACCGAATGGTTTCACCATACATTTTTTTTAGATCTTGCGCATTCATTATTAAAGTAATCTCCTTCGAATGTTGAATTGGACCATAGGAAAGGATAAAATTAGGGAATCTACCAATTATTATTTTATTGCTTTGGTCCCCAAAGAAAAAAAGCTCACCTCACTTTCTATATTTATGCCCATTTCTTTATGTAATGTTGCTTATAAACAACTGACAATTTTTTTGGCTGCTAGAGTCAGGGCTCTTCTTCCCAAGCTAACCCTAGGCAATCCGAGGGTTCATGGAAAAGAGGCAGATCTTCAACAATATTGTTTTGGTTCAAGAAGTAATACACTAAATTTACAGTAGAGGGGGACAAAGGTATGGTTATCACACTATATTTATCCAATGCCTTTGATAGAGTTAGGCACAATTTTACTTTCTTTGTTTTGGAAAAAAATTGGCTTTTACAAAAACTTTTGAAGATGGGTGAAAGATTGTATTGGGTGGCCTTGGATTGCACCCATGGTAAATGTAAGACCAACCTCATTCTTTCAAATATCTAGAGGAATTCGACAAGGATGTCTTCATTCTCCATTTTTATACATTTTGGTAGTATAATCCCTTAGTAGGAAGTTAAATAAGGAAAGAGGAAAAGAACCTTGATGGTATCCTCATATCAAGAGGAGTGAAACCAATAAACCATACCTAGTTTGTTGATGATACTTTATTTGTGGGAGTGTCCTCCATAATGAATGCTCATAGGTATAAACATGTCTTATATTTCTTCGTGGAGGCCTCTTAAGGACAATTCAATGTATGGAAAAGTTAAATACTAAGTTGGAACAGCTTGCCACTATTTTTACAAAAAATTTCTTGCATCTTTAGATTTACTGGTTAGTTCAGATGGACCTCCTTTTCTTACTTAGGCACTCACATCTCTTTGAGGACTCCCAAAGCTACAGAATGGAATCAATTAATTCAAAAAATCAAAGTTAAAATTCAGGCCTGGGGCGTTAAATGCCTAAACCTATTGGTAAAATTATTTTGATTAAGTCTATACTCTCCTCTCTACCTATTTATTAATAATCCTCTCTTCTAGATCCAATTTATATAATGAACATCATTGGGAGAAAAAACAATTTTTGTTGTTGTAGGGGGGTAAAATGAATAATTTTTTTTCCACTTGATATGATAAAGGGTAGTTAGAGCCCCTTATAGCAATGGAGGATTAGGGATAAGAGATACAACGTTAATGATTTTGTTTTGGGAGCCAAAATATGGTGGAGGATCATTTTAGGTAAAACCAAATGGTGGAATTCAACATTCAGGAAGAGATATTTGAGTCACACTAGATTGAGGTGTATCAATTCAAGCAACTTGAGTGATAGAGGCACTAGCATATGGAAACTGTGTAAAGAAGCCAACACAATAATCAAAGAAGGGTCATGTTGGATCCCTAGGAATGGGAAAAACATTGATATCTAAAAGGATATAATTATACGGAAATCCCTTCTTGTCACAAATCCGGTCTTAAAAGAGATTCATCATTGGTTACTAAGCAAGGGAATTAAAAATTTATTTGATAGCTTAGATGGAAATTTTTGGGGCAATTGAAGAACTGGAGGTAGATGGAAATGCCAAATAATCCCCAATTTCATTTAACGTCTCTCTTATCTATGTTGTATGGCACCACTCCCCTCAATTTGGAAGATAAAGACAATCATGGATGGAGGAAGGATGAAATATACTTGATTAATTTCCCCATCCTCCCCAGTCTAAAATGTGGAGGAGAATTTGGCACTTGGATGGTCTCCCAAAAATAAATGCATTTTGTTGGGTTCTAACACATGGGGGAGTTTTAATGGATGAAAATATCTACACACATAACATATAAGCACTATATATTGAGGAGGAGGAAACAAACTGGCACTTATTCCTTGAATGTTAATATACTCAAAAGGTTTGGGAATAGGTCATGCATGAGTTGGGTGAAAAGATAATACTTCCTATGCACTGGAGCGACATGTTCTCTAATTAAGGAAATTACTATCTAGTCCCACTCCAAAATAAGTTATATTTGAGTAGATGTTGGATGGATATTCCTATATATGTTTGTTGGGAGGTTTGGAGTACCAACAATAAGGTGATCATCTCCTTGACTACCTTGGCACCACATTGAATAACAATAAAGGTCAAATCTCTATGGACGGAGTCCTTAGAAACCCATGGAATTGAAGAGATTGGACAAGAGAACCTCATAGTCTGAGAGCACCTCTAGGTTCAATATCTGCTTCTTGGGATCCCCCCTCACTCCAAATTGAATTTTCCAAAGCCATGAATGAATCAAAATTGACACCTGGATTATAGTGAATTAGAGTTTAAGGTTTGGCTTAATTCTCATAGATGTCAACTATTATTCTTTGGTCGCAGTCCAAAGGAAATCCAAGGGTGGTATGAGCGGGAGGGGTTCCCATTTTCCCCGAAGGAAATATACAAGTAATCTTCTCACAGGGATTGGCAATTTCTTTAAACAACAAAGCAAAATTATATGCTCTATGCCTTGAAACATTTCTATTGTATGTATATGAGTATATGAGTTAAAGAAGGTCACGATTCTAGGTGACTCCCTGTTCATCATCAACCAAGTTTGAAAGACGAAGCTTATGGAGGGGAATCTATTTTAAAAAACCTTTCAAAGAATACTTGGAAATATAGAAACAATAGATGAAGTTAGGTTTTTTCACATGTAGATAAACAACAATGGATTGGAATATCAAAAAGAAAATGAAATGAAGTTAGGATTTTTCCTTGCATTTCAATCCACAACATGGTAGAATTTATGGACGTTGTGTGATGAATATCTAGTAGAGGTAGGATATATGGTTTGGAATCTCTAGTTGTGGGAAGCAGTTATAGTGAAGGTCGAGCTTGGAAGGGTCTGAATTCTTATGCTGAGAGGAAATCACCATGAGAAGGCAATGGGAATAGTGAAAGAAACAGGATTGTGTCATTGAAAAGTAGTTTTAGTGGTGATTACACTTGGTGAATATAAATTTCTTCAATGGTGCATTCTTGCACATCAAGCTTGTTTGTCATGTTCCTTCCCTAGTGGCCACTTGGTCAAGACTTGGATTCTCCAATCCCTAGGGGTCTAGGAAAAATAATTAAATGAAGGATAATTAATAGGGATGAATTTTTGGTACAAGAACTATAGTAATTAATAATTTTAATATTATGAGTTTTAATTATATTTTATAATTAATGAATTATCATCATTAATTAAAGTTTTGGAAATAAATGATGTTCACATGGATAGGAGGGTGCATGAGGACAAGGTGGACCTCACCTACTCAAGTGGAAAAGTTAGAAACATCAAGGAGTCAGCTAAAAGCAAGGTGGCAGCATAGGAAAATAGAAACGGGCAAAAGCAAGAAAAAAACAGGCAAAAGCACAAAGCAGGGAAGCCAAAAAGAAGAAAGTGCAGAAAGCAACCAGTTTGGAAAAGTAGACAACATTCATAAAAGATAAGTAGGGCGCACTTTCTAAATCCAGTTGAAAGACACAAAGCATGCAAATTTTACAAAGCAGAATGGTTTCTAATTCTCTCAAGGAATGCGCCCTCACCTCTCAGACGTGTGGATGGATTGTCAAGGAAGCTACCTAAGTTATAAAAGAAATCTAAGGCACACCTCTCACATCTTTTGGTTAATTAATTTTTGTCTTGAGAGCTTTTTTTACTCAGAGTTGAGTGACGCGCATCAACCAATGCTTGGGAGATGAACCCCAATGCCATTCATGTTCCAGTTTGTCCATGATTAGATCCAAATCCATGGAATGTTGATATACAGGTCTACATCAGTCCATTATTGAAGAATCTTAACCATACAGAGAGTGATCCTCAGTCACAGTGCCATTGGAGAGAGTTTTGAAAGAGTTCATCCAGAGGAAGTAATCTATTTCAGTGAAGGCGCCCAGTGCAACTCAAGAGGTCCAATGTGCCCATCATCTGCAGATATCAGCTCTGATTTAATACACATAGTAGATCCAGTGTAGAACCTCATCTTCTCCTCCTCCTCTCATACTCATTCTCTTAGTTTGTAAGACTTCTCTAGCATTAGAGACTTCTTGAAGATATTAATGTAATAATTTATCTAATATCTGATCAGGACATACAATTTCAATTTTATTCTATTCATTAACTTTCAAAAACCTCATATACTTCAGAAGTGAATTTTGTAAGCCTCTGAGGCAATTTGGATCAAGCAATTTGAAGACTATCTCTTTAAGCAAATTTTATTGACTATTTTTACCATTTTTGTAATTCAGAGCTATGTATGAGTCAGTTTTCTGATATAATGGTAATTTGTGAATCCCAAGACATTATTAAAGAATCCCCAACCATTTCCCTGAGGATTCAAAGACATCTCATCCTATTTGGAAGAGTTTGGAAAATTGCTAGTTGATCAATCCAACATAGCGCCCTTGTCTCTTTTGCTCCCAAAATCACCCAAAACCTCCCAAATTCCTTGTAACTCTTGTCCATCATTTAATTATGAGTTTAATGTCTGATATAAACCATTGGTTACATTCATGTTTAAGCAACTAATCCTAGTATGCATATGTTGGAGTGCCTAGGAAGCCTCAAAGTAGACCTCAACGACAACTATTGTTGAAATGTAAATGGGCCTAATACTTTGTGCATAGGACTCATAATTTGGCCCTGATTCTGATATTTTTTCTGCTACACACATTCCCATACATTTGGTAGATCCTAAATATCCAAAATTCATAATCCTAGAGTCATATACTTGTGTCCTGGACTAGCTCTTTTCCAACTAGTTTTGTTAATTAGTTTTTGCTTGTTAAAATTGTGTTAGAAGTTTTTTAAATTTTGCATAATATCCAATCCAACCTGATTTGGGATATTACAGTGGTATCATAGCATGGTCCTCTAAACCTTCTCTTTACAAATTGCAGTGAGTCCCAAGAGAGTTCCATTCCCCAAAGGAAAGAATCCTGAAGAACCTCCTGTTGAAGAAGAGGTGGAATCTACTGGAGGAAAAATGCAAGGAGGAAAGGATATGTATGAATTATATGAGAAGTAAGAGTTCATAATATTTGTTCAAATTATGTTAAAAGGGCCACATGACATATCTCAGAACATCATTCAATCTGGGCAAGACACCATATAATTCTTGGCTAAGCAGCCAGGAAATAAATATGGAGAAGGGAGCAATAGTGGCTCTCAAAATGAAGAAAGGAAGGTCCTTGGTGGATCTATATTTTCAAATACTGGGCATCATAATAGGCCTAATAAATTCAAAGAGGAATTCAAGGATCAGCCTCGACATACCATGCCAAAGTTCCTTTAGGAACAAAAGGAATATCATGAAGTACATACTGAATCAGTTGCTTCCTGGGAGGAGCGGTATGTAGAATACCAAACCTTGAGTGAAGAATGCAGAAGGGAATTTCCTTTCAAATATTTTTGTGAAGCACAGTATAAAAATCAACCAAGAGGAGGTCATAGGATGCCAACACATAATTATGAGCTGAGAAATTCCATTGGTAAGATCCAATTACCCTTTTGATGGATCCTCAAAGTGCACTGCTAGCTCCTGGGTGCAGAAGCTAGAGACTTACTTTCAATTGAATCCCATGGCTGAGAGGGATGCCATCAGAATGGAAACTTTGAATTTGGAAGGAGAGGAAAATGACTGGTGGCTCCATGGAATGAGAACCTTGGGCCATGATCAAGTGACTTCCTATGAATATTTCACTAGGAGACTAGTGGAGAGGTTTGATAGAAGAGAACCAGAAATATATTTCAGGGAGTTGGCACATGTGAAGCAAACCAGAACTCCCGAAGCATACATATTTGAGTTACAAAATATTGCAGTAATGGTCACTAACATCTCTGAGGTTCGCTTGATCCTCCTGTTCACAGAAGGATGAATAGAACCATTGAAAGGACTGGTAAAGGAAAACAAACCATCCACTTTACAAGAAATAGTGAGCAGAACAAGGGATATGCAAGATGCCATCCCAAGAAAAAGGTATCCTCCAAAGGTTAATGTTCCTACAAAATTTCAGAATCAAATATCACCTTTTAAGAATGCGTTTGGCCCAAACAAGAAAGAATACTCATACAGGTATCGGTATGAGTTAAGAAGGAAGAAGCTCTGCTTTTCTTGTTAGGAACCTTGGGTTCCAGGCCATAAATGTGCTAAGGGGAAAGCACACTACATTGAGTTATTTTCAGAAAGTGAGGAATATGAAGTTGAAGAAGAAGCACCAGTAGATGATGGCTATGAAACAACAAGGGAAGAACAACCCCCGCATCCAGAAAGAAAAATTCTAGTGTTAAGTGGAGTTCCCTGCTTCCATACCCTGAGATTCAAGGGGGCAGTGAAAGGAAAAAAAGTATCAGTTTTGGTCGATGGGGGTGCCACCCACAATTTCATTGATGCAGCCATGGTAGAGAGGAGAAAGATACCAATAATTTTTTTTGGAGGTTTCATTACAACACTATGGAGTGTAACCGATGGATTCCAAAATTGCAACTGACTGTTGGATATTATACCGTGACTGACAACTTTTTATGTTGTCAATGTGGCTGATACCAATATGGTGTTGGGAGTGCAGTGGTTGTACTCCATTGGGGAAACTTCAGTGAATTACCAGATACCCCAAATGAGCTTCAAATATGCTGAAGGGAAGCAAGTAGTTTTGAAGGGTGTCAACACCTACCCAAAACAAGTAATTTCTGGAAATAGTATGAAATCGGTATTGAGGCATGGTGATATTGAGTGGGATGCTGAATGTTTCATTACCACTCAAGGAACTTACATAAATGTATCACACCATCTAGAGGACATCAAAAGGATTCTACACAAACATAAGAAAGTGTTTGAAGATCTTCCACATGGTAGGCCTCGTGACAGAGGTACTGAACATTAGATTAAGTTGGAAGTTGGTACACTTCCTATCAAGATCCATCCTTATAAGCGCCCTAAAACATTCAAGGATGAGACTGAGAAGACCATAAAAGAGCTTCTTGATATGGGATTCATAAGACCAAGCTCAAGTCCCTTTACATCTTCAGTGGTCCTAGTTAAAAAGAAGAACAAAACAATGCACATGTGCATTGACTATAGGGCCCTGAACAAGAAGACCATCAAAAACATATATCCTATCCCAAGTATTGATGAATTGATGGATGACCTGCATGGAGAAAAATATTTTTCCAATATTGATCTCCGCTCCTGATACCATCAAATCAGTATGAGGGAAGAAGACATCCAAAAAACTGCTTTCCGATGCCATTATGGGCATTTTGAGTTTCTTGTCATGCCTTTTGGCTTGACCAATGCACCGGCCACCTTACAATCCTGCATGAACATAGTTTTCATTAAGAAACTGTGTAATTATGTCCTTGTTTTCTTTGATGATATTCTGATTTATAGTAGGACATGGGAGGAGCACTTACACCACTTAGACAATGTCTTGACAATTCTGGCAGAACAATCCTTTTATGCCAAATTGTCCAAGTGTGAGTTTGGATTGAATGAGATCCTCTATCTGGGTCATATCATTGGGAAAGAAGGATTCAAGGTGCATATGGAGAATATCAAGGCCATGCTTGAATGGACAAGCCCAAATAACATCACTTCCTTAAGGGGATTCATTGGTTTGTGCACCTACTATCGGAAATTTGTGAAAGGGTTTTCTAAACTAACATCCCCTTTGACAGATCTCACCAAGAAGGGAGCCTTTTGTTGGACAGAGGAGGCTGAAAAAGCTTTGAACATAATTAAGGAAGTAATGAGCAGTTTCCCAGTACTTGCACTTCCTGATTGCACTCTGCCCTTCATATTAGAATGTGATGCCTCGGGAGAAGGAATTGGAACAGAATAAGTATACCATTGCCTATGAGAGCATAAATTTGCAGCCACATGCGAGGCATTATTGAATTTATGATAAAGATACGTTGGCCATCATGCATGCCTTGGACAAATTCAAATAGTACCCAGTAGGAGGAAAGTTCATAGCAAAGACTGATCACAACAATTTGAGAAATTTTCTGACCCAAAAGGAGCCGAATGATAGACAACAGAAATGGGTAAGTAAGTTTCAGTCCTATGACTTCGACATAAAATACAAAAAAGGTAATATGAATGTGGTATATGATGCCCTCTCTAGGAAATCTGCTTTTTCTTTGCTTGTTGGCACGGGTTCAGAGCGCAGAAGTGCGGAACACCCAAGCGGCGAAAGGGTCAAAGACAAGAACAAAGGACCAGTCGCAAAGCCAAGATATGTGTAAGTGTTTGGTTAAGTTAGTTAGAAATGGGTCCTTAGGACCATTTTGTAATGACCAAGTGAGCCTATAAATAGAAGTACAATTGTAAGTATAAATAATCCTTTTGTCATGATTGTAATCCTAAGGGCACCTTTTTTGGCATATTATGATATCTTCGCATATATCTGTGTTTTTATCTTTTAGATCGATCTATGAAAGCGTTTATCTAGTTTTGGTTTGTTAGATCGTAGCAATTGCTATGAGTTTGTAGTGGTTTTGCAATGCATGATAAATATTGGGAATGATTGATATAGATCTCTATCTTTTTGTCTATCGCAATGTTTGATGTTTCTCTGAGATCGCAGTAGATGTTTCTGTAGCTATGTTATGTACCGCAGATTCCTTGAACATGCTTTGATAATCTGTTTAATTTGCTAATTATGAGATGGTAATATAGTTAAAGCGAATAAGGATAATGGTTAATAGGGTGATGGTATGATATCATGATGCAAATGCAAATCTATGGCTTATGTTGCGAATGAGAGTGAGGTAGTGCATGTCTTCCCACCACTGCAGAAACTTGGTTCCTGCAGCCTCCCTTAGGCATCTCGGGTGAGACTTCACTCACTCTGTGGGTGTTGCTGGGAAGGGTATGTTAGGAACCCATGTCAACCCTTCTCTTTACTTTCTTAGTATATTGTTGTTGGACGCATATGCTTTGTAAGCATCTCGTAGTATTTGTTGATCCATAGTTTGTATTATTGTTGTTGGACGCATATGCTTTGTAAGTCGTCCTTTAGTATTTGTTGATCCATAGTTTGTACTGGCCCATGGTTTTAACTCATAGTATTGGCGCCTAGATTTAGTATATAAGTTTGTGTTGAGGCCAATGAAGGCACCATGAAGTTATTTGTATTGAGCTTGCTCAAAGGAGGCTTCCCCCTCAAAGTGGTCTGTGATCAATAAAGTGATTATGAGTTCTGTTATTACTGCTATCTCGTGTATTTTCATTAATTAATTGTTGCAGATTCCTCACATCTGGTATCAGAGCACTTTCTTGGGCTGGTTGGGTGAAATATATGCCAAATTTTTTTTATTTTTTTTTCGCATATGTTTCAGGTTCGGATCTGGGAATAATCCCTATCCTCTTAACTGTGGGAAGTACTTGGGCATAATCCCTAAAATCATTGTGAGGATTACCACAGGAACCCCGAAGTAGCTGGCCCATTGAGAGGACCTGCCAGCGAAAAGGGAAACGACCCCTACCTGATTGACTAGTTCCCACTCGTGAGGTAAACAAAGAGCCGTTGTTTGTGGCAAAGAGGTTATCAGTTTTACCTGAGCCATGGAGTGAGGGGCATTGCCCCAATACGCAAGCCGTCAGACAACATTGGTGGCCGAGTGAATCCCCTGAACCATTAGGAAGCTGAGCATACCTGGGGTCCATATCTATTTTCAGCTACAAAATCATAGATTTCCTCTGCCTAGAACTGTTGCCAGTCACTTCCGCGCCACTGCAGATCCATCTGTTGCCGATCACTTCCGCGCCGTTGCAGATCTATCTGTTTTTGATCCCTTCCGTGCCATTGCAGATCCATTCTTAAAATAAAAAATAAAAAAAATTCCTGGTTATGGTTGTCACCCTCACAGGAGCAAAAACCATGGAAGAAGCACTTGCAGCCATCCAAGCCAAAATCCAGGATCTGGATGAAAAATTTCTCAGCCTCCATCTTAAGCATTTAGCCATGAACAACAAACGACAGTCCGAGTCTTCATCAGACAACGGGTTCTCTTATTCCATCAATTTTCGTGGTCCGAAGCTTGATTTTCCTCGCTTCAATGGTATTGATCCGACTGGATGGATCTATCATGCAGATGTTAAATTTTCAGAATTTACTTCAATCTGATCTAGGATCTTAACTGAGAGAACAACATGTACAACAAATCTACAGCATATCAATCATGGACACAATAATGCAAGCACACAAGAGACACAAAGTTTACTTGGGGAAAACCATAAAGGTGAAAAACCCCAATAACTTCCTCAGAGATAGATAGAGCAATGATACAACCAGAATACAAGAGATAGTCTTCTCCTAGCAGCAGAGCCTCCCCCTCATAAGTGCGCCACTTTCCGAATGAGGGAAGTGTGTGAATGAAAGTGACCAAATAGAGATCTCCCGATCTCTATTTATACTTGTTCTATCCTACTCGATAAACTAATGGGGCCTACATGTCTAGCTTAACCCATGGTTAACTTAATTCGGGCCGACCCCCAATAGGGTGGTCTAATAACCCTTCGACCCACATGACTTATACAGGGCCGACCCCAACAAGGTGGTCTAATAACCCATCAAGTATAAGTTACGACACTTACAATATAAATGACAACACTTCCGTATAGAGGAATAATAACATCTCTATAGGAGTACAAAATACATATATGAAATACATGGGTGAAATACATTCCGAAGTTACATATACATCAACACTCCCTCTTAACTAGGAAGGTATTTCTCGACACAGATCTGCTAGCACAAGTCTTCTTCTTTGGATCATCATTAGCGAATCATCATCCTCGAATCATCGTCATCGTCACTGCTGCTGCTATCTCAATCAATCTCTGAATCTACTCATCATAGGAAGTTCTACAGAGCCAGTCCTTTTTCATACTGGATGTAGGCACACCACCTATAGGTCTTCGTCATCACTGGCCATACTGTGGAATCCTCAGGACTTATTACGTGCGTCACAAAACCTTGCAAGAGCATCCCAGGTTGTTACGAGCACACAGCGCTACCTATAGGATCTCCCAGGGAGCTATTACATGTGACCCTACAACAAAACCTCGAAAGAGAATCCCAGGACTGATTACGAGCACACATCTCAACCTATCGGATCTCCCAGGACGCTATTATATGTGGTCACCACAAAACCTTGCAAGAGCATCCCAGGACTATTACAGGAACACATCCCAACCTATCGGATCTCCCAGGGCGATATTACATGTGGTCATGGAAAAACCTTGCAAGAGCATCCTAGGACTTATTACGAACACACAGCTCAACCTATCGGATCTCCCAGGCGCTATTATATGCCATAAGACAAAACCTTGAAAGAGCATATGCCAGATATCCCAAGGAGCTATTATATGCCAACGGAAAAACCTTGCAAGACTATTTGCAGATCTCCCAAGGCGCTATTATATGTCCTCCCAAAGCAAAACCTCGAAAGAGCGTTTTCCAAATCTCCCAGGGCGCTATTATATGTCCTCCCAAAGCAAAACCTCGAAAGAGCGTTTTCCAAATCTCCCAAGGAGCTATTATATGCCAGCGGCAAAACCTAGCAAGAGAATTTGCAAACCTCCCAGGGCACTATTATATGCTTATTTGCACAACTTGTCCACGGCCACAGAGTATCAACCTGATACTCACCATACATCATCCTGATGTATACATGATCATCCTGACCATCATCACTGCAACATCCTGCTGCATTTCATCTGGAGCAACATCCTGAAGCTCATCATCCATGATCATCCTGATCATATAATGCATCTACCTGATGCATACCAAGTATCTACCTGATACATATCATCATACATGATCCACCTGATCATACAATGTATCCACCTGATACAAATACAAAAACATGATCCACCTGATCATACCTGATACATATCAACATACATGATCTACCTGATCATACACAGTATCCACCTGATACATATACAGATACATGGTCCAAGCATCCAACATGATGCATACACAAAACATATACAAATGATCCTACTGATCATATCCAACATCCAACATGATGCGTACATACATATACATATAAATGATCCAACTGATCATATCCAGCATCCAACATGATGCGTACATACATATACATATAAATGATCCAACTGATCATATCCAGAGCAGAAACTAGAACATCATCCAGTGCTTACATCCACAGCCATGTGAAGGATCCTCCTTCCAACATGCTTGGAATGGCTTCAACAAATGTCTCCATCACTTCTTCATCGAAGTGTCATCGATATGAAGGACACCAAGCCTCTCTCTGAAGTACTCGAACTTCACTCTGGCTAGTGGCTTCGTCAGTACATCTGCAATATGCTCGTCCGTCGCAACATAAAGGAGCTTCACAACTCCTCTCTGCACCATATCCCTGATATAGTGATATTTGATCTCTATGTGTTTCGACCTGTCATGAAACACTGGGTTCTTAGATAACTTCACACAACTCTGGTTATCACAAAAGATACCAGTAGCATCCAACGAGAGATCAAATAACTCACACAGTAGCTTCCGAAGCCATACTGCCTCACAACTAGCTGAACAAGCTGCAACATACTCTGCCTCGGCTGTACTCAGTGCTACGCGGGACTACTTCCTATTGAACCAAGAGATCACACCTGATCCCATACTGAAGCAACATCTAGATGTGCTCTTCCTATCTGCAGCACTGCCTGCCCAATCTGAATCAACATAACCTTGCAGGTTAAACTTTTGATTCGCTTCATACCTGAGCCCATAATCAACTGTACCCTTCAGGTACCTCAGAATATGCTTTACAACAACTAGGTGAACACTCCTCGGATTCGTCAGGGACTGGATCAATGTGTTCACTGCAAAGCAAAAATCTGGTCTCGTGTTCATCAGGTACATCAAGGACCCAATCATCTGACGATACATGGAGACATCAACCGGCTCAGATGAAGCATCACATAGAAGCTTCAGATTCGATTCCATAGGTGTGGCCATGGCCTTGCAATCCATCATCCCGAACCTCTTCAGGATATCTACAGTATACTTCCCTTGTCCAAGGAAGATCCCATCTGTACTCTGCCACACCTCCATACCTAGGAAATAGTGCATCATCCCTAAGTCCTTCATATCGAACTCGAAAGCAAGCTTCCGCTGCGTGTCGGCAATCAATCTATCTTCACTTGTAATAAATAGGTCATCCATATACAAAAGTAGTATCACTGGATTTCCTTCCTCAACCTTGTAGTAAAGTTTGGAATCCGTTTTACTCTTGGTAAAGCCCAAACTAGATAGGAAACTGCCCATCCTACCATACCAAGTTTTGGGAGCTTGATTCAAGCCATACAAGGCTTTCTTCAATATGCACACATATGAATCCCTATCATGTATTTCGAAACCGAGTGGCTACTCCACATATACTTCCTCTTCAACTACACCATTCAGGAAAGCAGTCTTGACATCCATCTGGTGTATTTTCCATTTCATTGCTGCAGCCAGGGCAAGTACTGATCTAATGGAAGTGTATCTGGCTACAGGAGAAAAAGTCTCTATGCTACCACCTGCAGCATGCTTGATATTGTAGCTTCTCTTGGAAGTCACTACAAACTCCCCTTCAGGTCTTGGGACTGCATCCCAAACATCTTCATGATTGACTGGTACTCCTTGATCATGGCATTCTTCCCAGATCCTGGGAACTTTAATATCTTCAATATTTTCAATAGATAACTTTGTTGCTGAACAAATGTTGTAGTCCTTCTTTTGTAGGTGATGGTATACGATCTTTCCTACACAACAAGTTAAATTGCATGATTAGAAAAAATCTCATAGTTTTCAGAACAAATTCTTACACATAAAGAAATATGTCATACAGTCATGCAATTATCTTAGCCAATGCTTCAATACAACATTTATCCATATTCCGTAACTTTCTAGATGCCTTCCAATCTCTACCAGAACATTGTTAAGAGTGTACACAACTCCTAACATGTCAGTAAAGAGGTTTCATTCTAGATAAGTAGCAATGGAATGTTGTACAATGCCATAGGCCACTCACCCATGTATATTAGTAGTATACTGTTCATCAATGCAACTATTCTAATATGCATAATACACAACCTAATTCTAGGAACATAAACATATACATCATTGAATAACATTATGTAAGAAATGAAAATTCAAATACTTATCTTTGTTAGGTTGCTGGGTGGACTCCCTCTGAATCTTTGCAACTCCATTCTGATGTGGATTGTGAGAAGTGGTCAACTCCCTCTGAATATCTGCATCCTTGCAGAAACTGTTGAAGTGTGCTCCTTTGCTTTCTTGCAGGAACAACTGGAGTGTGCTCCCTCTTGATCTTTGCTTCTT
Organism: Larix kaempferi; assembly: GCA_027924585.1. NCBI lineage: Eukaryota > Viridiplantae > Streptophyta > Pinopsida > Pinales > Pinaceae > Larix > Larix kaempferi. The sequence goes on along the minus strand of BSBM01000722.1, from coordinate 7,493,363 downwards.
GGATTACCTGTCCTTGAACTTACATCCATCCTGAATCACTATGCATGCTTATTAGTATCATCATTGTGTTATCCTTGAGATCTCATACATAATCACACATTTATTAGTATAATCTTAATACTATCAAAACACAATAATCTTAATACTATCAAAACACAATAATCTTAAACATGTATAGTCATGATCATTCACAGATAATAAACATTAGTATTCAAGGTTTCAGGGAAGTCTTCTTTTACTCATGCATATTCTTATTTGATCATAGGACTCTTCTGATTAGTTAAATCATCAATTATGGTAAGAAACATAATATGCATACAACCATGACTATTCAAACCTATGACTTCATGAATAATCATTATCAACAACACAACAGTATAAGATCCTAACACAATGTAGGATTCTAGCTTGATATAGGAAAAACATACCTGGATTAGCATGCTAGCCAGTTATGTCTAACATACCCGCATAATGTCTTTTGGTTCTCTTCGGTGACTTGTGCTAGTAACCTACATGTCTCATAAGTTAACCATTGTAGAACCAAGTTATACATACCTCGAAAGTAGATCTTCTATGTGATCCATGACAATGGATGAATCTTTGTCTTCATGTCACCATGATCATATGTTCTTGAAGAAGAACATGATTTGACTTTCTTGGTGTACCTTTTGTGTTAGTGAACAACATAAACCTCATACAACATCACAATGCATTAGAACAATCATAAGTGTCAAAAACCTTAATCAATGAATATCTTCTATTAAGGTGATACGACAAGTCTAGTAATTAATCAAGATTGTACTGTAATGATATGAAGACAAACATATCATAAACTTAACCATGAACAGAATTCGAAACATACCTGTAAGCCATACCTGTCAAGATTGCTTGTAATCCTCTTATGGAAGGCCTTAGCCTCACCTCCCTCTGAGATAGGAACTTCTTCACCTATGCAGGTGACCAATCCATCTTCTTCTAGGATTAACCCAATCCAATTGATTTGCAAGAACTGGACCTGGAGCTAGATTAGGGTTTGTCAAAGAAACCCCAAAAATTCAAACTTTGAATTTCAAACTTCCGAAAGGATAGAAATATGCGCCTTGATGATTTGATCAAGTTGGTATATTCAGAATTTGAAAACTGCAAAGTTTCACCCCTCGAAATTGCCTTTTAGATTTCTGGATTCACTGGGAAGGACCCTGAATTAGGGTTTGAGTTTCCTGGAGCTTCACCCAACCAAAAGATTTGATTCAAATCTCTAAGCTTCAATTTTTCTGAGGAGATTCCAGCCGTGGTCACAAATTTTCAAAATTCCAATTTTTGCATAAGCCCTAATTTTCCATCTTTCCGATCGAAGTCCCGAACTGGGGTTTGATCAAGCCCGACCTTCTTCCAAACCAAAAAATATGATCTGGTCTCTAAATTTTGATTTTGATGAGTAGCATCCAGCCGTGGTCTCCGATTACAAAAATTCCAACTTTCTCCGAAGCCTTAAATTCCGGAAGCCATGAATGAAGGTGCTAAAAAATAATTCTGTTTTGATAGAAATATGTACCTGATTGTTTCTTGTGTAACTTCGAACTTTTCGATCCACAGGGTCTGAAAATTTTTCCTGAGATATACCGACCTGTGATATTTCCATCCCAACAGGTCTGACCTCAATTGGATTCTCTAAGAGAGAGTTATTCCAAGTGTCGCAACGTGACCTGTTTATGGGATAATACAGGAGAGCGAACTTGTACGACGTGCCACGTGTCACTGGTTCAACTTCGGCCTCTGAAATTTTTTCCTGAGATAGCCCGACCTATTATATTTCCATCTCGATAGGTCTGACCTCAATTGGATTTTCTGAGAGAGAGTTATGCCAAGTGTCACAACGTGACCTGTTTATGGGATAATACAGGAGAGCGAACTTGTACGACGTGCCATGTGTCACTGGTTCAACTCCGGCCTCTGAAATTTTTTCTTGAGATAGTACAATATGTGTAATACCTATCACATTTTACGAAATTTCATTTGGAGCTTCCTATCCCAAGTTATGACATTTTTCCCAAGGTCACCTGATTTTGACTCAGATCTGGAAGAGGCAGAAACCCTATATTGTACAGATCATAAATCACAACGTACAACACATTAGAGGTTTTCCTTTGGACACAAGGTACATGGGGATCTGATCTTCGAACTGTAAAAGTTTCAGATCCTAAAAATTCTCCAAAATGGATTTATATTGAAAGTTCTACGATGACTGGTTTTTGCTATATCAAGCCCTAGCATCGTAAGTGCAACAAGTGTCATACATGCCATATCATGCCTTCTTTCAGGCTGGCTCTGATACCATGTTAAATTTTCAGAATTTACTTCAATCTGATCTAGGATATTAACTGAGAGAACAACATGTACAAAAAATCTACAGCATATCAATCATGGACACAATAATGCAAGCACGCAAGAGACACAGAGTTTACTTGGGGAAAACCATAAAGGTGAAAAACCCCAATAACTTCCTCAGAGATAGATAGAGCAATGATACAACCAGAATACAAGAGATAGTCATCTCCTAGCAGTAGAGCCTCCTCCTCATAAGTGCGCCACTTTCCGAATGAGAGAAGTGTGTGAATGAAAATGACCAAATAGAGATCTCCCGATCTCTATTTATACTTGTTTTGTCCTGCTCGATAAACTAATGGGGCCTACATGTCTAGCTTAACCCATGGTTAACTTAATTCGGGCTGACCCCACACTTGGTGGACTAATAACCCTTTGACCCACATGGCCGACCCCCAATAGGGTGGTCTAATAACTCTTCGACCCACATGACTTATACAGGACTGACCCCAACAAGGTGGTCTAATAACCCATCAAGTATAAGTTACGACACTTACAATATAAATGACGACACTTCCGTATAGAGGAATAATAACATCTCTATAGGAGTACAAAATACATATATGAAATACATGGGTGAAATACATTCCGAAGTTACATATACATCAACATCATAACAATATTTCAATCTGCATGATAATTTTGATGTCAACAAAGTTCCACTTGCATCCTTTCATTTGGAACATGAAGCTCTTCAATGGTACTGTTGGTACATCAAGGCTCATGAAGAGCCAAAATGGACAGATTTTTTTCAGCTCATTTTGCAACGATTTGGTCCTAGTGTTTTTGATGACTTCATAGGATCCCTCACTAAACTTCGCCAAATTGGCACTCTGAGAGAGTATCAAACCAAATTTGAGAAACTAGCCAACCACACTGAAGGATTGCCTGATGACTTCTACCAGAGTTGTTTTATCAGTGGTCTAAAGGATGCAATCTGATCCGAGGTCAAAATGTTCTGTCCCAACACAATGATGGAAGCCCTGGGGTTGGCTAAGTTGGCAGAAGACAAGATTGCATCCCAATAGCGCTCCAAACCCACTTTTGTTCCCTTCCGAAATATGGGTTCTCAACGACCTCCCATCTCGCTAGCTCCTCGACTAACTCCTATCAAGCATTTGTCTGAAATAGAGATGCAGGCACGCAGAGAAAAAGGGCTTTGTTATAATTGTGATGAGAAATTCACTCGGGGACATCGATGTGTTCATCAAAAGCTCGATCTCTTGGATGTGGATTCTCCACCTGCCTCTGAAATTGGTGAAGAAGCTCTAGATACAATGGATGCTCGGGTCGACATTCAGGATCCGCCTATTGACCCTCCGTCTTAGGATGACCAGCGAGAGATATCTCTCCATGCTTACGCTGGAATCACTACCCCCCAAACAATACGGGTTAGGGGTTACTTCAAGAAGCTTCCTCTTACAATACTCATTGATTCTGGTAGCACTCATAATTTCATTGACCCTCGGATCGCCAAACAGGCTAATTGTTTTATCCATCCTTGCTCCAACTTTGAAGTCATGGTTGCCAATGGGGGCACCTTACCTTGCAAAGGGAAGTGTCTTAATGTGCGTATCTCTATGGGATATTATAACCTGCGCTCTGAAATGTTTTCCTTGACCTTAGGCGGATGTGATGTGGTTTTGGGTGCCCAATGACTACGCACACTTGGCCCCATCTTATGGGATTTTGCTGAACTTTGGATGCAGTTTTCCCCCAATGGACAAAAACACACATTGACAGGCTTACAACCATGGTCTCTCAACATTATCAGTTCACATCGCATGGAAAAACTCCTTAAGAAGAATTCACATGGTGTCATCACTTAGATCCATTCCATTCAGATGCAACCATCAGTGGTCTCCACTACTCCTTTGGATCTACAACAAATTCTGGATCGATATACAAGTGTCTTTGCTGAACCAGTGGGATTTCCACCTTTAAGGCAAGAGGACCATCGTATTCAGCTCCTTCATGGAAGCATTCCTCCCAACATCAGGCCCTATCACTACCCATTTCACCAAAAAACAGAGATTGAAATTCTCGTTCGGGACTTATTGAAGCAAGGTATTATTCGCCCAAGCATTAGTTCCTTTTCTTCACCAGTTCTTCTTGTCCGCAAAAAATATGGGTCATGGCACCTCTGCATTGAATTCCAAGCACTTAATCACCTCACCATTAAGGATAAGTTTCCAATTCCTGTTGTTGATGAGCTTCTTGATGAGATTCATGGTGCTCAATTTTTCTCCAAGTTGGATCTTCGTTCTAGGTATCATTAAATTCGGGTTCATGAGGATGATATCCCTAAAACAAATTTCCACACACATGATGGCCACTATGAGTTTTTGGTCATTCCCTTTGGCCTCACTAATGCTCCTTCCACATTCCAGGCCTTGATGAATACAATATTCTGGTCCTACTTGTGGAAATTCATTATGGTATTCTTTGATGATATCCTCATCTACAGTAAAACATGGGGTGAACATATCCAACATCTGGATCTTGTAATGCAACTTTTCTCTGACCATCATCTCCACGCCAAACAGTCTAAATGTGCTTTTGGACAGAAGGAAGTTGAGTATCTCAGGGACATTATCTCAACACAAGGGGTTCGCGTGGATCCTGCCAAAATCACTGCCATGAACAATTGGCCGCATCCTCAGACACTCAAGAACCTTCGTGGTTTTTTAGGGTTGACTGGATACTACCACAAGTTTGTCAAGGATTATGGGAAGATTGCAGCTCCATTAAATGCTCTATTGAAAAAGGATGCTTTTACATGGACACATGCTACTAAGTGTGCATTTGACAAACTGAAACAAGCTATGTGTACTACACCTGTTCTAGCTATGCCTGATTTTTCCAAGCCCTTCACTATTGAGAGTGATGCTTGTGGCAATGGACTTGGTGTTGTTCTCCTTCAAGATGAACACTCCATTGCATTCACCATCAAAGCCCTTTTAGGTAAGAATTTAGCTCCATCTACATATGAGAAGGAAATGATGGCTATTTTGCATGCAGTACAGAAGTGGCGACCATACCTATTAGGGAATCATTTCTGCATCAAGACTGATCACCAGAGTCTGAATTATTTCCTGGAACAATGTGTATCCTCCCCAGCACAACATAAATGGGTTAGAAAACTCATGGGTTATGACTATGAGATCACTTACAAGAAGGGTAAGGACAATGTTGTGGCGGATGCTCTTTCTCGCACATTTGATGACCAAGGTTCTCTTTCAGCTATTTCTATGCCTGTTCCAAATTGGTTGCAATATGTTCAACATGGCTATGTCAATGACTCTTCATTGTCTCAAATAATCCAACGCTTGGCCCAAAATCCTTATGTTGTACCACATTACTCTTGGGATGGTGCTTCCCTGAGATACAAGGGTCGTCTGGTGCTTCCCCAAAGCACAGATCTTCAACAGGATGTCTTCTATGTACTCCATGATTCTCCATCAACAGGACACTCCGGGTTCCTCAAAACGTATGAGTGGGCACGGCGTAACTTCTTTTGGCATGGCATGAAAAGGACAATTCATCCGATGGTGGATGAATGTGATACTCACTAGCGCAATAAGGGTGAAACAATACTCCTTCCTGGATTGCTCAAACCCTTTCCCATACCTAAACGGATTTGGACAGATATTTCTATGGATTTCATTGAAGGGATCCCTAAATTTGGAGGGAAGACAGTGATTTTGGTTCTGGTTTATCTCCTCTCCAAATATAGTCATTTTTGTGCTCTCATCCATCCCTAAATAGCCTCCTCAATAGCTTAAATTTTCCTGGACCAGATCTTTCGTCTTCATGGAATCCCTTCTTCCATTGTATCAGATTGTGATGCGATTTTCACCAGTCATTTTTGGACAGAACTATTTCGCCACATTGGCACCAAAATGAAGATGAGTTCAGGGTATCACCCACAAACAGATGGTCAAACTGAAATTATCAATAAATGCTTGGAAACTTATCTTCGTTGCTTCACCTCTGAACAACAACATCAGTGGGAAAAGTGGCTCCCTCTCGTTGAATGGTGGTACAATACCTCTTACCACATTGCCTCTAAAATGACTCCATATGAAGCAGTTTATGGTCAGGCACCGCCAGTTCTTCTTCCATACACCCCTAGCAGTTCACCAGTTTAGGAAATTGACACGGTCCTTCGAAATCGCGATCAGATTCTTCGCATTTTGTGGGAAAATCTTCATATGGCAAGGAATCACATGAAGCAATAAGCCGATCAACACCGTTCTGAGCGCACTTTTGAAGCAGGTGATATGGTTTTTCTTTGTCTCCAGCCTTACAAGAAATACTCCCTGAAACTAAAAGGGCGTCATAAGCTTGATCCAAATTTCTATGGGCCATATAGGATTCTTCAGAATATTGGGTCCGTTGCTTATAAATTGGAACTTCCTCCTTCTTCCCGCATTCATCCAGTATTTCATGTCTCTTGTTTGAAGAAAGTTCTTGGCACCAACATCAGAGGACAAAATATTTTACCAGAACTGGATAATGAAGGATCCATCCTTTTGGAGCCAGAGGCCATCCTCAATAAGCGCACTCGTCATCTTCGCTCTCGCTCTATCACAGAGGTCTTAATTCAGTAGCACGACATGCAACCAGAGGATGCTACATGGGAACCACTCCTTTAGATTCAACAACAATTTCCACATCTAAAGTTTTGACGACAAAGCTTTTTCTAAGGGGGAGGGGATGTTAGGAACCCATGTCAACCCTTCTCTTTACTTTGTTAGTATATTGTTGTTGGACGCATATGCTTTGTAAGTCGTTCCGTAGTATTTGTTGATCCATAGTTTGTATTATTGTTGTTGGACGCATATGCTTTGTAAGTCGTCCCGTAGTATTTGTTGATCCATAGTTTGTACTGGCCCATGGTTTTGACCCATAGTATTGGTTCCTAGACTTAGTATATAAGTTTGTGTTGAGGCCAATGAAGGCACCATGAAGTTATTTGTATTGAGCTTGCTCAAAGGAGGTTGCCCCCTCGAAGTGGCCTGTGATCAATAAAGTGATTATGAGTTCTGTTATTACTATTATCTCGTGTGTTTTCATTAATTAATTGTTGTAGGTTCCTCACAGGGTAAAACCTTTTCGGGCCGATGTTTAAGGGTGTCTGGTTGATGTTTGTTGACAGTAGTGCAGAGTGAACCCCGATCTACAGAACTATGTCAACAAATGGTTTTGTTGCCGGGAACTTAGTGCGAAAGAAGAGTAAACTTGGTTCCTGCATCCCCCCTTAGGCATCTTGCCTATGAGACTTCACTCGCTCTGTGGGTGTTGCTGGGAAGGGTAAAACCTTTCTGGGCCGATGTTTAAGAGTGTCTGGTCGATGTTTGTTGACAACAGTGCGGAGTGAAGCCCTGTCGACAGAACTGTGTCAAAAAATGGTTATGTTGCCGGGACCTAAGTGCGAAAGAAGAGAGGACATGTTGTGGCATCCGACAAAGCCAGAGATCGAGGAATGGTTCCACAAGAAGGCGCAAGAATTTTCTAAAGAAGAAAATTGGAACCTTGTATGGTCAATAACTGACTGGTTACATAAGTATATCTACTATGATATTCACGAAGTATTCTTCTATGAATTTCCTATATTGCTACATGAGTGGTTGGTACATTTGAATTTTCAAAAGAAGAACTTCCAAGGGGGTGAGATTGAACACTGGACGCCAGAACTGATCCAACAATTGAAACGAGTGAAAAAAAGAGCGTCTAGAGCTGTCGAGGTATGGGTAGACAGTATTTTGGAAGGATACATCATTGAATTTGATGTTGACATGATTAATTCATATAGCGACACAGAAAGGAAAATTTTCAAAGGAACCAGAGGAAGGTTTCTACTGTGATGAAACTGTGGATTAAGATGCTCATTTGTGAAAAGGGCATACTGAAGATGAATTCCGACGAGTAAAGATCGGGTGTGCATAGGTTGTTGGTACCGCGCAGATGCGGGTTTGATAGAATGATGCGGGGTAGATGGATATTAGTTAGGACAGAATTTTGAGGGAAGCTGTGGAAGATTGTGGTACCCTGCGAAGTGGGGTGATGTTCCGGTTGGAGAAGAAGAGGAGGACCGAGATAGAGAGAGAGTCTCCTAGGGTGATCGGAACAAAGAACTCTGAAACGGGACCACAAAGGACTAAGCGACCTTACTGTGATGAAGAGAACGACCGGGATACCCCTGAACCCGAGGAAGGACAGATCTAAAGCTACAACGTACCCACAACCCCACGCACTACGCCAAACTTCGGAGGAAGAAATATAAGCTCTTCGCAGGGTTGTCCTGTGTGTCAGAAAAACGGTAGGAGTAGTGGGTCTACGAATACCAGTAGGAAACCAAGGATGGCAGGAGACGACGTAAAGATTCCGATCTTTCATGGTAACGGGACCGAGGATCCCGAACAATACTGGTTTTTATGCGAAGCAGTATGGACGGTGAAGCAGGTCCAAGATGATGATATCAATAAGGGACAACTAGTGACGACCTTTAGGGGTCGTGCACTAGATTGGTTTATGAAGTTTGTACAAGTACCTACAGGGAATCCCGAGAAAAAATTGGCGCAAATAAGAGCAAGATTGATCGATTAGTTTAGGAAACCAAAATCAGAGTCACAATATATCACAGAACTGAAGGAAATAAAGCAATTTACTAACGAATCATTATGGGAATTTGATCAGAGATATAAAAATCTGATGGCCAAAGTAATTTTTGGAATGAGTGACATGAAACACAAAGAATGGTTCATTGTGGGATTGGTACCGCACATTCGTATGCCACTAATGCAGCAAAATATTGCATCCCAGGCAGAGGCACTAGAAATTGTGATGAAGCTTGAGGATTCACCAGTTGGAGAAACATGGATAGGTACGAACCAAATCCAAGCGCATTTAACGAACTTGACGATCCAACTACAAGATATCAAGAAGGGGAAAGAAGTTTGCAAAGAAATATTGTGCAGTCGATGCAAATCTGAAGGACACCATAAGGTTCAGTGCCCGAAATTCCATGAATACTTACAGTCTGGCGCACCAAATCCACTCAGTCAGGGAGGGATACCCTGGTGTCAAATTTTTCAAACAAGGGGACATCGATCAGAAGAATGCGTATACTTACTGAAAATTGTGTCGAAGCCGGATAACCTTTTATGCAATTTCTGTCGATCGGTTGGCCATGAAGAGAAGGATTGTAGAGCATATGATTTACTCCAAGAGAGAATCACAGATACGTTTTTTATGAAAGGAGAGGAGAAACCCCATGTACAAGAGCAACACAAGTATAATTAGCAGCAGTCGCACTACAATCAACCGCCGCCACAATATAACCAGCCGCAACCACACTATAATCAACCATAGCCTCAGTACAACCAACCACCGCTACAGTACAACCAACCGCAGTATAGGCTGCCGCAATATAACCAGCAGTCGTATAGTCATCTGCGAGGAGGTTTCAGAGGAGGATTCCACGGAGGTCACGGTGGAGGATTTGGTTGTGGAGGAACTTTTGGACAAGCTCGAGGGTCAGTTACATGCTATAATTGTGGCCAGATTGGACATTATCAAAGGGATTGTCCGAATTTGTTTCCGCAGTGTACCTATTGCAGTGTAGGGGACCACAGTGCTGAGGAGTGTCCTCAGTTGATTGCGAAATGAAAAATTGAGAATCCACCACAACCACAACCGAATCCAAATGTGAATCAGAATCAAAATACAAATCTGAATGTACAGAAGATCTCAACGGAGATAAGAAGTCGACATGTAAACGTCGCATTAGTGACCAGGGGAGGAACTGCGACAGGAGAAGATAGGCCACTACCTAGTGTTCGGCCTACAACAAGGAAATAGGTTCGATTTGATGCGGAAGCAGAAAATGAGACCTTTTTGGAAGCACGAGATATGATGAGAAAGACTAAGTTGCCGCCTATAAGCCAGAAAGAACCCGTTTATGAGATGCCACCAATATTCAATATGAAAAATTCACAGAAACCACCAGGGAGGGTCAACACTTTGAGGAATTTCTTGGAAAGTTGTCTGACGCTGGAAAAAGATCAGGATGCACTAGCAGAGATAGCCAGTTTATTATATCGACAAGAGGGTGGACGACAAGATAGGATAGTGAATCAATTGCACAGAAAGAAGACAGGAAGAGAAATGAGGATGACTGCGCAGATTGGTGCATTCGATGTTGATTCTATCATTCTGGACTTAGGATCAGACGTAAACATCCTAACTAAGAAAACATGGGAGACCATGGGAAAACCACAATTGGAATGGTCCCCTTTACAGCTTCAACTAGAAAATCAGAGCAAGGTCACACCAATTGGTTGATTATGTCATCTTCCAGTCGAAATAGAGGGATTGAAGACTTATGCACACTTCGATGTTATAGAAATAGTTGACAATACAAGCCCCTATCCAGTGTTGCTAGGAATAGAATGGGTAATGGAGAATCAAGCTATTATCAACTTTAAGAAGAGGACACTGTCTTTTGAGAATCACGACATGAGGGTAGTCATCCCACTTGATCCATCAGAAGGGAAGAGGTACGTCGATCCAATGCGGGACGAATTTAAAAAAGGTTGGGATAATGTCTACAACATCTTGGAGGATTACATCAATCCCACCGCCGACGGGGAATTGGGGTGGAAAAGTGTTAGTTCAGCATCGACAGACTCTGATGAGGCGCCTGAAAATTGGTAGAATCGATTACATGAAGTATCATTCAGAAGGTGCGCACGAATCACTTAGTCATTGAGGTGGGTAGCAACAGAAGTATGCGAGCTACCAATATATGAAGGATTGCCTAATATGACTATATTCATTGCCGAATTTGAAGAAACGGTATCAGAACCATAGCGACTGCTGGCATTGGAAGAAGCACTAAAGGCTACACTAGCACGATGGTGGGAAGCGCACAAGTTGTCGATAACAAGCTGGCCACTATGTCGACAATTTATGGAATTTAGATTCAGGGAAATTGAAGGTTCCTATGGGAGAAAATACAATGGAAGGGGCGATCCAAGGGATCATTTGGAAGAGTGTCAAAGCGCATGGGAAATGAGACCAAAAAAGGAATGGGTCCATGCGTTCATCCATACAATAGATGAGGTATCGTGGAGCTGGTACATCGCAATAGAACTGCGATGCAGAACAACTACATGGGAAGAGTTAACTATTAGTTTCAGCCAGAATTTCAGCTTCTCGGATGAGAACCCTTTCATCCAGAGTGCACTACAGGAGATCCGTGAGAAGGTACTCAAAGTAGTTCCGACAGAAAAACCAATGGGATTATAGTGGACTGTGACACCAGAAATGATGATGGAGTGCTACAATGTGATGGGAGGACCTGGCGAAGAAGATGATCCACGATATATTTATGTCCCAGATTCAGAGGGAAGCCAGGATGTCGAAGCACCAGAGATGTCGTTCGAGAAATTCCAACAGCCGCTGAAAATCAAGAAGGTTAATATTGGGTCGGAGGAAAATCCCAAGTTTTCAAGTATTGGAGATTATTGGGACGATTCAACAATTGGAAAAGTTACTGATCTACTACATGAGTTCCAAGACTTGTTCCCAACAAAATTTTCAGAAATGAAATGCATTTCTGGGGACCTGGGCTAAATGAAGATTCCGCTGAAACCTGATGTGAAGCCAGTAAATAAGTGACTATATAGATTGAATCCTAGGTATACGGAGTGAGTGAAAGCTGAGATATAATGAATGATGGATGCAAGAATCATAGAACCTGTTGAAGAATCAGAATGGATCAACGTGATGGTTGTCCAAGATAAGAAGACTGGCGAAATCAGGATTTGTGTTGATCTAAGGAAACTGAATGATGCATGTCTTCACGATCCATTCCCTACACCATTCACTGATGAAGTACTAGAAGGTGTCGGAGGTCAAGAGATATATTCATTTACAGACAGATTCTCAGGATACCACACCAAATAAAGATCACGAAGGAGGATCGACATAAAAGAAATTTCGTAACGAAATGGGGTTGCTTTCAATACACAGTAATTCCATTTGGGCTTAAAAACGCCCTAGTGATCTTTTCAAGGCTAGTTGTTGCTGCATTTAAAGACTTCTTTCATAAGTCCCTAGCAGTATATATGGATGATTGGACCATATATGGACTAGTTAAGGACCACGTTGTGAATCTAAGGTAGATGCTGGAAAGATGTTGACAACATCAGATTTCGCTAAACTTGAAGAAGTGCAATTTCTGCGCTCCATTTAGAATCCTGTTAGGACACATTGTATGTAAGGAAGGGATGCTGGTTGATCCAATGAATATTCCAATCATCGTCGAATTACCACCACCAACGAAAATGAAGCAAATAAGGGCGACGTTGGGACATACTGGGTATTACAGGAATTTCATCAGGGGATATGAAGCAATTACAACACCGATGGAAAAGCTGTTAAAAAAGGATGCAAAGTTCGAGTGGAACGACGAGTTCCAGAAGAGTCTTGACATACTGAAATCGAAGATGGTCCTAGCGACGATATTAGTCTTCCCCGATTGGACAAAAGAATTCCACGTTCATGTGGATGCATCATCAGTAGCACTGGGAGTGATATTGGCTCATCCAGGAGAAGGATCAATTGATCATCCGATTGCATTTGCGGGCAGGAAGTTGTCCACTGCGGAGAAGAATTATATGACGACGGAAAGAGAAGGCATAACAATGGTTTATGTGCTGAAATTTTTTTGGAACTACCTGCTTGGAGGACATTTCAAAATGTTTACTAATCACTCCACATTAAAATATTTAGTCAATAATCTTGTGTTGGGGGGGGATATTTGTCGTTGGTTACTGCTGTTCCAGGAGTTTGATTTTGAAATCATTTTGAAACCAACACGATTGAATGAAGGACCTGATCACCTGTCCCATATTGAATCAGGTGAAGAACCAAGAAGCATTGATGAAGTCTTTCCCAATGCACAACTATTCAGAATGGGAATGGTCGATGACCATTACAAGCAAATCATTCAGTTCTTGGATACAGAAAATGCACCAGAAGAATTCACTTCCAGTCATAAGAAGCAACTAGTTGTTAGGGCTACTGACTTTCAACTAATCGCAGGTCAACTCTATAAAATGGGACCGGATGAAGTCCTTTGTCGATGCATCCTTCCACATGAACAAGAAAGAGTATTGGGGGAATCTCACGATGGGATCGCATGTGGTAGTTATGGATGGCATGCCAGTGCTAGGAAAATACTTAGGGATGGACTATGGTGGCCACAATGCATGGTGATGCTGCATATTATGCAAAGAGATGCGATGTATGTCAAAGAATAGGGAAACCATCGCAAAGGGATGAAATGCCACTAGTACCTCAACTAACGTTACAAGCCTTCAAGAAATGGGCAATTGACTTCGTGGGTCCCATCAACCCACCAAAGAGAAGAACAAGGTCGTGATACATAATTACTGCAACTGATTATTTGACGATATGGGCTGAAACAAAACCGGTAATGGATTGCACGGCTGCGACAATAGCAAGGTTTATCTTTGATAATGTGGTCACCAGGTTCGAGTGCCTAAAGATACTGATGAGCGATCAAGGCACTCACTTCATCAATCAAACTATCAAGGCCATAACGGAAGAATTTCAAATTCAACATCGAAGGAGTACTCCATATCATCTAGAGGAAAATGGTGCAGTGGTGGCACTGAATAAGGTATTGGAGCATGTGCTCACAAAGGTGTGTAACACAAACCGTGACGACTGGGATTGAAGATTCCAGTGATACTATGGGCTTACAGAATGACATGTAAAAGGTTGACAGGCCAGACTCCATTCAAGTTAGTCTATGGACAAGAAGCAGTGATGCCAATGGAGTATATCGTCCCGAGTCTGTGCATCACAAAAACAATAGGAATGAGTGATGACAGAGCCATTGAAGAACGGTTGGCCGACTGTTATAGCTTGATGAGGATCACTTCATCGCAGGATTCCATCAGCAGGTAGAAAAGGATCAACATAAGGCTTGGCACGATATCCACGTAAGGCGAAGCACTTCCAGCGCAGAGACATGGTCCTGCCATATGATAGTAAGTTTGGGAAGCACCCAAGTAAGATACAGATGCATTGGTTGGGTACATACATGATCAAATTTATTACTAATGGAGGTGCAGTGCAGCTACAAAATCTAGATGGGACATTGTTGAAAAATTTAGTGAATGGAAGCTGATTGAAGCCTTATCGCGATAGCTAGGCGCGTAATGACCGAAAACAAATAAAAAATTAAGGGTGGGAATCTGTCGACAACACTGGATCTGTCGACGAAACAATGGAAGAGTAAGGAGTAGCGACGAGGTTTGGAGCTCGTCGACGTTCGACACGAGTGAGTCAAATTAGGTAATAATTACAACAGTTAAGCCTCAGCGGACGACGACGGAGATGGATGATGACACAATCGATGACAGGATTTGGTGAATCTGTGAAGGATTCGACGAATGATTTGGAAATCATTGTCCAAGAGCAACAAGATGGATAGGAAGCGGGAAAGTGAACTTATAAATACATGGGAAAAAGGATAATTAGACTCATTGAGTGTTATGCATGTTACTGAAGAAGTTTTAGAACAAGATTCAGAGCGAAGAGTGAGCTTAGATGGTTGCAATGGCACATTTCATTTCCAGCATGAGCACACAAGGTGCGCTAAGGGAGAGGACGACAAGTGTTCATGAAAAACCAACGGTTGTATCAGTGCAGACGATGAGGAACAAGAGAAGTACCAGCCGACCAATGGATATCGACCGAAGGACGAAGTGGGGTGCTCGTAGCTCGGCACGAGCTGCAGTCGATGTAGAATCGATAGGTTTTCCGATCACCACAGAACCAACACAAGGGACACTCCGGCTCTAGCGAAAGATGATCAGATCCGTGAAACCGATGTGAGGGAATCAGAGTATTTGGATTTCACATGCCTCGTCCACTATGGGTGCTATAAATATTGTTTGTTGGAACCAGAGCAGTTGGATTTCGCATGCCTCATCCACAATGGGTGCTAGAAATATTGTTTCACAAGACGATGAGGAGTATGAAGCAGTAACGACCAAGGAAGCTATCGACCAAGTCACGGTAGCTTATGATGAGTTCAAGAAGCAGGTAAATGCACCAATAGTTTCTAGCTGAGATGGATCGAGGGCGAGCCACAATTTTGTGTTGGGGGCATGTTGGAACCGGTTCAAAACACAGAAGTGCGGAACCCCCAAGTGGTGAAAGGGTCAAAGACAAGAACAAAGGACTAGTTGCAAAGCCAAGATATGCCGAAGTGTTTGGTTAAGTTAGTTAGAAATGGGTCATTCAGACCATTTTGTAACGGCCAAGTTAGCCTATAAATAAAAGTACGATTGTAATCATAAATAATCCTTTTGTCACGATTGTAATCCTACGGGCACCTTTTTGGCATATTTTGATATCTTTGCATCTATCTGTGTTTTTATCTTTTGGATCAATCTATGGAAGTGTTTATCTGGTGTTGGTCTATTAGATCTCAACAATTGCTCTGAGTTTGTAGTGGTTCTGCAATGCATGATAAATATTGGGAATGATTAATATAGATATCTATCTTTTTGTCTATCGCAATGTTTGATGTTTCTATGAGATCACAGTAGATGTTTTCGCAACTATGTTATGTACCGCAGATTCCTTGAACATGATTTGATAATATGTTTAATTAGTTAATTATGAGATGGTAATATAGTTAAAGAGAATAAGGATAATGGTTAATAGGGTGATGGTATGATATCATGATGCGAATGCAAATCTCTATCTTATGTTGCGAACGAGAGTGAGGTAGTGCATGTCTTCCCACCACTGCAGAAACTTGGTTCCTGCAGCCCCCCTTAGGCATATCGGGTGAGACTTCACTCGCTCTGCGGGTGTTGATGGGAAGGGTAAAACCTTTTTGGGTCGATGTTTAAGGGTCTCTGGTTGATGTTTGTTAACAACAGTGCAGAGTGAACCCTTGTCAACATAACTGTGTCAACAATGCTGCAAGTCCCAACTAATTGGAATTTCCAACTAGCTATGGAATACTCTAAGAACTAGTTTGCTTGTGAAGTATTGTATAGGATGATTCAGGATGATGCACACAGAGTCCTTAATGATGTCATATTTTACAAAGAAATAATTTTTCTAGTGCCTGGATCAAAATTAAAAGAAAATATTTTGGGGGCTGCCCACAGTGCACCAGTGGTGGGCCAACCTGGATTCCTAAAAACTTACCGAAAGGTGAGAGAGAGGTTCACTTGGAAGGGCCTAAAAAATGATGTGTTAAGGAAAGTAAGGGAGTGTACTGTATGCCAATAGAACAAAGTTGAGCACACTCATACTGTTGGTCTCCTACAACCCCTACCAATTCCATAACAAAAATGGGAAAGTCTGTCCATGGATTTCATCATAGGTTTTCCTAAAACCCAGGGTAAGGATATTATCTTTGTAGTGGTTGACAGACTGACTAAATTTGCTCACTTATTTGCTGTCACATAAACTATTACTACCAGTCAAGTTGATACACTGTTTTTTAAAGAAGTATTCAGATTGCATGGTCTTCCCAAGGCAATAAATGACTGAGATAGCAAATTTACTAGTGATTTCTGGCACACTTTGTTTGAACTAGTTTGAATATTAGCACAAGTTATCACCGTCATAATGATGTCCAAACTGAGAGGGTAAACCAATGGCTTGAGGGTTATCTCAGAAATTATGTTACCGGGAAACATAAAGCATGGGTCAACTGGCTACACTTGGGGGAATTATGTTATAACACTACATTCCATATCTCCATTGAAATGACCCCATTCAAAGCTCTGTATGGGTATGAATCCCCCACATTTGTAGATCTTATTTTTGGGGATTGCAGAGCACAAAAAAAAAAGGATTGGCTGCAAGAAAGCCAAGACATACTCAAGGCACTCGAATAAAACTTGCAAGTTGCACAGAACCAACAGAAGGTGAATGCAGATAAGAATAAAACATACCGAACCTTCCAAGAAGGTGATTTGGTCTATTTGAGGTTGCAACCATACAAGAAATCCAATTTGAAATCAAAAGGGGTTGAGAAATTGTTTCCAAGGTTCTATGGACCTTATAATATCACAAGAAAAATTGGTGAAGTTTCCTATGAATTAGATCTACCCTCAGGGAGCAAGATACACAATGTTTTCCATGTGTCATGTTTGAATAAAGCAGTTGGCCAAAAAGTATCTGTTTCATAATAATTTCCTCCTCTCAATGATGAAGGAAACCTGGTCTTAGAACCATAAATACTTTGCAGGTTAGAGAAAGGAAGCTGAGGAGCAGAACCATTAAAGAATATCTAGTGCAGTGGAAGGGGTTTCCTAGTGAAGATGCAACTTAAGAAGGTGAACAGATCCTGCAACATCCCAGATTGCACCTGATCCGAGTTGTGTCCAGGAAGCATGAGGGGGACAACAGTTCGACTGAATGAGTCGGCTCTATTATGGCAGAAGCTTAATAAATAGAATGAGCAAAATCAGGATTACGGAACATCAATAAACACAATATGCGCATACAATATGCAGGAATGCAAACTGTTCTTCTATTACTTGCAAAACAGATAAAAAATGATCAAAAACTGATGTATGTTACAATATTATACATGCTTATATAAAATTCTGAGACATTTGGGTGCATGCCCGTTACGTTTAGTTACAAAGAAGAAGTTAGAACGGTTTCAATAGTTCAACCGTTATAGTCGACTAGAAGACACAGAGATAGTCTGTCGAAGTTCGATAGTCGCTGGTTTCCTGTCGACGCTGAATGTCGATGTTGCGAACTGTGAGGTTGTTGAACATGTCAAAGGTGCAGAATGTGTCGCAATATGTCTAAGTTGAGACTCGTCAGAGTTGTGTCGAAATCGGAACCTGTCGAAGTTTTCGAAGTCATGTCGAGTCGAAACTTGTCGAAGTTATATTGACATCGATGACTTGCCAACTATGATGCGGATCAGACCTCCTTCCTTAAGAAACAATGGACCCCATTGTTTGCTCATGAAGGTGAGGAAACTTGTCGGTCACTTCAGTAACAGAGTACCACTTCCCTTGAGATCGGATCTGGCCAGCTTTGGCAACTTGAAACAAGGGAATTGTGTTCGTCCTTGTATGGCGTACTCGTCGTCCCACAATGTTGTCGCAAGGAAGAGGCTCCTGAACATCTGGATGGATGTCTTCAGGTTCTACTGTCGGTAAGTCATTATGTTCCAATAAGGGTGAATGGTATGGTCGAAGTAGATCCACGTTGAAGACTAAATGCAGACCCAGGCATGCAGGAATGTCGAGCTGGGAAGCATTTTCGCCAATATGTCGAAGAATACTGTATGTACCATATCGCAAAGGCTTGAGATTCTTGAATGGTCCAGTGAAGCGCTCCTTCTTGAGATGTAGCCAAACCTTATCCCCAATTTGTAATGTATGAGGAATACGATGCTTGTCGTGTCGGGCCTTAGCTTTCTCGTTTTCTCTGTGCAACATATCCTATGCTTGCTTCTGGATGTCGCAAATTTGTTCTCGAAACTTGACTGCTTTATCAACTTCTCACTGGATGTTGTCTGTGTCGAGGAGCTGATCAAGTCGATAGGCGCTGAGAGTTGAAATCCGTAACATATCTCAAATGGACTCTTCCCTGTAAAGTTGTGCTAAGTACGATTATAGTTGTGTTGAATGTATGGAAGACTATCATCCCATGTGCGTCGATGCTTGTGATTGTACATGCGAAGCAGTTGTACTACAAGGCGATTTACAACTTCCATTTGTCCATCGGTCTGAGGATGGAAAGCTGTCAACAATGAGAGTTGTGTGTCTAGCTGTTGCCAGAGGGTCTTCCAAAATATGTTGACGAATATGGCATTTCGGTCAGAAATGATGGTTGTGGGTAAACCAAAGTGTTTCCAAACATGTGTAAAGAAGAGTTGAGCGGTCTACTGCACTGTCGTGGTCTTCTTACATGGCATGAGAATGGCCATCTTGGAAAATCGATCGAATACTACTATTATCGCGTCATGCTGATGTTTGTTAGTAGGATAAACCGTCAAGTAGTCCATAGAAATAGATTCCCATGGTCGACTAGGAATTGGTAGAGGTGTGTACAATCCTTGTCGTCGATTATGAGGTTTAGCAATGGCACAAACCACACATGATCGAATGTACTTGTTGATGTTGGATTTAAGTGTAGGCCAGAAGAAATACTTCTGTAGAATATCAAGTGTCTTTGATACTCCAAAGTGTCCTGCAGTCTTGCTGTAGTGCGTGTCCCAAATGAGCTGCTCTCTGTGCCCACCGGTCGGTACACAAAGCTGTCCAAGCTTGTATAGCAAGGTGTCTTTCAGGAAGTAGTCGGAATCTAAGGTCAACGACTTGTTAGTCTGTAACTGTCGATAGACTGCTGAGAAGTCGCTGTCGTCCTCATACAACTGTGGCCAAGTGGTCATGTCGTATCCCTGCATACTCATCACTGTCAAAAGGAGAGTAATGGGTGGTCGACTAAGGCAATTGGCGACGCTGTTAGCTTTACCTTTCTGATACTTAATCACCAACTGGAATTGTTGTAGGTAATTAATCCACTTGATTTGTCTGTTTGTCTGCAACTTTGATTGTGTTGGAGCGAACTGTAGAAGCTTATGATTAGTAAGAATGACCATTTCCTTGCCAAGGATGTAATGCCTCCATTGCTTGAGAGCTTGCACAATGGCGTACAGTTCTTTTTTGTACATCGAGTATCTTCTAAATGTGTCGTTAAAAGTCTCAGAATGAAAAGCGACTGGGTGACCAGACTGAGTGAGCACTGCGCCGAAGGCATAGTCTGATGCGCCCGTCTCAATTTCAAAGGGTTGATGCAAATCAGGTAACACAAGTACTGGTGCAGTGCAGAGCTTGTGTTTGAGTTGTTCAAAAGCTGCTTGTTGTGTTGTTGTCCACTGGAAGACAGTTTTCCCATTTCCCTTAGTCAACTGATTCAAGGGCCAGGCTATGTGACTGAAGCCGAGTATGAATCATCGATAGAAATTCTCCAAACCAAGAAAACTTCTTATCTCTTGAATGCTTCTAGGAATGGGCCAATATTTGAGGATCTGTACTTTTTTCGAGTCGACGTGAATGCCTGCAGAGTCAATTGCATACCCCAAATATTTTATGCTGGTCATCACAAAAGAGCACTTTTCCATGTTCAAATAGAGCCGATGTTGCTGGAGAGTGTCGAGGACTTGTTGAAGATGTCCGACATGTTCTTCCCATGATCGACTAAAAATCAATATATCGTCGAGATAGACAATAACCCATTTTCCGATGAAAGGTCGAAGAAGGTTATCCATATGTCGCATGAAGATCGCAGGTGCCTTGGTTAAGCCGAAAGGCATGACTAACCATTCAAACAATCCTTCCTTGGTTTTGAAAGCAGTTTTCCACACATCTGAGGGCTTGATTGGAATTTGATGGTAACCCGACTTGAGGTTGAGCTTAGTAAAGAATTTAGCACCTTTCAGACAGTCGTTGAGCTCGTCTATCCGCGTCAGAGGGTACCGATTCTTCATCGATATTTTGTTGAGAGCTCTGTAGTCGATGCACATGCACCGAGTCCCATGTTTCTTCGGAATTAGGATGATTGGACTTCCACAAGGAGAGGAGCTGGGTCGGATATGACCTTTGTCGATTAATTCTTGGTTTTGTCTGCGAATCTCTTCATTTTCGAGAATGGATCTCTGTAAACATATGCTTTAGGAAAAAGAGAACCAGGAACAAGTTCAATGGAGTGTTTTACCTGACAATTTTGAGGTACTCCGTCTGGAGCTTGAAAGAGGTTCTGGTACTCATTGAGAATATGATCAATTTGCTGCTTCTGTCGAGAACTGCATTGGTCGGTGACTAGACTTGTTGCTGCAGTCTTCTGAGAATGTTGCGGCTTGATCATGATTAGTGCGAACTTCTGAGCATGATTGATGAGATTCTTTGTTTGTTTGGAAAATATTAGTGCGACCGTCAGTGTAGGTTGATGCTCTGGTATGCTGAACCATCGATTTCAGATTCAGACAATCACCTTCTAAGGCTGTGATTGATAACTTCCATGTCTATCCCAGAGGCAAGGTTTCCCAAACAGGGCGTCGGCTGCGGAGAGTGGTGCCACATCGCAAAGTACTTCATCTTCAAAAGGTTTTATGAAGTAGGTGAGTTTGCATTGTTGAGTGATCCAAAGTTGTTGTCCATCCTTCATCCAACCGATGTTGTAAGGATGAGGATGCAAAATGGTAACAAGACCTAGTTTCTTCACAAGTTCTTTAGAAACGAAGTTTTTCTGGCTCCCATTGTCCACAATCAGATGTAATGGGTTTCTTTGGACCCATATCCATGTATGGAATAGGCACTCTTGTTCCTCCTCATCGACAATAGTCAAGGCTGCTGGAGTGGTCGAGGTCAAAAGGGTCATTACGTCTAGATCAGATTCTTCCACCGTCTTGTCGAACGCGTTGGAGGGTGACACTTTTGGCAAAAATGTCTTTCGAGCTTTGCATTCAGACGTATCATGCCAAGATGAGTGGTGGTAACCGCACCATTTTCCGGTCAACGATTGTTTGCTACGTTCCCTCTTGTGAAAAGGAGTCTTTCCGTGATTTGGCTTTGGCGGTGTTGGTTGAGAATATTTCGACTTGTCGAAGTCGGCCGGTGCCTTCTTGTCGGGTGGTCGTCCTGATGTCGGCTTTGTCGCGAAGTGTGATTTTACTTTCTACTTGGTTTCCAGTTTGTTGGCGTAGTGGAAAGCATCCACAAGCGTATTAACAGTCAGAAATTCCATCTCGTGCTGGATGTACTGGGACAATCCGCTGATGTACTTCAGAACAAGCAATTTCTCCTCTTCTTGGACGTCAAGTCTAGCCATGAGTCGATAAAACTCATCGGTGTAACTTTGTACTTGTTGGAAACTAATCCGTCGGGTTGGGAGACGAACAGTCATCTTGGGAGTCCAAGAGATTCTTTGGAATACGAATCCAAAGGGTCACATATTATTGTATTTATATGTTCATATCTTAATGAAATGTATTGCGCTTTCACGCCATTATATTTGTCTTTGTGTTTGTTATTTGGCTCTATGTAAGCCAATCTGCTCATTTGCCCATTGGGAAACCTAACAGTGGTATTAGAGCTGTCTAGTGTTCTTAGGCTTGTTTAAGTTATGGCTCTTTGTTTCCATAGAATTTGAATGTTTGGTGAGGTTGATATTTCTCTAGAATGCTCTCTGCATGGAGCTAGTGTGAAGACTTGTATCCTTGAATACTAAGACTTGTTGCATGCTCATACTTGTATCGGTATCTTCTTATCTCTATCGACTTGCACTTGTGATAGACCTGTGAGTGATCTGCGTGAAGATTTCCATTAGGTGAGCCTTTCTCTGTTTCAATCACTTCATCTCTGCGTGAGCGTGAGCTTCATTCCTCATTCCTCCACTTTTGCGAGGAGCCTTCTCGACCTGAGGATCGACCTGCTTCTGCTTATAAAGAACTGCGACCTCTATCTATGCGTTGAATTCAGAGTTGTGACTGCTTGAATTACTACGACCTCCTGTTTCTTCTTTTTCTACGAACTATCCCTATCCATTGGAGCTACAGTTTCAGCACAGTCGGAGTGAAGACGGAGAGAATGCTGAAAGCATTGCAATTCTGGAGATGAGTTCCAATTGTTGAAACGTGGAGCTGGAACATTACTTTGAAGCGTGGAACTTAAGTGAAGAGATAGATGAAGACTGCGTTTGACTGGTTGTGATTGAATTCTCTCTACGTGAGGCCCTTCTCGAGACTTCTATCAATGGTATTGCAACATTTTATCCATCATAAGACTGTAGCGTGGAAGCATGGTGTCCCAAATATCTCACAAACTGTTTATCTCTTCTTTGATGCGTGAGCTGGTACACTGAGCATCCAGTTGCCTCCTATCACTGTTTGGCTGGTGCGTGGTGCTCTTTGCAGGATTTATCTTCCTGTGATGCGTATTCCTGTCCGTGAAACTGGAGAACAGCATGGACTAGTGTGGTGAAGGCTCTCCATTCATTGCCACGACTGGAGGAGTGGGACCTGCTGGAAGAGTTGCGACCTCCATTCATCAGAGTGCTGCGACCTCCATCCTGAAGACTGCCACTTGCATTTCCAAGAGACCAATGTGAAGACTGACTGCCAATTGTTGTTGAGGTATTCCCTGCCATGTTTTCGATCCAGTTTTGGAACTGCTGCGTTGAAGGTATTTTGTTATTGTGTGAAGATTGAACTATTGCACATTGTTGGGAACTCAACCGTTAGCATTATTCTTAATTTATGGTAGTATTTTCATATCCATATGGGCAAGTGACCGTTAGGATCAAGACAAATTTCTGTTGACTGCATGGATAATGGTGTGGCCAAGCTCTTGGCATATTTTCTCTTCTTCTCAGCTTGCCCAACTCGAACTTTTCTATGCTCTCTCTCATCGTGTGAGCACCTGATTGGTTCACTCTCTGCACTAGTTCGTGTGACCAGCGTGGTATTCAGTAGAATTTGTGAAGATTGCTCTCTACATGTAGAATCTTTGAAGCATTGAGAACTGGAGCTGGACTGGGGTCTGTGGCCTAGATTGTGTGGTATATGCAACCATGACCATGGTATACGCCTCTCCATTTGCTAATGCGTCGAAGACTGAGCCTTAGAACGAGCTATTGCATCGAAAACTGAGTTATTGCTCTGATATTTGTGTGGAGTATTTTCTGTTTGGAGACTGAACGTGGATACACCTGCGTGGATATATTCTATTGGAGATTGCGTGAAGACGGGTAGAGATACAGTGAATACTGCGAGGAGCTCTCTTCCTGCGACTGTGGTTAAAGCTCCCTTTGAAATTTGTTGCCATTCTATTTGTCTTTGTGTTTGTTATTTGGCTCTGTGTAAGCCAATCTGCTCATTGCTCATTTTCCCATTGGGAAACCTAACAGTGGTATCAGAGCTATGATGAGCTTCTGGCCTGTGCTCAGACCTGCCCATTCATTTGCCTGCATTCCCTACCTTATTCTCTGATAAATTTGCAGACCCGAATCGTGCCATATTCTGTCTTCTCCCTTGTGACCGTTCACCTGCGTTCTTCCATATGATTTCTGGTCGCTGCGTCCGTCCATCATTATTCTGAGAACTGTCAGGTGTGCAGACTAATGTTCTCTGCACCATAACCCTAGTTCCTGCTGCAAATCTCATTCTGCATGCACGCGGTGTTGAGGCCTCGTCCACCTGCGTTGAGCTTCATCTACGCGACCACTGTGTTGAGATCTGAGACCTGCGACTGGAGGTTCTTCGTGCGACCTGCGGTGAGTGTGGAGATGTGGTAAAGCTGTGAAGTGTTGCCTGAAGACTGCGACCTCCTTCTGTGTGAAGCATAATATCCTTTGGTAGATGCTATTGCGTTTGAAGCCGTGGAGCTGCCCATCATCCTCACTTTTGGAGAGCTGCGAACTACCTCTTTGGAAAGCTGCATTGATATATATCCAAGTGAAGCGCTATCTACTGCAATTGTGGACTCTCTCTCTACGTGAAACTTTGTGTTGAAGAATACATCGATTTGGAGATTGTTTGATTCCCTAATCACGTGAATATTGTATCCTCATTTATTATATTTTGCAACTGCACGGAACTGTGACCTTTCTACCTGGGCTCTTCACATTGTAGTGCCTGAGATCTTCACACTGTTCCTGTGACAGTATCCAATTGAATTTTGGAAGTTTGGTATGCGTGTAAGGCGTGGTTAGAGCTGGAGCAGTGTGTTCTCTCCATGACTGCTCTATTTGGAGGAGCGTGATCCCATTGGAGGAATGTGGAGCTTTGGAGATTGGCGTCCTATATTATTGCTGCATTCAGCTATCATGAGATTCCTCTAATTTGCACGAACGTCTGGGAAAAATTAAGCATCAACTGTGGTGTGTTTTTTGTTGACAGAAGCCGCAGTTATTGAAGAGCCGTCACCAATAGAAATTCCATGAGCACGGACAACTGTCAAACGAGCCCACGTGAACGCGGGAACCGTGGAGACTGAATCCTTTGACGAGAGTCCACGGGCATAGCACAATGGCTATGAAGGATCTGTCCGATAATTGTTGAGAACGAATGATTCTCCCTCCGCGTGTGCTTTGGAATGCCTTGGAGAGAGCTTCTTATCAGTGTGCATAGGCTGTGAGTGCGCATGCTATGTTGATGTGTGAGATGCATTGAATCTTCATACAAATATTGGAGCTGCGCATCAATCATTGGATTCTACATTGAAGGCTGTGCCCAATTCTGTCTGCGTGAAGACTACTTCTGTTGAAGATTGTGAAGTTGTTTATCATAAAGGTTTGTGGAGCAGAACAACGCCCTTGAGCTGTTCCGTCTGCGTCCAAGAGTTGCGGCCTCTCCTCCAGATATATCGTTGCTACCAACAACCATGAACAAGTAAGGTGGAGAGATATAAAACATTTTCCCGAGGTAAGTTTGTGTATTCTAGTTGGAGTGCATAGCACTATTAATCCTATGTTGAAGACTAGAGTATTCTTGCATTAAAAGACTTACGTTGCTGCATTGAAGACGATTGGCATCATTCTCCATACCTTTATGCATTTATGCTATGTACATAATAAATATGTGGTAGAATTTGGAATGAAGAAGAGGATCGAGTAGCCACCTCCATCTATCTTCTTGAATATTGTATGCAGGCACTGTTGTATTGTTTTCATCACTGTATATATTTGCAGAGAATATCGACCTGCATCATTGTATTATTTAACTAAGCTTGTTATTGTATGCCATCGGAGCCACAACCTACATCAATAAGAATTAATTATTGCAGATATCATTCACATAGAGATCATTTTGTGTAGAAGACTGTATATTATTACAGAGATCATTCACATTGGAGGCCAATTGAGCATCATCAAAGGACTCACCTCAGAGGTAAAGGAGTCATCTTTTAAAAGATCAATTCAAAGTCAAGTTGAAACTTGCAAACTATTAATGTTGTAAGTCCTTGTGCATGTTTGGTAATTGCATTTGTCTTCTTGTAAGTATCAAAATTGAAAGGAAGATTGAATTGTACTTGGGTGCACTTTCGGCTGAGATCGACACCTTTCATTTCGTGAGGTTGAGTGCTTGTAAAATGGTGGAATTGTAAGAAGCCCTTGTTTAGTTGAGTGAGTCTTTAGTTTACTAATGGCGAGATTAAATGTCTTGGTAGAGTTACTGAGCACTCTACTATTTTCCTTTGTCGACAACACTGTCATGATCGACAAGAGCACTCTCAGTCACATTCGAGATTCTATACAAGATTCACATGACACACTTGAGTTTCTACAGCTTGAGTTGAAGCTTCAGCAAGAAGAAATACATTCTGAACTTGTTCATGTTCAAAATAATTCTCTTTATGGTCCAACTTTGCAGCCTACATAGATTGATGCCACTTCAGAAGCACATGAGAAAATCAGTGGCAAGCCATCAGAAGTGGAAGAAAATGAAGATGAAGACATGCATGAAAAGGTTCTGCTTGTTCCTTCCAAGCCCATCATTAGACCATGGGAAGATATCAGCCATAACAAGCACAAAACTGGCCTTGGATATGACAAGGAAGTGACAGTTCACATTCCTAATTTCTCCAAGCCCATTCAGTTTCAGAGTGCTGGATTCATCCACGACAGTCCATCTTCATCCACATCAGTTCAGAGTTCGACATGCCAACACTGTGATAGAGTTGTCCACATGAAAGATCATTGTTTTGATCTTCACCCTTGTAATCATTGTGGACAATGTACGCACACATCGAATAGATGCTTCATTCTGAAGAAACCTGCAAGAGAGAAGATTCATTATGGGTGGATCGCTTCTTGGCAATGGTCATCAACAACCAAGAAGATTTATAAGTCATACCAGAGAGTTCATTCACGAGTATTGACACATCTTGCAGTTGAGATATCTTCCTTTCCTCACTTTGTACCTGACATGGGGGAACATGATGTCAAGTGTCAACTTTCGAAGCCTCCATCTAACAACAAGCAGCCATTGCCCTCTACAAGTAAGTGAGATCAAACAAGCATGATCCACATCCAGTTTCAGAGGCCAGATTTAGTGATAGAGACACCCAGACAGAATATATATATGACATAGAGTACTCACATGAGACTCTCCTCTCCTCACATTGTTCCTCATAGTGGGGAATGAAGACCGTCAGTAAAAAGCGAGCTTGTGAAGAGATATGTTCGACTGAGCTCCAGAGTTGGTGGTTATCCTTAAACCACTGGTATCGAGAGAACCTTCATTTAGCAGAAGCATTTGCAGGCTTCTAGCTAACTTGGCAAATAGTTGTCAAGATGGAAATGTTCAGCAAGTTGCAATTGTTCACTTCTTGTTTTCAGCTCTCCTATTGGTTTGGTGTCAGCCCATACCAACCATTCCACAGAACCTCTAAGCCTTCGAGCCAAGTTCCAGAGAATATATGAGCGATTGCTATCGCCAAGTTTGAGAGCTTGTGGTCATCATTAAACCACACACATAGTATAAGATTTCATCCTTCTGCTAGCCCATTTCGGTTGATGGTTAGCCTCAAAACCATCCCTTCAGAGAGCCATTGTATTTAGTAGAAGCATGTGCAAGATTCTAGCTAACATTCTTAGTAAAGGATGTTCGAGATGTAAATGTTCAGCTGGTGGTAGCTGTCAACTTCCACTTATTCAACTCTCTTCTTTTTCTTGGACTCATATACACCCTTCAGATTAAGGGGGGATTTGTTGGAAACTAATCCGTCAGGTTGGGAGACGAACAATCATCTTGGGAGTCCAAGAGATTCTTTGGAATACAAATCCAGAGGGTCACATATTATTGTATTTATATGTGCATATCTTAATGAAATGTATTGTGCTTTCACGCCATTCTATTTGTCTTTGTGTAAGCCAATTTGCTCATTTTCCCATTGGGCAACCTAACAGTACTAATTGGTCTTTCCATTGCCTTAGTTGGTGCCACTTCTTATACTACTGCTCGAGGTATTTCGACGGGTAAAATTCCTTTCGGATGTGTTCGACGAATTTATCCCATGTGTCGATGGGTTCTCTTCTTTTCTCCATCTTTGTCGAGAGGTTCTCCCACCAGCAATGCACACAGGTTGACATCTTTAAGGATGCAATGGTGACTTTTTCAGCTTCGGAAGGTTGATTTACAACGTAATAGGATTCCAATTGTTGCACCCAATTGTTGACGGATTCCGCGTCAATCTTACCTTCAAGATTTGGTATGTCCAAATTCATTTGCACTTTGAAGGGGCTGATTTTATCGGAGTGAGTTCTCGTCGAGGATCCTCCGGATGTCGAAACGAATCGCAAGAAAATCTTGTTGAACTGGGTGAACATTTCAGTCCGTTGTCGAGCCAGAGCTTTCTCAATAAGCTGCATTGTCTCATCGGCTGCATGTCTATCATCTGTTTCTTCTGTCATTTCTGGAGATCGCGTCTGCTTGGATTGATGAGATTGCGAGCAAGTTTGAACCAGCATAAGTTAGGTAACTTCGAGAGAGGTGTATACACAAAACTTAAGCATGAAAAAAACTGAGTGCTCTGATACCAATGATCCGGGTCGTGTCCAGGAAGCATGAGGGGGACAACAGTTCGACTGAATGAGTCGGCTTTGTTATGGCGTAAGCTTAATAAACAGAATGAGCAAAAGCAAGATTATGCAACACCGATAAACACAATATGTGCAGACAATATGCAAGAATGCGAACTGTTATTCTATTACTTGCAAAACAGATCAAAACTGATAAAAAACTGATGTATGTTACAATATTATACATGCTTATATAAAATTCTGAGACGCTTGGGTGCCTGCCTGTTACGTTCAGTTACAAAGAAAAAGTTAGAATGGTTTCAACAGTTCAACCGTTACAGTCGACTAGAAGACAAAGAGACAGTCTGTCGAAGTTCGACAGTCGTTGGTTTCATGTCGACGCTAAATGTCGATGTCGCGAACTATGAGGTTGCTGAACATGTCGAAGGTGCAGAATGTGTCGCATTATGTTGAAGTTGAGACTTGTCGATTTTTTGTCGAAATCGGAACCTATCGAAGTTGTCGAATTCATGTCGAGTCGAAACTTGTCGAAGTTGTATCGACATCAATGACTTGCCAACTATGATGCGGATCGACACCTACTTGAAGTCAAGAAATCTTGGGGAGGGAGGAATGCCATGTTCCTTCACTAGTGGCCACTTGGTCAATACTTGGATCCTCCAATCCCTAGGGGTCTAGGAAAAATAATTAAATGAAGGATAATTAATAGGGATGAATTTTTGGTACAAGGACTATAGTAATTAATAATTTTAATATTTCGAGTTTTAATTATCTTTTATAATTAATGCCTTATCATTATTAATTAAAATTTTGGAAAGCAATGATGTTCACATGACTAGGAGGGTGCATGAGGACAAGGTGGACCTCACCTACTCAAGTGGAAAAGTTAGAAACACAAAGAAGGCAGCTAAAAGCAAGGTGGCAACATAGGGAAATAAAAACTGGGAAAAGCAAGAAAAAAAGGAAAAATCACAAAGAAAGAAATTCAAAAAGAAGAAAGTGCAGAAAGCAACCAATTTGGAAAAGCAGGCAACATTCATAAAATCTAAGTAGGGCGCACTTGCTAAATCCAGTTGAAAGACACAAAGCATGCAAGTTTTACAAAGCAGAATGGTTGCTAATTCTCTCAAGGAATGTGCCCTCACATATCACACGCGTGGACGTATTTTCAAGGAAGATACCTAAGTTATAAAAGAAAGCTAAGGTTCACCTCTCACATATTTTGGTTAATTAATTTTTATCTTGAGAGTTTTTTCTACTTAGATTTGAGTGATGTGCCTCAACCAATGCTTGGGAGATGAACCCCAATGCCATTCATGTTCCAGTTTGTCCATGATCAAATACAGAGCCATGGAATGCTAATATATAGGTATAAATCAGTCCATTATTGAAGAATCTTAAGCATCTAGAGAGTGATCCTCAGTCATAGTGCCATTGGAGAGAGTTTTGAAAGAGTTCATAAAGAGGAAGTAATCTATTTCAGTGAAGGCACCCGATACAGATCAAGAGGTCTAGTGTGCCCTTAATATGCATCCATTAGATCTGATTTCATCCAAATATCAGATCCAATGGCTGAACCTCATCTTATCCTCCTCTCATACTCATTCTCTTGGTTTGTAAGACTTCTCTAGCATTTGAGACTCCTTGAAGACATGAATGTAATAATTTCTCTAATATATGTTTAGGACCTCCAATTTCGATTTGATTCTATTCATTTCATTATATCAGAAACCTCATATACTTCATAAGTGAATTTGGTAAGCCTCGAAAGCAATTTGGATCAAATAATTCGAAGACTAGCTCTTTAAGCAGATTTTATTGACTAGTTTTACCAT